>CM053268.1:11688177-11715010 GCA_028583415.1 Protea cynaroides | reverse complement strand
AAATATAGAGATTTCTATGAGTTCTCTTTCCTCGATGCCATTAACTTTCCACTCTGTCGGACCATTGGATCCACATCCTTGATCATTAAAAATAACTTTGTGACCATCACAAATCTAGTCGACACTCAATAAGTTATGTTTCAAACCCGAAACATAGAGAACATCATGGGATGTTATATTTCTATTATTGAGACCGATGCTTCCCTTTCCAACTATCTTGGCACCATCATTGTTTCCAAACTTAACCGAACCTCCTTCATAGTGTGAAGCTTTTAAGTTTTTTACTATCTCCAAATATGTGACTTGAACACCCACTGTCAAGAATCCATGGTGTAGAGCTGTCTTGTGCCTTAAAAGCTATCCGCACAACCAAAAGAGATATTCCTTCTCCTGTTTTGTCCTCCGAACCCAAACTCTCCTCGTGATGGTGTCTTCTCAACATGTTTCGCTTTAGAGCCTCTCTTCTTGTTCTGCTGTGCTGTCTGTGAAAGGTGGCATAAGGGGAAAGATGGTTCTCTGATTCCTTGCTACATGCCCAAAGTTGTGACAGTTGGAGCACTCAACAAAATTCTCTTCTTCAAGGAAATTGATTTCTACTCTCAAATTTGACATCTCTCATGTTGAATTTGCAGTGTAGAAATCTTATGTCCAAAGTTGTTGCATCTATAGCAAGATATCCCCGAAAATGAGGTCTTAGCCTTGCGATTGCCTTGTACCTCATTTGTCTCTCGTGATGCATTGGGATAGTTTTCTTTATAGTAGTTGTCATGCTCCACTCTCCGCCATGCCATGTATTTTGTCTTGGCCTTGCATAGTTAGTCTTAGGAGAGAGGTTTTGATTCCTCCTTGACAATGAACTATAGGGTCCTTACCCCTTTTCATTTTCCTTCACAAAGGATATGGGACCTTTTCCCTTTGAGTTGGCATTCTTTGTTGTCTCTCCTTTATCAAAACCAAGGCCAAACTTAATGTGGGAAGGTCTTTGAGCATTGATGATCCTCTCAAGCCTGCTACTACTAGGATGCACTTAGTAGAATTACTTGATTTCTCATGTTGAGCTAATTTTGTTGTCTCTCAAGCTCTTCCTTTTCATACTCAGCCACTTTTGTCTTCAGTAGTAAACGCATTTTTAATTTCTTCAAATCGATCAACCATAGGGAGTTGTTCTTCAAGTTGAACTTTCAACCTTGCATTCTCATTTAATACCCCTGGAGTAGTCTCAGATGTCTGCTTAAGTTGAGCATTGAGATTTTCAATTGACTTTCTTGGACTCTTTCATCTTGAGCTCTCAATTCTTGAATCACTTGTTTTTGCTTTTTGGCTTCTTGTGAGGGCAAGCTTGTTATTCTTTCTTTCCTTCGGAGTTCCTTCCATAGCTGCAATAAATTCTTCCTCAAAGTTTATCTCAACTTCTTCATCACGCTTGAACATGTATCTTCATTGTTTCTTTCTTCATCACCACTTGAGATGGAGTCCACAATTTTACCTTTTCATAAATTTTGAAGTAGATTCTTCACCATTGTTTCCCTTCATGTTCTTCAATGAAAACCATGAACAAGGCCTCACTGGGCTCATCATCCGAGACATCATCCGAGTCATCATTTGAGGTTTCACCGACCTTTTGGAAATGAAACTTTTTGTTTGACTTGTTCTTTTTGAAGCCGTAATTTTCTTTGCCTTAAACTTGTATTTGCCTTCATCTTCATCATCATTTGTCAATCTTACTCTTCCTTGGGCATTTTGCCGCAAAATGCCCAACCTTGCTACAATTGAAACATTTGAAAGGGAGTTTGTTTTGGTACCTTCCTGTACCCTTCTTTAATTTTCCCTCGGTGAAATGAGTTGTGGCTTCATCTTCACTTCCTTCCTCATTTGGTTTTTAGAGATCTTGAGTTTCTTCATTGCCTTGAAGGCTACTTGCTTGTCAAAAGGAGTTCCAGGTCTATTCTCATTTCAAAAAGTGTCAATGCTCCATGTATCTCATCTATGGTGACTTCATCCAAATCCTTAGTCTCTTCGAGAGCCGAGACTTTTGATTCAAACTTGGGTGTGAGGGACCTCAAAATCTTCCTCGACAAACAATGGATCCTTTTAAGTCTTCACCAAGTCCTCTAATAGAGTTGACCACTTCATTGACTCCTGTTCATATACCGATCAACAGTTCATCCTCATTCATTTTTAAGTTTTCAACCGAGCCCCGAATGTTTGCAGCTTCACTTTCTTGGTTTTCTTGTCACCTTCATAGATGTTAATTAGTCTCGCCCCGGACCTCCTTTGCAGTCTTGCAATCCATGACTTTGGACAATTCCTTCATTGGTCAAACCACCTTGAATGACATTGAGTGCCTTTCTCGTTGTTCTCAAAATTATTCCTTGGTCCTGTAATACCGGGAGTAAGTGTATCATGTGGAGTATAGCCCATTTCAACCGCAGCCCAAACATCGAATCCAAGCGATCCCGCATAAATCTCCATTCTCCTTCCAAAATACGAAGTCAGCACCATCAAACAATGGAGGTTTATGAGAACCTTCCCCCGGTGCCATAGCTGCCCTCCGATCTCTCGGATGCTGATTTAGTCACACCGAGCCCGGTGCTCTGATACCAATTGATGGACCTTGATGATACCGAGAGGGGGTGAATCGAGAAAACTTTTCCCGAATTTTCCTTTATCGCCCAAACGTTGATGATGAACCGATTGTTACAATCATACTAGCGTATGCAATCTACCTGCACCACTCAGTGGCAGTGGCACCGGATTGCACACCCATCCCACAGTTCATTCCACGCACTTCACAAAATACATAAACAAAGCATTCGCAAATACGTAAGGGGTTACATGGTTCACCACCACCGTGTGTGATGGCTAATCCACGGAGTAATGTCCAATGGATCCGTATTTACTCAATACTCAATTTTAGTCCTTCATAGGACAAGGATACTCATCCTGTGTTTTCCCAAGATAAACCGAGAGGGCAAACATCGCTTGGTTGTTGCCTGTACCAGCCGGTGTCCAAAGACCCACCGAACACAAATCAAAGTGATATATTTTGGGGCTTATAGTGATGCCCTACAATGAAACCGAGACTAGCAAGGCATTCAATATTCTTTTAGCCTAAACTAGCTTACAACAAACTCCCATACTAAGCAGGCATTTAAACATTTTAACCTACTCAAGCATACATGGCATTGAATCAATAAATAACACAGAGTTGAGAAAATCTCACACGAGAGGCTTTCAAGTGGTAGACAACAACTTTGAGCTCCACACTGCTCCCAATAAGCTTTATCAACTTCCACTATTGGCTAGACTTGATGCATCAAGTATTTCTTTGCATACAAGCATCATTCCATCTCTCACAACCGAGCAATCATCATTCTTGCGCAACAAACTGTTCTACCAACCTCTCATTAGCATTAGGAACACAATAAATCAAAGATGGAGAGGTTGGATAGGCATTCTCGAGCTCTAACAAAAACCAAAAACCCCCTTTCTCCTTCTCTACCTCCTTTTTCAATTTTTCCGAACATTTTTCAACCTTCAAACCATCCCCAATAGATAGGAAATTCGAAACGAGAGTCGAGTGCAACTTGAACAATCCGATTTGGATATCGGATGGCCAAGATATGGCCAAAATAAGATCGCCAACCAGATCATAACAAATGGAATCAATTCGGACTTGATTCGCATACCCTTACACCGGATCTTCGCCTAGGTCGATGAGTCGAGACGCTTCGTTGATCCGCGATTGGTGGAGACAAACATCTTCAAAATACAACCATTGGATATCTGAAAAAGGCGGATTAACCACCAGCCGACGGATTTAGTCAGATCGTCGAGATCCGATCGGCTTTGCTTTGTGCCGTTGGATGGAGATCAAAGCCGGGTCGCACTATACACGTGCCGCACGTAATCCAAGTTCCGTCATCAAGCATTGCGGAGCACCATTTTAAGTTGCACCGATCCAATCGGATCACGCGCGAAGAATCTCGATGCAACCCCGCACCACACCGAGCCCGCCTTCTTCTAAGCCATCCGATCGGCATTTCTCATATGTGGCTCTCTCTTGGCCACACCGATTTCGCATATTCTTCTCTTTGAATTCCACAAATTACCCTGAAATGCATTAGAATGGCCTCTGTAACCATTCCTATGCATTTGTTAAATATACAGGGTGGATTTCCAAGAGCTTTTCTCTCTCCCGAAATCCACCGAATACCGGGTGCATGCGGGAGGGGGGAAGCCAGCGCGCGGAGGGGGAGAAAGCCAGCGCAGACATGCCATGCGTGCCAGCATGCGCGGCGGCCACGGCATGTGGCATGCCTTGCTGCGGCTTGCGGCATGGCATGCTGCTGCTGGTGCTACTGGCCGAGCTTGGCTTGGCCCCGCCGCCATGGCCGTGGGGTGGCTGTGGCCGTCGGCCTCGGCTGCAAGATGCATGGCATGGCCCCACTGGACTCGGCTATGTGATGGCTGCTGCCTATGGTGCCGTGGCCCTCGGCTAAGTTGGCTGCCATGGTGGCATGCCACCTCAAGGCATGGTGGGTCCCACCATCAATTTTCTCTCTCTCTTTCTCTCTCTTCTTGAATGCGACACATATCGCCTCTGTAACACTTCCATATCGTCTGTGGGGCCCACATACATTCTCTCTCATCAAACTTGGCCTAGTTAGCCCATGTTGCCAACAATTACAATATGAAGGCCAACAGGTAATCCTTTCTTTGTAAGCATCTACAAGCTGAAAAACTTGAAGGCTAGACTGAGATCATGGTCTAAGGATACATTTCCCAATATTGAGAAGGATCTTCGAGGGTAAACCTTGAGGATATACATGAAACAATTGAATTTGTGGGATGTAATTCTGAGCTCCATGCTCAGGAAAAGGATGCTTTTCATAGACATGATGAGGCATATATGTTACATGAAAAACTATGGACCGAAAAAGAGAGATCGAAATGGTTGCACCATGGGGACCAAAATTCAAAAAATTTCCATGCCACTACCTAGGCTAGGATAAATTAAAATCTGATTAAAGAATTGCATAAACATTATCGAACGATTCTTCAGACTCAAGATGATATTGCAAGCTATGTTGTCCAATACTATGAAAATTTTCATAAAAAGGCTGTATGTTTTTCTCAACCTGATTGATTGTCTATTATTCCCTCTTTAGTTTCTTCAGAGGACAATGACTTATTGGATAGAATTCCATCTCATGATGAGATCAAAGCGGCAGTTTTTTCAATGGACCAAGATAGTTCCCCAGGTCCGGATGGTTTCCCAGGTAAATTTTACTGCCTCTACTGGGATATTGTTAAAAATGATGTTTGCTCTTCTGTTTGCTCCTTTTTTCACGTATGGCCGTCTGATGAAGGGAGTAAATTGCAATTATATATCCTTAATCCATAAAAAATTTGGAACTGTCTTACCGTCAGATTTTAGATCAATCTGTGTGGGAAATTTTCTATACAAAATTATCCCAAAAATTCTAGCATCTCGTCTGGGAATGTTTATGGCAAAAATAATTTCTGCAAAACAAGGGGCCTTTGTTAAAAGGCGACTCATTCATGAGAATATTGGCCTAGCTTCAGAATTGGTCTCTCTTATGCACAGAAAATCAAAGGCAAGGAATGTTGCATTAAAATTGGATATTCAAAAAACTTTTGATACCATTGAATGGAATTTCCTATTTGATGTGCTTTCTAAATTTGGATTCTCTAATACTTTTATCAGCAGAGTTAGTGGTCTTCTTCATTCTGCTTAACTGTCTGTTATGATTAATGGAGGTCCTATGGGCTTCTTTTCTCCAGAGTGAGGTCTAAGGCAAGGGGATCCTCTATCTCCTTTATTATTTGTCATTGTTGAGGAAGTTTTGTGTACAGACTTATCTGATATGGTTGCTCAAAAATTAATGGAGCCGATTTTTAAAGGGAGAGAGGTGGTAGCTCCAACCCACCTTATGTTTGCTGATGACATTGTTATCTTCATCAAAGCTAATTTGGGATCATGTAGACATCTAAAAAATTTACTGGCTAGTTACCATCAATATGGAGGCCAAAGTGTTAATCCTTCTAAAAGCAAAATTTTCTATTCAGGTGATGTAGTTCGTAGAAAAAGAGAGTAGATATCTTCCTACTTAAACTTTACTCAAGGTACGTTCCCAACCACCTACCTTGGAGTCTCTCTATTTAAAGGCCAGATTAGAAACAACTTCTTCAATCCAATTATGGATCTTTTTAAGAAGAAATTTACAGCTTGGAAAGGGAGATTGCTCTCTTATGCAGGCAGAGTTGAACTTGTAAAATCTGTCATCGGCAGTGCATTTATTCACTTCTTTTGTGTTTACAAATGGCCTAGAGGATTAATAAAAACAGTTGAAAGGTGGATGCAAAACTTTATCTAGACAGGGGATCCCAATATACAGAAAAGTGTGGTTGTCAAATGGGATACCATATGCAGCCGAAAAAAGGAGGGAATATTGGGCCTACAACGTCTCAACCTTGTCAATGATGCTATACTATGTAAAATGGCTTGGAAGATTAAACAGGATGATACATTATATGGAAAATTTATGCGTGGTTGTTATTTTAATGACTATGGTTTTATTCGCTCTCCCCTATGTTGTTCTCCAGTTTGGCGAATCATTAAAAAAGTATGGGATTGGATGTCCATGCATACTCAATAGTTTATAGGTGATGGCCACAAGATTAATATACGGACTGATCAATGGTTAGGGGATTTCTCTTTGAAGGAGAAACTTGGTATTGGGCAGGATCTTCTTCGAGTCCCTAACAGCTCTCGGCGAGATTTATTGACAATGGTAAACGGAATTTTCCTGAGGTATTATCACCATCTCTTAATCAATGGTTTGATCTTTCTCGTAAAATTCCACTTTCAGCTTCAAAGGACTGCCTTTTATGGACTGGAGAGTTGAATGGCAATTTTACAACTAAATCAACTTGGAATATGATACGAAATCATAAAACAAGGCCCGCTTGGGCATTTACGGTATGGAACAAGGGATTCAAATCGTCTCCTCCCTGTACTTCAGGGAGGAGACGATGTGGATCCATAGAACAAGTGTATGACTCCTAATCTCTCACGGGCTACTTGGAGCTGGTGCCAGGGTAAATTTCCAAATGATGACTGTATCAAGCTGAAGGGCATTCCTCTAGTTTCAAGGTGTTCTCTCTGTCGAAAAGATGAAGTAACATCTTCTCATCTATTTTGTAAGTGTGAAATCGCCAAGCAAGTTTGGCAGCAAGTCGAGTTCCATTTTGGTATTAACATTCCAGATTTTGACTCTTGTTCCCAAGTCATTGATTGGTGGCTTCGCAGATGTAAGACAATCTCCAATCCTTCGATTTGGAATGGTATGCTATTCACTCTAATCCATAACATATGGAAGGCTCGCAATAATTCTATTCATCATAATAGAAAAGCTACAGCAGATACAATATGGACGATGATTAAGAGTGGCTGCAAGGACCTCTCCATTCAACGCCCATTTATCATTAAAACACATGATGATCTTAGAGTGTCTCGGGTTCTATCTCTGGTTATAAAAAACAGCAAAGCTCTCTTCTGTGATTGAACTTTATTGGTACCCTCCTCTGGCAAACTGGTGCAAAATAAATTTTGATGGCTCAAGCTTAGGGAATCCTTGCTTCCGGAGCAAGAGGGGTTATTCGAAATTCAAGAAGCCAAGTGCTTTTTGCATTTGCTGAATACTTGGGAGTTTCTATAAACTACTATGTTGAAACTGAAAGCAACAATTAGTAGCATTAAAGTAGCCCTCCAATTGGAATATAATCGGATTTGGCTAGAGTCTGATTTTAGCTCCGTAGTAAAAGCACTTATGTCGAATGATCTCCCTTGGTATTTGAAACAAGATTGGCAATCCACATTTGAGAATCTGAAATCTGTCACAATCAGATTCACGCATTGTTTTAGAGAAGTAAATATTTGGCAGATTTGCTATCTAGAAAGGCGGCTCAAGATAGACAAACTTTTAATTGAAATTATTGTCTTCACTTTATTGCTAGAGAGGTTGTGTGGGATACATCCCACATGCCTTGATATTGTTTCCTGTAACTTTTAGCCTGAGGGTGGCCCCTGCTGATTATCACACCCCAATTCTGGACTAACCAATGGTATGATGAACCCTTATAAATACCAACGGTTCAAATCAGGATCTTGTATAAGCTATGCCAACCATGTTAAACCAAAACATATTCCACAGTAATAATCAGAGATATTTGAGTAAATAGCAAAGGTCTTATTAATAATGAACTGAGGTCTATATGAAAAATAATTAAATGATCCAGTTATCTCCAATTAACTAAAACATAATAAATACATATTACAAGTATCAAAATACGAAAGTTAAACACTAAGCGTAACCACGGCGGAAACACTCGCTTGACGAGTCTTGCTCGTCCTCCACAGCTTGCACATCCATAGCCGCTACATGTCCATACGTTGACGTATCCATGTAGTCTTCAATAGTAACACCTGCAACATCAAAAACTAAAACGAATTGCTCGCGTGAGGGTCAGCTCTGAAACTTGAGTTCAGTGAGAAAACAAAACAATGTAACAAACATATGCATGCATTCAATTCATATCTTTAGTCTGATTTTTAAGCTTACAATATGCTATAGAAAGGTTTGGAGGCCCCTGCACCTCTATCCACGAGTGTGTGAATCCGTCCAATGATTCAAACACCATTACCGTCCTACATGCACCTACCATGGAATAGAGATAGAGCTAGTGTCCGGATTACACACTGCCAGTACTTCCCCTGATGCCCTACCCATACCAACATGTAAGTCCTTAATGGCGAGGGCTTGCAAATTGGGTTCGCAACTAACCAATCTTAATGTCATCCAGTGTATCCAAGGCCTCACCTCAGTATCTCTCAATACGTCCATAGAGATAGAGCTAAGGGCCTTCGATAGAGTCGACAACTACACGATCTGAAACCACCTCCCCTGATGCCCTACAATGTAATAGTTCTGCGAAGATAATGGCGATATGACGATATTAGTGGGCAAAACTTGAGTAGAGATAGAGCTAGAGTCTGGTGACCAGCATGAATCACAATGTCATGTTCTCCCCTGATGCTCCACTCGCATCCAACACACTAACCACACAGACAATCACATGCCTATTCCTAGCATCATCATCATCATGTTATAAATAGACAAAAGCAAATATGCATGGGTAGTAATAACAGTAATATTGGATGACATGTGAGATGCACATTACAAGCATACAAGCATAGAATCAATCATTGGATTGGACTCAATAAAATAAAATAGCTTATTATTAGCCAATTAGTTTAGGTCTTGTTCCCTCATCTTTGATCGATGTTTGTTCCTCTCCAAATCTTTGGAAGTCACTTTGAATCTATTAGAAACCTAAACAATTAATGTATGTAAGTTAGGGGTCAAGTTTACCAAGTTATAGTAGTCAAAAACATTATTTGGTCTCAAAATATGCTTGTTGTTATCATGTGGTTGCACTTGTGGTCAAACCTATGGTCGCAATATATGAGACCACACACTGCATGGTCGAACCCTGTGGTTGCATGTTATGTGACCATACCCTGCGACCACACCTTTCCTGGGAACTTCCTGAATAGTTGTGGTCGATCCTCTAGTCACCTTGTGGTCAACCACAGGCTGCGACCACATGATGTTTGGTCAATTTTTCATCTTCAATCCGAATTCTTCCTTAGTCAATTCCTTGGCTCATCACTTGGGTTCATCCTATGATTATCCTATGACCATTATTTACAGTTTCTCATTAACCATTATCCTTAACCTATTCTCTTATGGTTTTCATTAGAAATTCCATGACCAAAATCGTTACATTAGATTCAACACATCAACTTGATAAAATGAACCTATCCTATCTGATCTAGCCTACAGAGTCAAGTCCATACCTTAAGCTTGCTTTAGGGAGCTAGAACCTTCTCTTGCAAAACCTTCCTCTCAGCCTTCTTCTCCAAAACTTCTTCTTCTCCTTCTCGTCCTCTCTCTCTCTTTCTCTTAGGTTTAGAGTTTCAATTTGGGTTCTAAAAGAGTGAGAGAGGCTAAGAGACGTCCTTTATATCAAGAAAAATTTCCATATAGAGTCCAACTTTAATTAGGAAAGAGATCCCTTAAGTTTTGGAAAGTTTATGAAACTCGGAGTCGGTTCATCATCGTGTAGTGGCACGTGTGGTCGCAGAATCCATCGACCACACTTCCAAAATATGCGACCACACATCGTGTGGTCTCATGTGTGTGGTCTCATGTGCGACCACACGTATCGACCACAACCCTCAAAACTGCCACCACACGTCCAAAATTTACTGGTTTTTAATTTTTTACTGGTTGCTTCTACACAACTTAACCAATCAACCACACCAACTAAATTTAACTTGTTGTTTACCTTATCTTGTGGTTTCTTCATACAAATGGTTTACTTGAGCTGATTATGATGGAAAGACCGGTCACAACATGAGAACGTAAGGTTAGACCGGGTTCGTGGCGTGCGGGTCTTACACTGATGGCAATGCCGAAGGTGGGGGTTTGTCATCCTTTTAAGGCTCTTTTTTCTTTAAATTCTTTTTAATACAAATTTTTTTGGATCTTTAGCAAAAAAAATAAAAAAAAAAAAGAACAAAATCTTACAAGATTGACACTTTTGTTTTCTATTTCTTACAAAAATGAATCGATCCTCAAATCTCAATCAGTTAAAAATAGAGATATATGGATCTCAATCTTAGAATATGAGATACAAAATTTCAATTGTTTAAACAACCATAAGGCAAAGGCACAATCACAATCATAGACACGTTCTCAAGGGGGAAGAGAGAGAGAGAGAGAGAGAGAGAGAGAGATTACTTAATTCACACCGACGTCAGTTATACAATAGGAGTTTGACGTTGGCCAGAAACAAGTCACATAACTTTATAACACAAAGACAAAGTTTAGAAGTGAATAAAGTAATAAACTCATATCGCGATTTGTGACTAAGTGTCTGAGTAAGGCCATTAGGTTGAGCCGGAGTTGATGCTAGTGAGACTCTGAGTGAGGCCATGAGGCGGTGAGGGTGAGCCAGAGGCGATGCCACTGAGACTCTGAGTGAGGCCATGAGGTGGTGAGAGAAAAGTCGAGACTCGAGAAGCTCTGAAGAATGAAATTGAGGCAGAGAAGAGAAGCTCTGAAGAGTGAAGACTGGTTGCAATGATTAGGGTTAGGTTAGTCGATTGTTTATAAATATAGGGTTGAACCTGGCCCAGCCCAACCCTACCAGGGGTTGATGAAATTTGGGCTCTGACCCAGCCCTGTCAGGGTTCAGGGCTGGTTCGGGTTGGGTTCGGGTTGTTAGGGCGAACTAGCAAGCCTAAATATAATGTTTGTTTATTCTCAGGTAGTGTAGTGTAGTGAAGCTTGGTCAAGATCTAGAATTTTGTTCTTAATTCGCAGCCAGATGTTCTCCACTTTAAAAGATGAACCAAATGTTCTCCACTTTAAAAGGGGAACCAACGACGACCCTTCTTTCGGGTAGTCTAATCATGCCTGATCGATTATGGACTGAGAGCAACTTGCTCGATTATTAAACGTGCTAACTTAGGCTCTGACCGGTTATTAAACGTACTAGACTTGAGGCCACATGAGAACAAGACACCTTATGAGCTATGGTTTGGGAGAAAAGATATAGTAAGGTACTTCAAGGTTTTTGGTTCTAAATGCTACATTAAAAGGAAAGAAGAGAACCTTGGCAAGTTTGATGACAGAGCAGATGAAGGTATCTTTTTGGGATACTCATTCAAGAGCAAGGCTTACAGGTGCTACAACAAAAGACTGAGAAAAGTTATTGAAAGTTCTGATGTTAGAGTTGATGAGCAATTACCCCACTCCAAGAGAGTTGAGCTAGAAAGTCCAGTGTTTGAAGAGCTTGAAGATGATGAGACAGTGACAGTTGAAAAGGAACAACAATCAGAAACAGAATCTGAAGCATAGGAAACTATAACTGAGTTGAAAAAGGATGGTAGACCAAAAGACAATAAGTGGTTAAGGATTCATCCAAATCATCAAGTGATTAGAGATCCCAATGCAGGAATGCAAATCAGAAAAATAAAGACAACTACTTTCTTCTTATTGTCAAAAGTGGAACCCAAGTCTATATATGAAGCAAACAAAGATGAAAATTGGATGAAGGCTATGAATGAAGAACTTGATCAGATTGAGAAGAACAATACATGGGAGTTAGTTCCAAGTCCAACAGATAAGAATGTCATTGGCACAAAATGGGTCTTCAGGAACAAGTTGAATGAAGATGGACAAGTAGTAAAAAGAAAAGGCCAGACTGGTATGTAAAGGCTATGCCCAAGTGGAAGGGATTGACTTTGATGAGACTTTTGCTCCTGTGGCAAGACTTGAGTCCATCAGGATGTTTTTGGCATTAGCAGTGCACAGAGGGTTCAAGGTGTACCAAATGGATATTAAATCTACATTCTTAAATGGTAACCTTGAAGAAGAGGTGTATATTGAGCAACCTGAGGGTTTCTAGCTCTATGATGATGGAGATATGGTGTGTAGATTGAAAAAGACACTTTATGGCTTGAAGCAAGCTCCAAGGGCTTGATATGCAAGATTAGATACTTATCTACATCAGTTGGGTCTGCGAAGGGGAGCAGTGTATAGTAATTTGTATGTTATGACAGAAGACATGTAAGACCCGTATCAAACTAACCCGGTCTTACCACCCTGAATCAGGTTTACCCATCATGGTCGAGCCAAATGGACCAAGGGCGTGAAGGAGATCGTGATCCCAGGTATCAAATCGACCCAAAAACACTTAAATTAAGGGGAGGGTCGCATACCTAGCAAGGGAGGGTCGGACCCCCCAAGACAGAAAGTCAGACCCCTTGTTTTACAGAGGGGGTCGGACACTTTAGGATTAAGGGGTCAACGGGATCATCGACCCCCAGTTGCCGCCAGAAACTGAAATTAGGAAAGTTTCCTAATTTCGGTTGGACTCTTTCCAAATCTCAATGGGACTTATTTTAAGAGTTTCTACTCTATAAATAGGACGTCCCTAAGCCTCTTTCACTCCTTTTACAACCCTAATTGAATTGAGAGAAAGAGAAGAGAAGGAAGAGAAGAAGAAGAGAAGCAAGGAAGAGAAGAAAGCAAAAAGGAGAAGAGTTACAGAGAAGGAGTATTCTTCTCAGGTATGGATACTAATTCCATGAGTTTCTACAGACCTTAGGTTAGGTAATGAAGAGAGTATGATCTCGGAGAGTCCCAAACCATCAACCCATGGTTAGATTTTCATGGAAACTATGGGAGAATTCATGAAAGCTATATAGGTGAATGATTCATGGTTTTAGACCATAGAATGTGTGTAGAATGGACTTTAGGAGCAAGTCATAGGACCCCAAACACGAAGAATGGACTGAAAGGAAGAAAATTGACCAAAACCCACAGGGGGTCGCACAGGGGGTCGATGGCCAATCGACCCTACCAGACCCTGAGCATCGACCCCTAGTGTTCGGGAAGTCCAGAATAGGGGTGGTCGCACCAGGGTCGATCATGACTCCAACCCTATCTCCGACCCCCAGTTAACAACATGGTTTTTAAATTCAGAATTAATTCTAATTAAATTCTATCGACTTTATTAGGTCTTCTAGCAATATAATAACATTATAAAGGTGATTTTAAAGCTTGGAAGAAGATCTATTAACAAGCTAAGGTGAGGGAACAAGACCTAAATTAACTGGTTAATAATAAACTGTTTTATTTTTTGAGTCCAATGCCATATTGATTCCATGCGTGTATGCTTGTATGTGCATTCAACATGTCATCCAATATTTCTATTAATTGTTCATCCATATTTACTTTATTATTTATAACATGATGATGGTGATGATGATAGGAATAGACATGTGAATGTTTGTGTTTGGTCAGTGTATATAATGCGGGTAGGGATGTATCAATCGGTACAGCCATGACCGTTCTTCATGGGGTGTATATTGTGCCATGGTCTACTCAAGTCATGTCCACTGATGTCGTCATATCGCCATTACCTTAGCAGAACTATTGTGACGTAGGGCATCAAGGAGGGTCTCGGTCTTTGAGTCATATACTCTACCGGGGGGCCTTAGCTCTATCTCTACGGGTGCTCTAAGGGATGCTGGGGTGAGTCCTTGGATACACTGTTTGACATTAAGATTGGTTAGTAGCGAGCCCCGTTTGCAACCCTAGCCATCAGGGGTTTATTTGTTGGTATGGAGTTGTACATCGATAAACGTGACCTTCGTTGTACAATGTTCATTGTGGGTGCTGTGGGCGACGGTGAGACGTTCATTGGGCGTATCCACACTCTTGTGCTTAGAGGTGCGGCGGCCACCTATCCTTTCTATAGCACAGTGCAAACGTAAAACCAGACCAAAGATATGATTTGACTGCATGCATATGTATTGTTGTATTGTTTTGTTTGCTCACTGAGCCGTGATGTGTGCTCACCCTTTCGACGTCGAATATTTTTAGTTGATGATGCAGGTAGGACTGTTGAAGATTATGTAAATGCTCCAGTGTACGAGAACGTGGTGGCGATGGAAGTGGAAGAGGAAGTGGATACATATGACTCCTCTTGCGAGTGCAACTCATGTGTATTCGATTAGTTATTTTTTTAGTTTTCTTTATTTGGATTTATTAAGGACATGTATTTGATATTTATTTATGTCTCAGTTGATACAGAATAATTTTTTATTTAAATATTAATATCACAGTAGATTCTCAGTTCATTTTATTATAAGACTTTTGCTATTGTGTATTTACTCTGATTATGAATATGGATGTATGGGTTTAGATAAAATGGATATAGCCTACTCGAGATCCTGGTTGAACCGTTGGTTTGCTAGCGGTTCATCACACCATTCTGAATAGAGCAGAATTGGGGTGTGACAACTTGGTATCAGAGCATCTCAGGCCGTATCCGCTAAACTAGCATACCTTCACGACAAATTGTGAACTGAGATAGGATAAATTAAAAGCTTTAATACAAACACACCATAAGCACCTATGTTGGTTGAGACAGAACCTTAACAAGACAATAATGTACATATAAAAGGTGGAACCATATATATACACTCACACAGAAAAAGAAGACCAAAAAAAACTATCCTAATAAATAAATGATATAGGGTATTATCTATAAGTTGGATAGTTATCCATGTATACAAGGATATAGTACAGTAGCAAGAAGGGAGCTTCTGTAAAGTAGAAAATTGGAATGCTGAGTTGGTACTCATAAGATGTGAAACTCGATGTAGGACGGAGGAAGAAGAAAAATGGCTAGTAATGCCAAAACCCCTGTAGAGATAAAGAAAAAGATCTCGGGCTAAATCCAAACAGAGATAAGAGAATAATGGCCATATAAGTAGATAGGTTTATATAGGATGCGGTGCATTATTGACTTACTTTTATGATTATAGGGGATGCACATACTTGATTTTAATTCTCGTACCTTGACAGGATATCTTCTTGATTTAACCTGTCAATTGGAGTTATAGATATTGTTTCTTTAGTATTAGTCCTGATTATACCAATCTGAGCCACTTTCATGATCAACAACATGAAAGAGATACGAACTGAAGGAACAGTTGAATGTTTAAACATGTTGAGCGTACATCTTTTGATTTTACCTGATTTATTGATGTACGAAAACCTTCTCCAGATTTATTCCTATAGTGCCTTGACCAATGGCATTATATATACTCAATAGAACCTGTAACCATGAGGTTAAGAATTGCAAAACCTCTATTTCCATGTATTTAGACCACCGTGCAACTTAACGATCTTTTGATGCCGGTTGGATTACCACAGATTTACTCTTGATTCTTTAAACCTAGGTTCACTAGATAAAGCAAGTGTTTGTAATTATGCTAAATCGACAGAAGGAAGTGAATCACTTTTGGATGAATATTTTGTTTCATACACTCCCTGACCTTTGTTGATAAAGATGATTAGTGATAATGGAATTATTGGAAGAAAGATGATTGGATTCAAATTAAATGCTATAGCTAATGAACCTCAGATGAAGTAATGGAAGATCTATTTTGAGATTACTGAATTAATGGATATGAGCCATGTATATAAAAGAGTGCATGAGCAAAAAGTGAAAACTATCAAGAGTAACTAGGAAAGAGTAGATAACACTCAAGTAAAGTTAAAGATGGTTATATCAGTATGAATTTTGACAAGGCAGAAGATTCCTAAAGGCAAATCTAAGAGTGGATACCAGGATAAAGTCAAAAATCATGGCATTAATACTACTCAGTTTAATATAATGATAATTGAGTTATGCCCAATGTTGAGAAATATGATTAAGAAAAGACCAAAAGAGTTTGGCTGAATTAATGAAATTATAAGCAGATACCCTAATGCTTATAAATAGATTTGGGATATGAGATTTTGACGATAGTCTTTGAAAAATCATAAGAGATGAAGAAACTAGACAAGCTCTTAAGACCCTTACACCAGATTTTGCTAGTTCAAGCCCTTTTGGACTAAATGTTGCATTAGATGAGTGTTATGGACAATGTTTGAATCGTATGGATGGATGGAATTTGGACGCAACCTAATTAGACTTGGAATGGCAGACTTTGATGTCATCTTGGGAATGGACTGGTTAGCTCGGCATTCTGCGAACCTATTATGTGCCGAAAAGAAGCTAACATTTAAAGACAAAGAAGGAGCAGAATTCAGTTTTGCGGGAACTAAACTTCCCCGTTCATACTCTCAGCACTAAAGGCTAAGAAGTGCCTTGAGAATGGGGCAGTCGGGTATCTAGTATCAGTGGTCGACCTAACCAAGGAAGCACCACGAATGAAAGATATTGATGTCCTGCGGGACTATCCCGACGTATTTTCTGAGGAACTACCAGGATTGCCACCCGACAGAGCCATAGAGTTTGTGATAGACCTTATACCTGGAGCCGCACCAGTATCAAAAGCACCTTATAGAATGGCTCCTACTGAATTGAAGGAATTAAAAGTGCAACTACAAGAACTGCTGGACAAGGGTTATATTCGACCCAGTATATCACCATGGGGAGTGCCAGTATTGTTCGTAAAGAAGAAGGACGGTAGCGTTCGATTATGTATCGACTATCGGGAGTTGAATAAGCTGACAATCAAGAATCGATATCCACTACCTAGGATCGATGACTTGTTCGATCAGTTGCAAGGGGCAAAAGTATTTTCTAAGATCGATCTTCGGTCAGGCTACCATTAGTTGAAGATTAAAGAGGGTGATATTCCTTAGACAGCTTTCAGGACCAGATATGAAAATTATGAATTCTTCGTCATGTCTTTTGGATTAACAAACACATCAGTAACTTTCATGGAACTTATGAACCGGATTTTCCACGATATGTTGGATACGTCGATTATTGTATTTATTGATGATATATTGGTATATTCCAAGGACAAAGAAACCCATATTAAGAACTTAAACGCCGCCCTACAGCGTTTAAGGAAAGAGAAGCTATATGCCAAATTTACCAAGTGTGAGTTTTGGCTAAGTGAAGTCGCCTTCCTAGGCCATGTAATATCCGCTGAAGGAATCAAAGTGGACCCTAGCAAGATCGAGGCTATTGTAAAGTGGGAAGCACCAAAGAGTGTTGCAGAAATTAGAAGTTTTCTGGGTCTCGCTGGTTATTATCGGAGATTTGTGGAAGACTAATCTCGGATTGCCATACCTCTCACCAGTTTGACTAAGAAAGGTGAAAAGTTTGTGTGGACGGATAAATGTGAGAAGAGATTCCAGACATTGAAGACCAGATTAATATTCGCTCCGATTTTGACTATTCCTGTCCTAGGACAGACATTTACCCTATACACTGATGCGTCAGGACTGGGATTAGGATGTGTGCTTATGCAAGGAGAACAAGTAATTGCTTATGCCTCAAGACAGTTGAAGACACATGAGAAAAACTATCCCACTCATGATTTGGAGTTAGCAGCAGTTGTACATGCTGTCAAGATATGGAGACATTACCTATACGGAGAGAAGTTCCAGATTAAGTCGGACCATAAAAGTCTTACTTATTTATTTAATCAAAAGGAGTTAAATATGAGACAAAGAAGATGGCTGGAACTACTGAAAGACTATAACTGTGATATCCAGTATCATCCAGGGAAAGCTAATGTAGTAGCAGATGATTTGAGCAGAAAGGCAATGATAAAATCTCAAGGGGAGGTTAGCACAACTGTGGCAATGTGTACTACAGGAATGGTATTCAATCACGGCAATGAGAAGTATGTGATAGATACAACGGATGGATCAGCCAACCGAGGGTTTATTCATCGGTTTTCAAACATGTTCGCTGCATTGAAGATTATGCCAGATATAATTGATGAAATGAAGACAGCTATCAAATCAGACCCTTACCTGAGAACGGTGCAAGAAGACATCGAAAAAGGTAGAACTAACCCTGAGTTCACCTTGGACGAAGAGAAGGTACTGAAGTACAAAGGAAGGATATGTGTACCCGAAATAGAAAGTGTGGACATTAGACACCGACTGATGAAAGAAGCCCATACCACCATCTATTCGATACATCCTGGAAGTACAAAAATGTATCATGATCTAAAGAAACTATATTGGTGGAGAGGGATGAAAGAAGATGTAGCTAAGTTCGTGCCTCAATGCCTAAATTGTTAGAAAGTGAAGGCTGAATGACAAAGACCCACAGGACTGTTATAGCCATTACCGAAACCAGCATGGAAATGGGACTGCATCACTATGGACTTCGTCACGGGATTACCACTGACTCCTCGAGTAGTTGACGCAGTTTGGGTGATTGTAGTAGACCGTCTGTGTAAGTGTCACACCCAAATTCCACACTGTTCAGAATGGTGTGATGAACCGCTAGCAAACCAACGATTCAACTAGGATCTCGAGTAGGCTATCCCCGCGTTATCTAAACTCTCATACATCCATAATCATAATCAGAGTAAATACACAATAGCGGAAATCTTATAATAAAATGAACTGAGAATCTACTGTGATATAAATATTAAATAACAAATTATTCTGTATCAACTGGAACATAAATAATTATCAACTACATGTCTTTATTAAATTCAAATAAAAAAACCTAAGAAAAATTTAATCGAATACACATGAGTTGCACTCGCAAGAGGAGTCATGTGTATTTACTTCAGCTTCAGCTTGCATCGCCGCCACGTTCCCGTATGCTGGAGCATTCATGTAATCTTTAACTGTATAACCTGCATCATCAACTAAAAATATTCAACATCGAGGGGGTGAGCACACATCACGGCTCAGTGAGTAAACAAAACAATGCAACAATACATATGCATGCAATCAATTCACATCTTTGGTCTGGTTTATAGTTTGCAATGCGCAATAGAAAGGTTGGGTGGTCAAAGGTTAACGTTTATTGACCCCGCCTCTATACACAGGGTGTGGAAGTCCGCCCGAAGGTTAACATTTATCGTCGTCCCCATCCACCCTAATCATGACATTATACAACAAAGGTTAACGTTTATTGCTATATAATACCATACCAACACGTAA
Source organism: Protea cynaroides (assembly GCA_028583415.1). Taxonomy (NCBI): domain Eukaryota; kingdom Viridiplantae; phylum Streptophyta; class Magnoliopsida; order Proteales; family Proteaceae; genus Protea; species Protea cynaroides. The sequence continues at coordinate 11,695,406 of CM053268.1, read as the reverse complement.
GCCCCTATGAGAGAGGGCTTGCAAACTGGGCTCGCAACTAACCAATCCTAATGCCAAACAGTGTATCCAAGGCCTCACCCCAGCATCCCTTAGAATGTCCATAGAGATAGAGCTAAGGCCCCCCGGAAGAGTCAGAGACTACAAAGACCGATACCACCTCCCCTGATATTCTACGACATAATAGTTCTGCTAAAGTAATGGCGATACGACGATGCTAATGCACAAGACTTGAGTTAGAGATAGAGCTAAAGTGTTGAGACCCACCAAAGGTTAACGTTTATTGACGTTCTCATCACACCTCCCCTGATACTCGCACGCATCAAGTACACCAACCACACACATACAATCACATGCCTATTCCTATCATCATCATCATCATCATCATGTTATAAACAATAAAGTAAATATGCATGAACAAGTAATAGAAATATTGGATGACAAGTTGTATGCGCATTACAAACATATTCCCATTGAATCAAGCATGTCATTGGACTCAAGAAAATAGAAAATAGTTTGTTATTAACCAATTAGTTTAGAGTTCTGTTTCCTCACCTTAGCTTGCTAATAGATACTTTTCCAAGCTTTAAAATCACCTTTATATTGTTATTATATTGCTAGAAGACCTAACAAAGTCGATAGAATTTAATTAGAATTTATTCTAAATTTAAAAAACATTCAGTTAACTGAGGGTCGGAGGTAGGGTCGGAGTCCTGATCGACCCTCGGTGCGACCCTCCCCAAACTCTGAACTTCCCGAACACTGAGGGTCGATGGTCAGGAACACCTAGGGTCGGATGGTCATCGACCCTCGGTGCGACCCTTGGTGCACTTTGATCCAATTCCCTCTTTTAGTCCATTTTTCTCGCTTGGGATCCTATGGCTTGCTCCCACATTCCATTCTACATTCATTCCATGGTCTGAAACCATGTATAATCCACCTAGATAGCTTTCATGTAATCCCCCATGGGTTCCCATGAAAACCTAACCATGGGTTGATGGTTTGGGTTCCTCCGAGATCACACTCTCATCAATATCTAACCTAAGGTCTGTAGAAACTCATGGAATTAGTATCCATACCTGAGAAGAATACTCCTTCTCTGCAACTCTTCTCTTTTGGCTAAATTATCTTCCTTGCTTCTCTTCTTCCTCTTTTCCTTCTCTTCTCTTTCTCTCAATTCAATTAGGGTTATGAAAAGGAGTGAAAAAGGCTTAGGGACGTCCTTTAAATAGAGTAGGAACATCCTAAATAAGTCCCATTGAGATTAGGAAAGAATCCCAATCGAAAATTAGGAAATTTCCTAATTTCTATATCTTACGGTAACCGAGGGTCGATGGGAGGGTCGTTGATCCCGTCGACCCTAGGGTTCAAGATGTCCGACCCTCCGTTCAAAATTGAGGGTCTGACTTTTCGCGGTCGGGAGGTCCGACCCTGCTTAGCTGGGTATGCGACCCTCCCTTCAAATTAAATGTTTTTGGGTCGATTTGATACCTGGGATCTCGATCTCCCTCACGCCCTTGGTCCATTTGACTCGACCATGATGGGTAAACCTGATTCAAGGTGGTAAGATCGGGTTAGATTGACACGGGTCTTACAACTCTCCCTACTTATAAAAATTTCGTCCTCAAAATTGTATGTACCTTCTAAATCAAATAAGTGAGGGTATTGCTTCCGCATAGTATTTTCTTCTTCCCATGTAATTTCTTCCATGTCTCTACTTTTCCATGTGACCTTAACATAATAGATATCTCAGTTGCGTAGATGTTGAACCTTTCGACTGGTGATTTCTGTTGGTGTTATTTCAAATGTCAAATCATCAGTCAAATCCAGCAAATCTACTGTCAAAACGTGTGTTGGATCCTTGACATACTTCTTCAATAGGGAAATGTAAAATACGTCATGCACACTTGACATAGATGGTGGTAGCGCTAACTGATAAGCCACTTTACCACGCTTCGCTAGAATTTCATACGGCCCGACATATCTTGGACTTAGTTTCCCTTTCTACCCGAACCTTTTTAATCCTCGCATAGGCGATACCTTCAAAAATACTTTATCACCTACAACGAACTCCAGATCTCTGCGTCGAGTATCTGCATATTGCTTCTGACGATTCTGATCTGTTCTTACTCTTTCCTTGATAATGTCGACCACTCGGCAAGTCTCTTCAACAAATTCTGGCCCAACAATACTACGTTCTCCAACTTCATTCCAAAACAAAGGAGTTCGACACTTTCTGCCATACAGTGCCTCATAAGGTGACATCTTTATAGTAGCCTGATAGCTATTGTTATAAGTGAACTCGATCAATAGTAACCTTTCATCCCATGATCCTTTGAAATCAATTACACATGCTCGTAGCATATATTCTAGAATCTGAATTGTACGCTCTAACTGTCCGTCTGTCTGTGGGTGGAATGCAGTACTGAACTTCAACGTTGTACCCATAGCCTTTTGCAGTCCTTCCCAAAACTTGGAAGTAAATCATGGATCTCTATCCGACACAATGCTTTCTGGAACACCATGTAATCGAACAATATTATCTACATACGGCTTTGCTAACCTTTCCAGTGTATACTGAGGTCGTATAGGTATGAAGCGAGCTGTTTTAGTCAGACGGTCCACAATCACCCAAACTGCGTCAACTACTCGAGGAGTCAGTGGTAGTCCCGTGACGAAGTCCATAGTTTTGCAGTCCCATTTCCATGCTGGTTTCGGCAATGGCTGTAAAGTCTTGCGGGTCTTTGTCGTTCAGCCTTTACTTTCTGACAATTTAAGCATTGAGACACGAACTTGGCTACATTAGCTTTCATTCCCCTTCACCAATATAGTTTCTTTAGATCATGATATATTTTTGTACTTCCAGGATGTATCAAATAGATGGTGGTATGGGCTTCTTTCATCAGTCGGTGTCTAATGTCCATACTTTCTGTTTTCGGTACACATATTCTTCCTTTGTATTTCAGTACTTTCTCTTCGTCCAATGTCACACCCCAATTCTGCACCAACCAGAATGGTGTGATGAACCGTCAATAAACCAACGGTTCAACCAGGATCTCAAAATAGGCTATCCCACATATGATAAACCAAAACACATTTCACATTAATCAGAGGTAATAAAATAAATAGCGGAAGTCTTACAGATAATGAACTGAGAAATTCTAACTGTGATACTCATAAATAAAATATCCAATTATGTTGTTTCAACCGAGACATAAATAAAATATCGAATACATGTCTTTACTAAATCCAAATAAATAAAACAAAATCTAATCGAATACGCATGAGTTGCACTCGCAAGAGGAGTCATGCGTATCCACTATGTCTTCAGCTACCATTGCTGCTACGTTCCCGTACGCTGGAGCGTTCATATAATCTTCAACGGTGGTAACTGCATCATCAACTAAAAGTATTCGAATTCGAAAGGGTGAGCACACATCACGGCTCAGTGAGCAAACAAAATAATGCAACAATACATATGCATGCAATCAATTCATATCTTTGGTCTGGTTTAAAGTTTACAATGTGCTATAGAAAGGATAGGTGGCCGCCGCACCTCTATACACGAGTGTGTGGAAACGCCCAATGAAAATGGCACCGTCGCCCCACATGCACCCACCATGGACAATATACACCCCATGAAAATGGCATGGCTGTACTGGTTGCCCATACCAACACGTAAGCCCCTGTTGGCGAGGGCTTGCAAACTGGGCTCGCAACTAACCAACTCTAATGTCAAACAATGTATCCAAGGCCTCACCCCAACATCCCTCAATACATCCATAGAGATAGAGCTAGGGTCTGGTGACCAGGCTGAACCACAATGCCACGTCCCCCCCTAATGCCCTACGACATATTAGTTCCGCTAAGGTAATGGCGATATGACGATGTTAGTGGACAAGACTTGAGTAAAGATAGAGCTAGAGTCTGGTGACCAGGCTGAACCACAATGTCACGTCCTCCCCCTGATGCTCCACTCGCATCAAGCACACTAACACTTTCTTAGTGGACATGACTTGAATAGACCATGGCACAATATACCCCGATGAGAATGGCATCGAAGTACCGGTTGATACCATCCCTACCCGCACCATGTACACCAGCCAAACACAAACATTCACATGCCTATTCCTACCATCATCAACATCTTTATGTTATAATCAATAAATTTAAATATGCATGAACAGTAATAATAGAAATATTGGATGACATGTTGAATGCACATTACAAGCATACATGCATATCACAATCATGGTGTTGGACTCAAGAAATAAAAATAGTTTGTTATTAACCAATTAGTTTAGGTCTTGTTCCGTCACCTTAGCTTGTTAATAGATCCTCTTTCAAGTTTTAGAATCACCTTTATAATGTTATTATATTGCTAGAAGACCTAACAAAGTCGATAAAATTTAATTAAAATTTATTCTAATTTTTAAAACCATTCTGTTAACTGAGGGTTGGAGGTAGGGTCGGAGTCATGATCGACCCTGGGTGCGACCCTCCCCCTAATCTGAACTTCCCAAACACTGATGGTCAATGCTAGGGTCGGATCTGCCATCGACCCTAGGTGTGACCCTCCATGGTCTGAGTAAAAAATATCAGATTTCATTCTCTCTTTCATGGTTGGGTCCTATGGCTTACTTCCACAATCCATTATATACATGTTCTATGGTTTAGAACTATACTTTATTCACCTACATGGTTTCAATGAATTCCTCCATGGTTTTCCATGAAAACCTAACCATGGATGGATGATTTGGGTTTCTTCTAAGTCATATCCTCTTCATAAACCATTCTAAAGTCTTAAATAAATCATGGGGAATGTATTCATACCTTAGTTTTGCTGAGATTCAGAGTTCCTCTGAATTTCCTCTTCTTCCTTAGCCTTTTTCTTCAAGTTTTCCTTCTCTTCTCTTTCTCTCAATCCAATTAGGGTTGTAAAAGGGGTGAAAGAGGCTTAGGGACGTCCTATTTATAGAGTAAAACCTTCCATAATAAGTCCCATTGAGTTTAGGAAAGGTTCCAATTAAAATTATGAAGGTTTCCTAATTTTCGATTCGTGCTGTTTTTCCCGAGTACCGAGGGTCGATGGGAGGGTCGGACAACTCATAGACCCTCTACGACCCATGGTTGAGGGTCGATGGTGAGGGTCGATGGGAGGGTCGGACCTGCCTATTAAAACTTGCGACCCTACCCTCATTTTGAATGTTTTTAGATAAATTTTCATATTAGGTCATGGGTTTCTTCACACACTTGGTCCACTTGGCTCGACCATGATATGTAAATGGGTCCCGACACGAAATGTAAGGTTAGGCCGGGATCGTGGCATGCGGGTCTTACAACTCCACCACCCTTAAAAGAAATTTTGCCCTCGAAATTTGAAAGTACGGATCTTACAACTCCCCCATCCTTAAATGAATTTTTTCCTCAAAATTTGAACGTACGAATCTTACAACTCCCCCATCCTTAAAATAAATTTTGTCCTCAAAATTTTGAATTTACTTCGGAGTCAATAAGTGGGAATTCTATTTCCACATTGCTTCTACTTCCTCCTATGCACTCTTCTCCACGTCTTGTCTTTGCCAGGTTACCTTCATATAATAATTATCCTGCCTTTGAAAATATTGTACCTTTCCACTAGTGAACTAGGCTGGTACCACTTCAATAGTTAAACATTCTATCTAATCCAGTGATTCCGTGGTCAATACCTTTAATATGGATCTTTAATGTACTTCTTCAACAGAGACACATGAAATACATCATGCACACTAGACATGGATAGCGGTAACGCTAATTGATATGTAACTTTCCATGTCTCTCCAAAGTTTATAAGATCCAACACATATATAAAATATGACTTTCCCTTCTTGTCTAATCATTTCAAACTGCGCATAAGTGACATCTTAAAAAACACTTTGTCACTTATGGCGAACTCAAGGTCTTGGTGTCTATTCTGACAATCCTGAGCTATACTGCCCCTTTTCTTTGATCTTGTCTGCCACTCGATAGTTTTCTTCATTAGACTTAGGTTTCCAAAATTCTTTATTCACCAACTTTATTCCAAAAGAATGGAATTTGACATTTCTATCGTATCTGCTTCATAGGTAACTTTTACATGGTAGATTAATAGCAACTTCAATTCACTGTAACTTCTCAACTCAAGTTCCTTGAAATCAATTTTACAAGCTCGGAGCATATCTTTTAGGATCTGTATAGTCCACTCCAACTATCCATCAGTTTAAGGTAGAATGCGGTACTAAACTTCATCTTTGTCCCCATTATTTTCTGTATATCCTCCCAAAACTTTGAAATAAAGCATGAGCCTCTGACCGACACTAAGCTCTCATGCATACCATTCATTCTGGAAATATTATCTACATATAGCTTATTTAGCCGCTCCAAAGCATACCGAGGTCGTATAGCAATGGAATGAGCTATTTTCATAAGACGATCAACAACCACTCAACCATGTCAATCGATTTGGGAGTCAGTGGCAAATCATTGACATAGTTCACGATACTGCAGTTCCATTCCAAAAACAAAAGTCAGGGTTTGGTTTTCCTTTTCTAAGTCTACTTACACTGTTCCTATATACAGACTTAACAAAATTACTACTTCTACTTCATCCATCAATTCAAAGATGATCTTTAATGCCACAAGCGCAATCGATGAATTATTGCCCCATAAGTTCCTCCATAAATTCTCGATTAATTAGATCATCACGAGTTTTTATTATATGTTACTCTCCTTCCAAATCTGATTCTATTGCTGCAAAACATTAGGTAGCATTTATACTGGGTCCTTTCTTGGACTTCATAATTCCCATCGACGATCGTATAAGCAGTTTGAAATCTAAAGACTTAAGGGGTATATTTAATTTCTTTCCAAATGACACAGATATAAAAGGATGAGTAGCTCCATAATCAAAGCGCACTCTGATAGGAATGCCACAATACCTGTGATTTGTTTTAATTTAGTATACGTGCTCATGCAATGTAACATAAAATGATAGGTTCAGGTCATACCTGTGACCACATCAGACGATGCGGCAGCATCCTTGGCTGAAACAGCATAAACTCTTCCTTGTTGTAGTTGTTTTCTGGGCTTAGTACACTCTCTTGAGACATGCCCTACTTGGTTGCAGTTAAAACACTTGATCCCCTCACCATTTTGCTTTGGTTGCCGTGGGGTTGCTGAAATGGTTTTGGTTGCAGCATTGAAGCCCTGGGTAT
>CM053268.1:11308910-11687677 GCA_028583415.1 Protea cynaroides | reverse complement strand
TGAAATGGTTTTGGTGGCAGCATTGAAGCCCTGGGTACGGAAGGGTTGGAATACCTTGGTGTTCCATCCGTTGTAAAAATTTTCATTTGGCCTTTTGATTCCCCTATTTTGAGTAAAATATCTCTCTTTCTGGCTCGACTCTATCACTCGAACAATTTGTACAGCTTCATTGTAGATTTTCATCTCCAGTCCCAAAACATGTTCGCGTATGCTTCCCCTAAGTCCCATGACGAACCTTCGGGTTTTCGTATCCTCCTCTTGCATACTGACTGGTGCAAAGAAAAACAGCTCCTCATAACGTTGTTGATATGCATCGACAGTCATCTACCCCTGATATAAACTCAGGAACTCTCTCTCCATAGAATCTCTGAAACTTCTAGGGAAGTATTTCTCAAAGAATGCCTCTTTGTATATATCCCAGGTCAAGTGGGCATGTTTGGTTAATAGATATGTCCTGGTAGACTTCCACCAATGGTGTGCATCGCTCTTGAGCATAAATGTGGCACACAACACTTTCTCCTCCTCATTTACGGTCATCATCATAAATTTTCTTTCCATTTCGTCAATCCAGTGTGCCGACCACAAAGGATCTGCTGGCTTACCATCGAATTCTTTGGGCTTCATCTTAAGAAAATGTCCGACCAGTCTGGAGCAGTCCAACTGATACAGAGCATAGGCCCCATATATAGGTGGTTGGTACTGATAACCACCTTGATCTATCTCAGGGTTCTGCACTGGAGCTTGCATGACTGGTGTTTGAGGTGCATGGGGTACTGCATTATTTCCCCTGGTATTGTGCTTGCTTGTCCTAATGGCATCTGTGTCGTATGTGCAGCTGAAAAAGCCACACCTATGGCAGCTTGCATATTAGTTTGCACCTATTGTATTTTTTGCAGTTGTTGTGCCAAGTTCATTACGACTGTAACTAAATCTATAGGTGGGGCTGGCAAGTTTGTAGGGTTTGCCTGACCATTATCTCCTGGCGGTGCCACGTTTGGATTCTCTGGTACTTCAGGAATTTCATGACTGGTTTCATCTACTGGTGGTGGTGATGGGATTTGGTTACGTCCTCGTCTGTTCCCTCTTCGCCCAGCCATTTCCTATTCTGGTGGTATAGTGTCTGAAAAGTCATAGAACATGTGAGACAATCATTATATACTTCATTCTCATATTTGGATACACTAACCAATGGTATTTTTAAATTTTTCAGATCATTCAGTGAAAAATACTGTCTTTTCTATGCAGGGTCGATGGTGGGGGTCGATGGGTATCCAACCCTCAGTATCCGACCCTGGGAAATCATCAAATTTTCCCAAGAGCCGGGGGTCGATGTGGGGTTGATGGTCTTGGTAGAATTCTCCGACCCCCGGACTAAAAATCAGATTTTTAAGTTTCGATTCTGAGTCCATTTCCCAATCTTCCTCCTTCGTTCGACTCGTCTCGTCCCTCTGAGTTGCTACCATGGCAACTCCGATCCGTTGGTGGTTTTTGCTTCTTGTTTCGACGTCCACACCTCCTCTACAGGTATATCTTCTACGTTTTCATGATTTTAGGTTTCCTTACCTAGGTTTTTGCTCGTATATCTCATTTTCTTCCAGTTAAACTTTTTCCAACCGTAAAAATTTGATTTTTATTGGGGGCTTTTGTTGTTGGTGGGTCAATGGACGAAAACCCTCAAAATATTTGAGTTTCATCGGTTGGTTATCGAGAAACTCAAGATTTTCTCTTTGCCCTAATTTGTCGAAAATTTTAAATTTCTCAAAATTTCTTCAAATTGAATCCCATTAGCTAACATTTCCAATAGTATGAGTCTTACAGGATAGTTTAGAATCTAGTTAAGTCCTCCTGCCCACGTGTTTGGGTGAAAAGTGAGGCTTTTGACCAATTTATGTCGTTATAATGTCAAAATTTTATGTTTTTCTTCTCTACTATGCCATTATCTGTTTTTCTTTGTTGTTGCTCTTGTATTTTGTCAGACCAAGTTTATTACAACTGTGGCTAAGGTACTTGGTAGTCCAGGTGATTGGCTTGAGTAGCCTAGTTGTTCACCTCTTTTGATTTGCTCCAATCTAATTATCATTATTTAGCATTTACTCAGATGAGTTTTCATTACCCATTCTCGACCCAGATAGTGGTGGGGTCAAGCTACAACATCCTCTTCTTGCTTAGTGGGCAATAGATCAACTTGTAATGGATCTCACTCTGAGTCTCCACGTCACCCAGGAGTATAGCTTTATCTTCTTTATAGTTGCTCTTATTCTTAATGTGTGGCCATTATTCTCTTATCTCTGTTTGGATTTAGCCCTAGACCTTTCCCTTTACCTTTGCAGGGAATTAGGCATTACTAGCCATTTTATCCTTCCTTTGTCATACGTCGAGTTTCACATCTTGTGAGTACCAACTCGGCATTCAATTTTTCTACTTTACAGATGCTTCCTTCTTCTTACTGTACTATATCCTTTGTATTCCTAGATAACTGCCCGACTTATAGATAATACCGTATATTATTTGTTTATCAGGATGAATTTTGGTCTTCTCTTTCTGTTTGATTGTATATATATGGTTCCACCTTTTATATGTACATTATTGTCTTGTTAAGTTCTGTCTCAACCAACACAGGTGCTTATGGTGTGTTTGTATTAAAGCTTTTAATTTATCCTAACTCAGTTCATGGACTCCAGTGGTAGCATTCAGGTTTAATGGGTAAGGCCTACGAGAGCAAGTTGTCACACCCCAATTCTGCTCCAACCAGAATGGTGTGATGAACCGTCAATAAACCAACGGTTCAACCAGGATCTCACAATAGGCTATCCCACATATGATAAACCAAAACACATTCCACATTAATCAGAGGTAATAAAATAAATAGCGGAAGTCTTACAGATAATGAATTGAGAATCTAACTGTAATAACCATGAATAAATATCAAATTATTGTTAAATCAACTGAGACATAATTAAATAAATATCAATTACATGTCTTTAATAAAATCTAAACAAAATCTATCGAATACGCATGAGTTGCACTCGCATGAGGAGTCATGCATATCCACTAAATCTTCAGCTTCCATTGTCGCCACATGCCCATACACAGGAGAGTTCATATAATCTTCAACGGTGGTACCTGCATCATCAATTAAAAGTATTCGAATTCGAAAGGATGAGCACACATCACGGCTTAGTGAGCAAACAAAACAATGCAACAATACATATGCATGCAATCAATTCATATTTTTGGTCTGGTTTAAAGTTTGCAATGTGCTATAGAAAGGATAGGTGGCCGCCGCACCTCTATACACGAGTGTGTGGAAACGCCCAATGAAAACGGCATTGTCGCCCCACATGCACCCACCATGGACAATATACACCCCATGAAAACGGCATCGCTGTACCGGTTGCCCGTACCAACACGTAAGCCCCTGTTGGCGAGGGCTTGTAAACTAGGCTCGCAACTAATCAACCCTAATGTCAAAAAATGTATCCAAGGCCTCAACCCAGCATCCCTCAATACATCCATAGAGATAGAGCTAGGGTCTGGTGACCAGGCTGAACCACAATGCCACGTCCCCCCTGATGCCCTACGACATATTAGTTCCGCTAAGGTAATGGCGATACGACGATGTTAGTGGATAAGACTTGAATAGAGATAGAGCTCGAGTCTAGTGACCAGGCTGAACCACAATGTCACGTCCTCCCCCTGATGCTCCACTCGCATCAAGCACACTAACACTTGCTTAGTGGACAAGACTTGAATAGACCATGGCACAATATACCCCGATGAGAACGGCATCGAAGTATCGGTTGATACCATCCCTACCCGCACCATGTACACCAGCCAAACACAAACATTCACATGCCTATTCCTACCATCATCAACATCATCATGTTATAATCAATAAATTTAAATATGCATGAACAGTAATAATAGAAATATTGGATGACATGTGGAATGCACATTACAAGCACACACGCATATCACAATCATTGTATTGGACTCAAGAAATAAAAATAGTTTGTTATTAACCAATTAGTTTAGGTCTTGTTCCCTCACCTTCGCTTGTTTGTAGATCCTCTTTCAAGCCTTAAGAATCACCTTTATATCAATATTATATCGCTAGAAGACCTAACAAAGTCGATAGAATTTAATTAAAATTTATTATAATTTTTACAGCTTACTGTTAACTGGGGGTCGATGCCTAGGGTTAGAGGTTCCATCGACCCTAGGTGCTACCCCTCCTTTCCTGAACTTTCCGAATGCTGGGGGTCGATGCTAGGGTCGAAGGTTCCATCGACCCTAGGTGCGACCCCCCATGGTTTGAGTCGAAAATATCAAATTTCGTCTGGGGTCCTATGGCTTGCTTCTATAATCCATTCCATACATGTTCTATGGTTTAGAACTATTTTTTATTCACCTACATGGTTTCAATGATCTCCTCCATGGTTTCCATTGAAACCTAATCATGGATGGGTGATTTGGGTTTCTTCTAAGTCATACCCTCTTCATAAACCATTCTAAGGTCTTAAATAAATCATGGGGGAATTTATTCATACCTTAGGTTTACTGAGATTCAGAGTTTCCTCTGAATTTCCTCCTCCTTGGTCTTCTTCTTCAATTCTCTTTCTCTTCTCCTTCTCTTCCTTTCTCTTCTCTTTCTCTCAATCAAATTAGGGTTGTAAAAGGAGTGAAAGTGGCTTAGGGATGTCCTATTTATAGTGTAAAACCTCCCAAAATAAGTCCCATTGAGTTTAGGAAAGGTTCCAATTGAAATTAGGAAGGTTTCCTAATTTTTGGTTCGTGCTGTTTTTCCCGATTACCGGGTGTCGATGGGGGGGGTCGATGGGGGGGTCGGACAATTCATAGACCCCCTGCGACCCCTGTTCACCGGTCGATGGGGGGTCGATGGGGGGGTCGGACCTGCCTGTTAAAACCTGCGACCCTACCCTCATTTTGACTGTTTTTGAGTAAATTTTCATATTGGGTCTTGGTTTTTCTTCACACACTTGGTCCACTTGGCTCGACCATGATATGTAGACGGGTCCCGATACAAATATAAGGTTAGGCCGGGTTCGTGGCATGCTGGTCTTACATGAAGTTTAAACAAACCAATTTATAATAATTCGGCTAGCAACTCTGCATGGGATGTCTTGAAGACCTTTGCTTCAAATTCTCTACATCCACTGGCACTGGAATCATCGAATTCAAACGTCGTATGAGTAAGATATGAGAAGATGAAGTTTAAATAATTAAACTTACGATAATTTGGATGCAGGCCCTTGGATGATTATTATTAATTTTCAGAAAATACCCGTATTCTTATTCTCAGACTAAAATCTCCATAACTTCTCCATTTGGCATCTGAATTGAGCGATTAGGGTCTCATTTCGAAGGTATTTCCAAGACCTACGCATCCATGCAGGTTGCAGCCCATGACCTGGCTATGGGGCCAACCAAAAACCTCCTCAAAGTCGTAGTGAAAAATTCAAATATTGCATTGGGATTCATCAACTGGACACTGGGGATCATCTCAGTTATTCTCAAACATTATAGAGAGCATGCCGGGGCTTATCGACTGTCATTTTTGAGAGAGTTTCACTCACCTCCCCTGTATTTTCCAAACTTTCTCTTCTCCACTTTGATGTGTACTCTCCAGTAAAACTTTGTTCAACTAGGGATGGTAAAAATGGGGTGCTTATACCTGTCTACACAAAAGCTACACAAACTATCCCTCCAACAATGCTTTCATACAATCTCACCCACACCATTACTTACAACTTAACGGGAGAATGTCTATTTATTTTTAAGACAAAAATACCCTTAAAAAACCAAACTCAGAGATCTATGTTTTCTCTTCCAACGAAGCTCTGTTCGTGTTAAGATTCAGATATTCAGCTTCTTCTCCAAGGAGACCGGACACTATTCATGTTCTTCTCCAACGAAACCACAAAACGGAGAAGAGTATTTTGCTTCTTCCCCAATGGCAACATCAAATATAGATTCAGAGATTCAGGGAGTTCTCTCTACTTACCATTGTTCTATCTACTCAACTCGACATTTGTAGGGAAGGTTTTTGTTTACCCTTTTATTTAGAGCCCCATAGACAACTTGTATTCAACAGGTTCACCAACCCGAAAGAACAGCAGCAGCATATATGGCGCACTCTGCAGTCGTCCCTCCCGTAACTTCCACTAAGTGCAATTTCTAGTTCTTCTTCTTCGACTGTTGGTGCACCAACAGACTTTGGCACTGTTGGTTCTGAAAATGGCGCCGAAGCATGAATTTTCCAATCATGGCTTCAGAATTCTTTTTGAAAACTTCAGATCTGGAAAAAAAAAATTGAAAATGAATAATTTTTTTCAAAAACTGAAATGGGTTTTCCTGAAATTGAAAATGGAAGAAGATTCAATTCCTTCTTTAATAAAGTCGCATTTTTTTTATTTCTGATTACAGATTTTCCCTGGAAATTCTCCAATTTCTTTTGGAAACCCTCAAATCCACCTCACTCACGAGCTTCTTCGACTTCATTAAAACCACCCCCTACAACTAATCCAAAGGACATTAGGATCGGCAGCAGGGCTCTGGCCAGACCAAGAAGAGTGGTTCCAATTCGATAAAATAAGATAAAGTTTAAAGATTCTTTCTTCCATCTTTTTCTTCTTCAGTTATCGATCCCCTCATCTAATTTTTAAACATTAATAAAATTGGAAAATTTCAATTTCTCTTTTGGTAATAGGATTTTATGGAGTACAGTGATGAAAGTCTTGTATACATTAAAGAGTGCATCATCATGCACTGCCCTGTCAATGGTCTCATAGGTTTCTCCTAGGTTTGTCATTTTGTCATTCATCGTTTCTTTGTAACTTTTCCTAATTCTTATCAAACAAAATGTTAATGTGACTTAGAGGGAGCAAATCGACCTCAAAGTGACATCCTCTTCCTTGACTACGACCTGCAACAATTGGATTTATTCTTAGAGGTGCCTGCCGAGACCATAAACCTCTTCCTTGACTACAACCTAGATTTATTCTCAGAGGTGCCTACAGAGACCACAAACCTCTTCCTCGACTGTAACCTATAACAACTGGATTTATATATTCTCAGAGGTGCTAGCAGAGAACACAAACTTCTTCTTGAGACTGCAACCTACAACAACTGGATTTATTCTCAGAGGTGCTTGCAGAGACCACAAACTTCTTCCTTAGACTACAACCTACAACAACTGGATTTATTCTCAGAGGTGCCTGTAGAGACCACAAACCATGGAGACCAGGTAGAGACGTCTCAACGAAATGAAGAATGAAAGGATACTTGCCCTAAACCCTAATTCATGGAGAAGAAATATGAACCTAGGGTTTTTTGGGAGAACTTAACAATAAATCCATTTAGGTTATTTTACATTCATTGAGGGTAATTTGGCTTAAAAAAATTGAAATTCTCACGTTAAGCTATAAGTAACGGTGTGGGTGAGAGTGTATGAAAGCATTGTTAGAGGACTAGTCTATGTAACTTTTGTAAAGACTGGGTAGTTCTATGTAGTTTCTCAACTGTAGAGGGGGTGTCTGTGTAATTTTCCCACAAAATTATCATCCAAGGATTAAATTTATCACCACAAAATCCAAGATCAATAACCATAATCAACGCCATAAAAATTCCCAATCATATGGTTGGACCAATCTCATAAAATTCCAATTATATGGATCATTCACATTAAAAAGCCCAGCCATGGTCAGATCCAACACATAAGAAAATTTACGATCAACGGCCAAGATTTTTAATCACACCAAAAAAACACCAGAATTATAACTGAATGCAGAATTTAAATGCTCAGAAGGACCAAATTTAACTTAGATTTAATGATAACTGATGGGCAAAGAATAGCCAGATGTTGATACTCATAGAATCTAGTAATCAGACCTAGATTAAGTACACTCAACCATCAATTAAATTAGGAGTAAAATAAATTCAGAAATCAGATTCAAACTCAAAATATCTCAGCCAAGAGACGGTGGGGTGCATGCATGGCTGATCAGGTTCAATGGGTAGCAAGAGGTCGGTTGCTGACTGCACTAGGTGGGGGATAGTGGTAGAGAAGAGTGATAAAAAATGAAGGAACATAACAGAGGGTCGGTCGGGTTTACCTCGGTTTGCAGGTTGGCGATCACAGCAGCTGGTATGGCCCTCTACTTCTCTTCTCAGTTCTCTATTCTTCTTCTTTTTCTTTTTCTTCTTCTTCTTCTTCTTTATCTTCTGCCTGCCTCTCAAATCTCCCTTTTAGCTCCTCCCTCCCTGTATTAGAGTCCATATCCTCTCCATTCATTCCCTCCTCGGTTTCTTTCCATCCTCTCTTTCTAATTCGGTCTCTAAGATATTCTGTTTCCACCCACCCTCTAAACCTGGTGCTCTTTTCCATTCTTTCTAAATTCCACTCCTAGAGCTGAACACTTCCTTTCCTTGCTTTAATCCACCGACCCCATACATCCCTATTCTAGATGGATATAGTTGACACATAACATGGAAACTCGATGCTCTCCTTCCCTATATCTTGTCTTAGTTCTCTTATATTTTATTCTCTTCTTTTTGGCAACTGCTCCCACCGATCGTTATGTCATCTTTTTAATTTTCTGAACCTAGCCAAATCATGATCCTTTTCCTCTCTCTCTCTCTCTCTCTCTCTCTCTCTCTCTCTCTCTCTCTCTCTCTCTCTTTATATATATATATATTTACCAAAACCCCAACGATCAGCCTATCTGTTCTTTCCATATTCTTCCCTCTGTCTTTCTTTATTTTCTTCTCCATCGGATTCTCCCAACTTCTTTCCTGGCTTCTAAATTTTTTTCTTTTTTTCTTTTTCCTTTAGAGTCCACTGACTCTTCTCCTTCTCCGTACTGCCTCTCCCTCAATAATGTTCTCTTCAAATCTCTAGTTTCCCTTTTTTTTTGCTTTTTCTTTCCTTTCTTAAAATTCGATCCCTAGCCCTCTTTATTTCTCATGGTCACTCTCTCTCTTTTTTCCTTTTCTCTAGTATTAGAGTCTCCACCGACTCTCTCTCCTTCCATATATTATTTATTCTTTTTTCTTCTTTTCATTCTTCTCTCCATTGCCGACTTACTCTCAAATTCTCTATAAATACAATGTATATGCATATATAATAGCAAGTTATATAACGTGCATATCAATATATACATAATATACACTATATGATACTATGCACATGAATCGAACCGGTTTAGTCTTAATTGATCCGTTCAAGGTTGACTGAGCTGGACTGACTTGATTGGGTTGGACCAACATGAATTGACTAGGTTAAACAGATATGACTTGAACTGGTTGGGCCAAGATTGGTTTTTCTCTCCATATCATTTCATGGGCCATTTCAACTGTCATTCCACATGGAATCTTTTGACGGCCTCTGCCCTAAAATTTTCATGTTCACTTTGTAGAACACTAAAAATAAGAAATACTGGAGTTTGAATTACCTCATTTGGATGTAAAATGGCCAACTTATGAATTTTTAAAGTTTAAACAAGCCAATTTACGATAATTTGACTAGCAACTCTGCATGGGATGCCTCGGAGACCTCTACCTCAAATTCTCCATGTCCATTTTGTATAGCACTACAAATGAGAAATAATGGCACTAGCTTCACCTCATTTGGACGTCGGATGAGCAAGATATGAGAAGATGAAGTTTAAATAATTAAACTTATAATAATTTGCATGCAAGTCCCTAGATATTATTAATTTTTAGAAAATACCCTTATTCTTATTCCCAGACTAAAATCACTATATCTTCTTCATCTGATATCAAAATTGTGTGTTTCTAGTCTCATTTAGAAGGTATTTCCATGACCTATGCATCTATCTAAGTTTCAGCCCATGTCCTTACTGTGGAGCCCATCGAAAATCGTCTTGAAATCTCAACCAAAAATCTAAAACTGGCATTGAGATCCACCAACTTGCCATGTGGTTTCACTTAGGCTTCTGGACACTGGGGATCATCTCAGTTCTTCTCAAAACACTATAGACAACATGCTGGGACTGATCGACTGTCGCTCCTAAGAGAGTTTCACTCGCCTCCCCTATATTTTTTAAACTTTCTCTCACCTCTAGCACTTTGCTGTCTACACTCCAGTAAGACTTTGTTTAGCTAGGAATGGCAAAAATGGGGTGCTTACACCTACGTATCTCAAACTTTTTAAAAAAATCAGATTCACCATCGTAGTTCAGATGTGATTGAAGTTTATGCCTGTGATTTATGTTTGTTCATGATTAAGTTCATTATTCAAGTTGAAGTTTATGCTTGAAAGAATGAAAAACCCAATGGTTCAAGATCTGGATAGTCCATGTAGACTGATAGAAGTCCTAATGGATCTAAGAATGGATAACCGAATGTGGGTTGAAGTAGATATCTTGAGTGGGTAGATTGTCCATATGGACCAATGGATCAGAATTAGGAGGTTCCACCAAATTGCCTACGTATCCTAGGGTTTGCCCTATGAATTAAGATACGCGTAGTTCAACCGTCAGATAAAAATATGGGTGAGGATTGGTTGAAATCTAGATAACCCGTTCTCGGTCAGAGTGTGGATAACCCTTTCTAGGCTTGGATCTGGATAAATATTCTAGTTGATCTATAGATAGTCCACCGAGCTTTGGGATCATATTTGGGAATCTTCCCAAATTACCTACGTATTTTAGGGTTTGCCCTAGGAATCAGACACTGCGTAGGTCAGAGATGGGATAACCTATTCTAGGTTAAGGACTGAGGACTTGATCTAGGTCAAAGGGTTTAGAACCTATCCTAGGTTGAGGTATGCTGAAGGGTAGGGATCGTCTTAAACTACCCTTTTATCCTAAGCTCTAATTTTAGAAGGTTTGGCAAGGCATTCTCTTTCTTTATTAAGATTATTATGCTTTTTTCTTTTTCCTTTCCCATGAATGTGGGTGCCTACATGCACATCCCCACACTTAGAAATGTCTTCTAGCAGTGTACATGCATGGTTGTTCAGTTAAGGTGCAGTGGAAAGTAAGTTCTGGCCAACAATAAACGTTATTCGAACATGGCATAGAGCAACAAATCATCATGGTAGTATGCACAAAGATAGCATGTAAGCAATTTTAAACATGGCAGTGTAAATGTGTGAGAATCCAAAACACAGCAAGCATGTGATCATTCCAAAATAGGCAGATATGTGATTGTGCAAGCTACAAATAGGATGGTAAAAATGATGATCAGAGGGTATAGATGATGATCGTATGGTGTAGATGATGATTAAATGGGGTGATGGGCAGATCAAACGGTGTAAATGACGATCAAACAGTGTGATGGGTAGATCAGATGGTGTAGATCAAAGGTGGTGATGATCGTCTGGTGTAGTTCAATGGTGGTGATGATCGGATGGTGTATATCAAAGATGGGGATGATCAGATGGTGTGTATGATGATCAAAACATGTAATGGGCCAATCAGACAGTATAGATGATGATCAGATGGTATAATGGAAAGATCAATAGTATAGATGATGATCAAATGGTGTGATGGATAAATCAGATGATGTAGATCAAAGGTGGTGATGATCGAATGGTGTAGATCAAAGATGGTGATGATAAGATGGATGGGATGGTGTGATGGTGATCAGATGGTTTGATGGTGGATCAGATGGTGTGATTGTCATATCAGACGGTGTGATGGTGGATCTGATGGTGTGATGGTCAGATGGTGTGATGGTGGATCAGACGGTGTGATGAATGGGTCAAATGGTATGATGGTGGTGGGTTCAGTTATGGGAGGTCAATGGTTGTGACTATGTTATGGGAGATCAATGGATGAGATGGATTAATGATTATGATCATATCAATGGATGAGACGGATAAATGATTATGACCAGAGGGTGGTAAGATGATGGATCAATGATTATAATCAGAGGGTGGTTAGATGATGGAAGAGTGATTATGATTAGAGGGTGGTTAGATAATGGATTAGGATTACAGGTGGTAATGGGGTTTGGGTTCGTTTAAGTGGACGATGGCAGTGATGGGTTTGGGTAGGGATGACCAGGTTTCAGTGGACAACAGGTGGGAGTTGTAGTGGATTCGATGGATGGCAAGTAGTATATAGGGTAATAGGCATTCGGGTGAGTGGGGTAATGGTGAGTAGGTATCACATGGTGCAGGGGCTTTAATGGTTGGGCTTAGGTGTGCAGGTGGTGCGGCTTGGTCGGGTGCTTGATGAGTGGAGTGGTGTATGGTGCAGGGGGTTTAATGGTTTATGACGTGGTGCAGCCTGGGTTTGCATAGGAGGTTGTCCGATCAGGTGATGGGATGTTTTGGTGAGCAGGTCTAGGTCGGTGAAGAAGCAAGGGTTCAGTGGGGGTCAGTTGGTTTTATAGGTAGTTGAAGGGAGCTGGAGTGTTGGTAGTTGCAGGTTTGAAGGAGTATAGCAAGGGTAGTAGATTAGGTTGTCGAGGTGAGTAGATGATGGAGGGTGGTGCATCGGTGATGGTTTCAGTGATGAGGGGGGAGTGATGGCCGTTGACAGCAGGTGGTGTCGCAGGTCATTGCTGGTTGCAAGGGTGTGGGGATGAGTTTCGGTGGATGTCTGGTGGGAAAAACTTAATCAAGAAATACAGCAGAGGGGGGTTGCATAGGTGAAGGTGGCAGTGAGCTTACCTGAACAAGTGCCTGGTTGAGGATAGCAGGTATGGCTCCCTACTTCTCCTGCTCTTTGCTTCCTCTTATCTTCTTTTTGCTTCTTCCTCCTTTGTTCTTCTTCCTCTCCTCTCTCCCTTTCTCTTCTCTGTCTCTCTCTCTCTCTCTCTCTCTCTCTCTCTCTCTCTCTCTCTCTCTCTCTCTCTCTCTCTCTCTCCCCTTCTCTTTTCTCTCTCAAATTTTCAGTCTCCCTTCTCTCGTTGGTGAACAACAGAATTCCTCCTTTCCTGAGTTGTGAGCCTTCCCCCTTTATTAGTAGCTTTAGTCCCACTTTTGCAAGTGGAGGTCTCTCCTAGGTATGTAGGATGATGGGCATTCAAGAGGGATTGGTGTAGCCACTTGGGTTCATCAAGGATGGGCTTCTAGGTGATTTGTCCATCAAGGAATGATGAGGTAAGTGGAGGCTTGCAGCTGTAGAAGGTAGTGTGTAATTCGCCAATAGGTAAGGGAGAAGGTGGTGAGGTGTCGAGTGTTGGGGTAGGGTTGGTGAATATGGGTGAGAGATTTTTGATGAGAGAAGGATTTGGTTGTGGGTTATGTGGGCGGAGTTGGCGGCACGGCTGCTTCCCTCCACACTCTCTGTCACACCTCAATTCTGGTCTACCCAAAATGGTATGATGAACCACCAATAAACCAACGGTTCACCCAGGATCTCGCATAGGTCGTACCCACCATATCAAACCACACACACATTCCACATTAATAATCAGAGGTAATAAACAAATAAGTGGAGGTCTTACAGATAATGAACTGAGGGTCTAATAGTGATAAATAAATATTTAATCCAATTATCTCCAAACCACAAGACCCTCTACTGTTGTGAAATTAACAGAACTACCCTGCTTTTTGAAAAGTTACACAGAATACCCCTCTAACAATGGTATCATACAATCTCACCCCTACCATTACTTTCAACTTAATGGCAGATGGTCAAAATTTTTTAAAGACAAAAATACCCATCGGTCCTCCATGAACTGGCAACTTAAGTCTTCTTCGTCTTCCAGATTGAGGGATCCCAAAGATGACAGAACCAGAGATAAATGAGCCGCTCCTATCTGAGCTCCTGCTGCCGTCTTTGGAGAAGAAAAGCTCCACCACCGGCGGTGGCGCTTCGATTGCAGGCGCAATTTTCAACGTATCGAACAGCGTTATCGGAGCTGGAATAATGTCGATTCCTGTAACTCTCAAGGTCTTAGGCGTCGTTCCAGCGTTCGTGCTTATCTTGATCATTGTTGTCCTTTCCAGTATCTCCGTCGATTTCCTACTGAGGTTCACAAATGCTGGTGTTTCGATGACAAATGCCGGTGTCATGAGTGAGGCGTTCGAGAGAGTTGGATCAGTTGTGTTTCAAATCTGTATCATGATCAATAACTTCGGTACCTTGGACATCTATCTCATTATAATCGGTAAGCATTCAAGTTTTGTTTTAATTAAATTATGATTCGAAGTTTCGGTGAATGATTCTACAGATTGGAACCTTAGTTGTTAGCTGTCTGTAGGATTCAAAGAGTCTGTGAGCTTTACCGTCCATTTAAATCTCAGAAAAACAAATTATTACCTAGCTAGCATCCATGTGACATATTCGAAATGGAATGGGACCGTGAGCTGTGAAGTTAGGGAAAACCGTTCTTTTGAGCTCCGAGGAGCTCTGAGCTAAGCTCTCTACTGGCTGTTGATTTAGTGTGTCGTAACGGAATTGCTCTGTGGACCTCAATCAAATAGATGAAGGTTAAACTGTGAAAGCAAATGCATCTCTTTCTTGACGAAGTTGCTACTGTCGTTAGGGCTCTACCAAAGGATTTCAAGGTTGTAAGGGAAGAATGGGCTGTAATCCGGATTCAGACGGCATCTCGTGCATAATACCTGAAGTTGGTAAACTCCCTGTTAATTTCTCCTAATTTCCCAAATCTATAGACCTCCCCAAATCGTTGGAGAAGAACATACAGGAGGTAGTTGGAGAATAAAAAGGAACAAAGGGTATTTTTGTCTTTAAAAAATTTTGACCATCTGCCATTAAGTTGAAAGTAACGATAGGGGTGAGATTTTATGATAGCATTGTTAGAGGGGTATTCTGTGTAACTTTTAAAAAAATAGGGTAGTTCTGTTAATTTCACAACAGTAGAGGGGGTGTCTGTGTAATTTATCCTAAAATAAATAATCAATTACATATCCGATGTTCAAACTATAACTAAACCTAAGTAAAAACAAATTGGTTGCACTCGCATGATGAATCATGCGCATCTTCTTCAGCTTCTACGTCCATCGTAGCAGCGTGGCCATATGTCGGCGCATTCATATATTCTTTAACGGTAGGACCTGCATCATCAACTAAAAATATTCAACATCGAAAGGGTGAGCACACATCACGGCTCAGTGAGCAAACAAAATAATACAACAAACATATGCATGCATTCAATTCATATCTTTGGTCTGGTTTATAAGTTTGTAATATGCTATAGAAAGGTTTGGTGGCCGCCGCACCTCTATACATTAGTGTGTGAATCCACCCAATGGATCAAATACTATTACTGTCCCACATGCACCCATCATAGAATAGAGATAGAGCTAAAGTGTCCGGATCAAACACCGCATAACATTTCCCCTGATGCCCTACCCATACCAACATGTAAGCCCCTATTGGCAAGGGCTTGCAAACTGGGCTCGCAACTAACCAATCCTAATGCCAAACAGTGTATCCAAGGCCTCACCCCAGCATTCCTCAATACGTTCGTAGAGATAGAGCTAAGGCCCCTCGGCAAAGTCTGAGACCACACGGTCCGAGACCACCTCCCCTGATGCCCTACTATGTAATAGTTCTGCAAAGGTAATGACGATATGATGATGTTAGTGGGAAAGACTTGAGTAGAGATAGAGCTAGAGTCTGGTGACGAAGTCAAATACCACCATGCCACGTCCTCCCCCTGATGCTTGACTCGCATCTAACATACCAACCACACACATACATTCAGATGTGTATTCCTAGCATCATCATCATCATCATGTTATAAATAAACAGAATTAAATATGCATAAACAGTAATAGAAGGAATATTGGATGACATGTGAGATGCACATTACAAGCATACAAGCATAGAATCAATCATGGCATTGGACTCAATAAAATTAAACAATTAGTTATTATGCAATTAGTTTAGGTCTTGTTCCCTCACCTGTTAGCAATTCTTGATGTCCTTCCAAGCCTTGAAATTCTCTTTGAATTGATTTAACAACCTAAAAGTTATATGAATTTAAGTTAGGGTTCATATGTGACATGTTACAGCAGATGGAAATCAAAACAGAGTACTGATAGGTGCCTGATTGGTCCTATGGTCTCATGCTGTATCGACCTTACTGTCTACGATCGATGCCCTACGGTCGCATATGGTGCGACCGTAGCTGCGACCATATGATTTTTGAAATCTTCCCGAATGCCTATGGCCGATCTTCTGTCACACTGGTCATGCTATGGTCGATGGTAGCCGCGACCATATGATTTCTGGTCATAGTCTACCTGAAATTCGGAAGTTCTTCCTGAGTTCATTCTTTTGTTCTTCAACGGGGTTTATTCTAAGGTCATCTTATCGCCATCATTAGTAATTTCTTATCAACCCTAATCATCAAATTCACTCCTCATGGTTCTCCTTGGGATTTTTTTCAAGGAAATCACATAGATCATAATAGGTTGATATTGCCTATCCTCCCTAGAAGTCTTATTCCTTAGAGTTTACATCTCCAGAGATTCGTTTCATACCTTTGCCTGTGATAGAGAGTCATTCCCTTCTCAGCAAACTCTTCTCCTTAGCTTTTTCTTCTTCTCCTTCTCTTCCTTCTTTTCCTTCTCTTTCTCTAGGGTTTTTTAATGTTCTAAAAGAGTGAAAAAGGGCTGAGGGATGTCCTTTATATAGGGAAAAACTCTCAATATAAAGTCCTCTTTCAATTAGGAAAGCAATCCCTTAGTTTAGGAATGTTTCTAAAACTCAGAGTCTGATCTGGGTTCTCTCGGCCGATCATACGGTAGCATAAACTGTCGATCGTAGGGTCAAAATCATCGACCGTGGGGTTCTGGATTTGAGATTTTTGGTTCCCTTCCTTGTGATCGACCATACCTACCCAGGCATGCGACCTTAGGTATGTTTTTAGCATTTTTAACTCGATTCTCATACCTGGTTTGTGATCTATCTTCACACGCTCGGTCCACTTGGTCCAGGAATGATGGGAAGACCTGGCATGACACGGTTAGACCAAGTTAGTGGAGTGTGGGTCTTACAACTTCCCCCTCTTATATAAATTTTGTTCTCAAAATTTGCACATACCTTCCGAGTCGAATAGGTGAGGATATTGCTTTCGCATAGCGTTCTCTTATTCCATGTAATTTCTTCTACATTTTGGCTTCTCCAAGTAACCTTAACGTAGAAAATGTCACGATTTCGAAGATGTTGCACCTTCTGGCTAGTGATCTCAAAAGGTATTATTTCGAACGTTAAATCTTCAGTCAAATCCGGTGGATCCATTGTTAACACATGTATTGGATCTCTGACGTACTTCTTCAGTAATGAGATATGAAATACATCATGCACACTTGACATGGATGGTGGTAGTGCTAACTGATATACTACTTTTCCACGTCTATCTAGAACTTCATAAGGTCCAATATATCTGGGACACAGCTTTCCCTTCTGTCCAAACCTTTTCAAACCATGCATAGGAGATATTTTCAGGAATACCTTATCACCTATGGTAAATTTGAGATCTCTACGTCGATTATCTGCATATTGCTTCTGACGGTTCTGAGCTATTCGGACTCTTTCCTTGATAATGTCGACTACTCGACAAGTCTCTTCAACAAACTCTGGTCCAACAATACTCCGTTCTCCAACTTTATTCCAAAACAAAGGAGTTCGACATTTCTACCATACAGTGCTTCATAGGGTGACATCTGTATAGTTGCTTGATAGTTGTTGTTATAAGTGAACTCAATCAATGGTAATTTCTCATCCCATGATCCTTTGAAATCATGTCCGTCTGTCTAAGGATGGAATGCAGTACTAAACTTCTATGTTGTACCCATAGCCTTCTGTAATCCTTCCCAAAACTTGAGGTAAAACGTGGGTCTCCGTCGGACACAATGCTTTCAGGTACACCATGTAACAGGACAATATTTTCTACATAAAGCTTAGCTAACCTCTCTAGGATATACTGAGTTCGTACAGCTATGAAACGAGTTATCTTGGTCAAACGATCTACAATCACCCAGACCGCGTCAACTACTCGAGAAGTCAATGGTAACCTGGTGACGAAGTCCATAGTGATGCAGTCCTATTTCCATGTTGGTTCTGTCAGTGGCTGCAACAATCCTGCAGGCCTTTACCTTTTAGTCTTTAATTGCTAACAATTTAAGCATTGAGACACAAATTTAGCTACATCCGCTTTCATTCCTCTCCACCAATATAGTTTCTTCAGATCATGATACAACTTTGTACTTCCAGGATGTACCGAATAAGCGATGGTATGAGTTTCCTTCATTAGTCTGTGTCTTATATCCAAGTCTTCATTTTCAGGACCACATACCCTTCCTTTTTATTTTAGTACCATTTCAACGTCCAAGGTGAACTTAGGAGTAGTCCTACCTTTTTCGAGGTCTTCTTGCTCCGTTCTCAGATAATGGTCTAATTTAATATCGACTTTTACTTCTTCTAATAGATCAGGTACAATCTTCAATGTAGCAAACATGTTTGAGAATAGTTGAATAAATCCTTGGTCAGTTGATTCATTCGGAATATCAATCACGAATTGCTCTTTACCATAATTAAATATTCTCCCTGTGACACACGCCACAACATTTGCAATAACTTCTTCTTGGGATTCTGTCATAGATTTCCTACTCAGTGCTCAGCAACTACATTAGCTTTACCTGGATGATACTGGATATTGCAATCATAATCCTTCAGTAATTTCAGCCATCGTCTTGTCTCATATTCAACTCCTTTTGATTAAAAAGATGAGTGAGACTCTTATGATTTGATTTAATCTAAAATTTCTCTCTGTACAAATAATATCTCCATTTCTTAACAGCATGTACTACTACTGCTAATTATATGTCATGAGTGGGATAGTTCTTTTCATGTGTCTTCAGTTGTCTTAAGGCATATGCAACTACTTGTTCTCCTTGCATAAGTACACATCCTAAACCTAACCCAGACACATCAGTGTACAAGGTAAATGGTTGTCCTGGGATCAAAATAGTCAAGATGGGAGCTAATATCAATCTAGTCTTCAATGTTTGAAAATACTCTTCACATTTATCGGTCCAAACAAACTTTTCTCCATTCTTTGTCAGACTGGTGAGAGGTATGGCGATTCTAGAGTAATCATCCATGAATCATCTATAGTAACCAGCTAGACCTAGGAAACTTCTGATTTCTACAACATTCTTAGGTGCTTCCCATTTCACAATGGCTTCAATCTTGCTAGGATCGACTTTAATTCCTTCAGCGGATACAACATGGCCTAAGAAAGCGACTTCATTTAGCCAAAACTCACACTTTATAAATTTGGCATAAAGCTTCTGTTTTCTTAGTCGCTGCAGAGCGGCTCTTAGATTTGTAACATGAGTTTCTTTGTCCTTGGAGTAGACTAGTATGTTGTCAATAAATACAATGACTGACGTATCCAACATATTATGGAATACACAATTTATGAGTTCCATAAAATTTGTGGGTGCATTAGTTAATCCAAAAGACATGACAAAAAAAATTCATAATGTCCATATCTTGTTTTGAATGCTGTCTTCGAAATATCACCTTCCTTAATCTTCAAGTGATGGTATCCTGACCGAAGATCAAGTTTGGAGAACACTTTGGAACATTGCAACTAATCAAACAAGTCATCGATCCGAGGCAATGGGTACCAATTTTTGATTGTAAGCTTATTCAATTCCCAATAATCACAGTCGAATGCTACCATCCTTCTTTTCCACAAACAATATTGGCTCTCCCCATGGTGATATGCTGGATCTGATATTATCCTTGTCCAGTAATTCCTGTAATTGCACCTTCAATTCCTTTAGTTCAGTAGGAGCCATTCGATAAGGTGGTTTTGATACTGGTGCGGCTCCGAGTATAAGATCTATAATGAACTATGTCGCTTGGTCGGGTGGTAGTCCTGTTAGTTCCTCAGGAAATACATCCGCAAAGTCACGCACAACTTCAATATCCTCCATTCATGGTGCTTCCTTGGTAAAGTCGACCACGGATGCTAGATACCCAATTCTTCATTTTTCGAGGCATTTTATAGCCTTCAATGCAGAGAGAATGAGTTTTCGTTTACGAGGAAGTTTGGTTCCCGCAAAACTAAACTCTGCTCCTTCCTTGTCTTTAAATGTCAATTTTTTTTCTGCACATAATAGGTTTGCGGAATGTTGAGCTAACCAATCCATTCCCAAGATAACATCAAAGTCTGTCATCTCAAGTTGAATTAAGGTTACATCCAAAATCTTCTCACCAATAAGAACTGGACATGGTCCATAACCTTTGTCTAGTTCCACTTCTAACACCATGGGTGATCGTACAAGCAGTTTGTAATCTAAAGGTCTGAGGGATAGATTTAACTTCTTTCGAAATGACACAGATATAAAAGAATAAGTAGCTCCAGAGTCAAAGAGTACTCTGGCGGGTAAGCCATTAATAGGTATGATACCTGTGATTTGATTTAATTTAGTCTGCATGCTCACACAAGGTAGTACAAAACGAAAGGTTCAGGTCATACCTGTGACCACATCAGGTGATGCAACAACATCCTCAGATGTAACTGCATAATTCTTTCCTTGCTGTAGCTGCTTCCTTGGCTTAGGACACTCCCTTGAATAATGTGCTACTTGATTACAATTAAAGCATTTAACTCCAGTACTACTTTGCTTCTATTGAGGTTGGGCTGTCAGAGTAGTCTTGGTTGCAGCATTGAAGCCTTGAGTACGGAAGAGTTTAAATGTCTTTGAGTTCCCTCCATTGTATAAGTTTCCATTAGGCCTTTTAATACCTCTGTTCTGAGCAAAGTAACTTTCCCTTTGGCTCGATTCCAGTACTCGAGCAATCTATATAGCTTTATTATAAATCTTCTTTTTCAGTCCTAATACATGCTCATGGTTGCTTCCTCTAAGTCCCATGACAAACCTTAGGGTTTTGGTATTTTCCTCCTACATGCTAGAGGGAGCAAAAGAAAAATAGTTCTTCATAACGTTGTTGGTATGTGTCTACAGTCATCTGTCCCTAATACAGACTCAGAAACTCCTTTTCCATTTGATCTCTGAAACTCCTTCGAAAATACATCTCGAAGAAAGCTTCTTTATAAATAACCCAGGTCAGTTGGGCATGCTTTGTCAACAGATAATTTCTAGTTGATTTCCACCAGTGGTGTGCGTTACTTTTTAACATAAATGTGACACATAATACCTTCTCTTCTTCATTTATAGTCATCATCATAAAGTTTCTTTCCTTCTCATCGATCTAGTGAGCTGGCCATAACGGATCTAATGGCTTGCATATAAACTCCTTCGGCTTCAATTTCAGAAAAAGCTCAATCAGTTTGGAGTGATCAAGCTGATACTACACATATACTCCATACATAGGCGGTTGGTACTGATAATTTCCTTGATTATACCCGCCTTGCGGTACTTCAGGGTTTTGCACTTGGCCTTGTACTACTAGTGTTTGCGGTGCTTTAGGTACGGTGTTGCTACCACCAGGTGTAGTACTAGCTTGTCCTGCAGGTAGTGGTGTCATGTTTGCGGCTGGAAAAACCATTCCCATAGCAGCTTGCATGTTGTCTTGCACTCGCTATATTTGCTGCAATTGTTGTGCTAAATTCATCACCGCAGTAGCCAAATCTGTAGGTGGTGTAGGTAGGTTGGTTGGATTGTCTTGGGTGGACACATTCTGAGCTACAGTATTTTGAGTTCCAATATTTCCTTCCTGTCCTTGCTGACCCTCATTGTCATTAGTTTTCATAGGTAGTGGAGATGGGTTTGCATTTTGTCTCCTTTTACTTACTCTGCATCCAGCCATTTAAACTCTTGGTTGAATGGTACTTGGAAAGGCTGTACATGTAAGACAAGATATGATGGTAGTATTGGGTTAGTCTCACAATGGAAGGTGAGAGAAAAACAAAATCAGTAGGCAAAAGTTCAAGCAGAATCAAAATGCCGACAACAGTAGGTCATACGATCGATGGCCTACGGTTGCATGTTGTGCGACCTTAGGTGCGACCATCACATCCCTGGAAACTTACAGAGACCCTATGGTCGATCATACGATCGATCCTACAGTCGATGGTTTTGGTCGAATTGTGCGACCGTAAGATCCAAAATCAGTTTTAAAAACTTATTTTCGAGAGTTTCCCTCTCATTTCTTCTTCTTCTTCCTCCTACGGTCTCTACTCAACTCGCCTCCAGTGAGTTGCTATAGTGTCGACCATACAAACTTGGTGATTTTTCCTTCGATCTACGACCCACATTCTGTTCCACAAGGTATGTTCTCTACTCTCTTCATATTTCAAGCTTTTATACCTAAGGTTTTTGTCATTTGTAGGGTTTTGTTCTAATTAGTATTTTTCTAATCATAAAAATTTAATTTTTATTAGGGGCTTTTGCTATTGGCCACCCAATGGATGAAAGACCTCAAGAAAATTTGAGTTTCATCAGTTGATTTGGTAAAAATTTCAAAATTTTCATTTTTGACCTAAAATTTGGGGTTTTTGCCCAATTGTTAAAATTGTTCAAATTCGACCTACCTAGTGAAAATTTTCGATTGGATATGCATTGCAGGATGGTTTGGAACCTACGTAAGTCCTCCTGCCTAATGTTTGGGTGAAAAATGAGGCTTTTTTTCATTTTATGTCATTATGCTGTCAAATTTTTCTAAATTTTCTAACTTGTTTTTCTTTTTTTTTTTCTTACAGCTATCATGGTTCACACCAAAGTTCCTTGAGTTCATGACCCACTTCGCTTCAGGTCTGTGGAAGCAGAAGTGCGATACCCTTGGTTTGATCGAAAGAAGTTTGAAGGGGGTAGATGTGTGAACCTAGCCCACTTGGCCCTATTTGATGTGGAGAGGGCATTTGGTGATATGGGCTGGCTTCTAGTGATCTTATACGGGTCTTGCACTCGCCCGGACTTGGTTAAGCAGTTGTACTGTCACCTTCAGGTAGAGGGTGACCTAGATGTAGAGAGGGGGAGAGAGCTTTTGATCACCAGCTGGGTAAAAGGGGTTTCGATTTCTTTCAACTGTCAGGAGTTGGCTGATCTCCTAGGTATCTCCAATGATGGGCAGTTAGTTTACTGTGCACCCAAAGAGTCATAGTTTATTTCCACACAGACGCGTGTAGAGATTGATAGTCAGATTCTTTGGGATGACCGCTGGGAGGTAAAAGCAGTTAACCTGTGTCCAGAGCCACGTATCTACTACAAGATTACCCAGCATAATTTGATTCCCCAGGGCGGACATTATGAGATGATCTCTCAGCTGACTCAGTACCTGTTGTACTGTATCTATACTAGGTAGTCTGTTTGCATCCCATACATTATTCTCCAGACTATGCACCGAGCTACATTGGCTGACTCGAGAGGCCACTTGCCCTATGGGTGGTTGATCTCCACCTTGCTCGCTCGTCTACAGGTGGATAGTAGATGAGAGGATCGTTGAGGACACCATCTCAGTTGACCTTGATTGGGAGGCCATCAGCAGGATGGGCATGAGAGAGATACAGATCAATGATGATGAGAGAAATGCTATGAAACGTCCTCTCACTCGGGTAGCGACAACAGATGTAGAGGCGGCAGCAGCAGCAGCAGAGCAGCAGAGGTAGCAGCAGAGGCACACGAGGGTGGTGATAAGGAGGATGATGATCGAATGTACATGGATGTGAATGCCATCCCTCCTCCATCACCATAGCATTCTACTAGAGCTGGCTCTTCTAGGGCTTCTCATTCAGGTGGCCCTTTACGCCCACCACCAGATGACATGATGGGGCTCTTACATGAGATTAGTGAGGCTCAGCGCATGACTGATTGGAGAGTAGGAGAGCTTCTAGATGCCCAGTGCTCTACAGACCAGCAGGTAGTGGATTTGACGACTAGTCTTCGAGCAACTCAGACTCAGGTGGCTGGCTCACGAGAGTATATGCTGAGGACTACGATAGAGATCGTGAGGATCCTCTTCCTCTAGCTCCATGATTTCCCTTTATATCTTTTTTTTCTTTTATATTACAAAGTAACTGTTCGGATTGTGGACTGTACTCTGATTTGATGTACATTTGTCTTGTTTCCATATATATATATATAAAATTTGTTTCTCCTTTACATATGTGCATTATTCTCTTTCTTAGTTTGTCTCATACAATACAGGTGCTTATGGTGTATTCTTATTACAGTTTTTAATTTTTATCCTAACTTAGTTCATGACTCATGTGGATGTAGTTAAGTCAATGGTAGAACCTGAGATGCTCTGATACCAAGTTGTCACACCCCAATTCTGGTCTAACAAAAATGGTGTGATGAACCACCAATAAACCAATGGTTCATCCAGGATTTCACATAGTCGTACCCACTATATAAAACCATACACACATTCTACATTAATAATCAGAGTTAATAAACAAATAACCAGAAGTCTTACAAATAATGAATTGAGAGTCTAACAGTGATAAATAAATATTTAATCCAATTATCTCCAAGCCACAAGACATAAAAATAAATAATCAATTACATATCCGATATTCAAACTATAACTAAACATAAGCAAAAACATATTGGTTGCACTCGCATGAAGAATCATGCGCATCTTCTTCAGCTTCTACGTCCATCATAGTAACTTGTACATACGTCGACGCATTCATATATTCTTCAATGGTAAGACCTGCATCATCAACTAAAAATATTCGACGTCAAAAGGGTGAGCAAACATCACGGCTTAGTGAGCAAACAAAACAATGCAACAAACATATGCATGCATTCAATTCATATCTTTGGTCTGATTTATAAGTTTGCAATGTGCTATAGAAAGGTTTGGTGGCCGCCGCACCTCTATACACGAGTGTGTGAATCTACCCAATGGATCAAACACCATTGCCGTCCCACATGCACCCATCATGGAATAGAGATAGAGCTAAAGTGTCTGGATCAAACACCCCATAACACTTCCCCTGATGCCCTACCCATACCAATACGTAAGCCCCTATTGGAGAGGGCTTGCAAACTGGGCTCGCAACTAACCAATCCTAATGCCAAACAGTGTATCCAAGGCCCCATCCCAACATCCCTCAATACGTCGATAGAGATAGAGCTAAGGCCCCCCGACAGAGTCAGAGACCACACGGTCCGAGACCACCTCCCCTGATACCCTACGATGTAATAGTTCTGCTAAGATAATGGCGATATGACGATGTTAGTGGGCAAGACTTGAGTAGAGATAAAGCTAGAGTCTGGTGACGAGGTCGAAGACCACCATGCCACGTCCTCCCCCTGATGCTCGACTCACATCCAATACACCAACCACACACATACATTCACATGCCTATTCTTAGCATCATCATCATCATCATGTTATAAATAAATAGAATTAAATATGCATGAACAGTAATAGTAGGAATATTGGATGACATGTGAGATGCACATTATAAGCATACAAGCATAGAATCAATCATGGCATTGGAGTCAATAAAATTAAACAATTAGTTATTATGCAATTAGTTTAGGTCTTGTTCCCTCACCTGTTAGCAATTCTCGATGTCCTTCCAAGCCTTGAAATTCTCTTTGAATTGATTTAACAACCTAAAAGTTATATAAATTTAAGTTAGGGTTCATATGTGACATGTTAAAGTAGATGGAAATCGAAACAGAGCACTGATTGGTGTCTGATTGGTCCTATGGTCTCATGCTATATCGACCTTATTGTCTACGATCGATGCCCTACAGTCGCATATGGTGCGACCGTAGCTGCGAACATATGATTTCTGAAATCTTCCCGAATGCCTATGGCCGATCTTCTGTCACACTGGTCATGCTATGGTCGATGGTAGCCGTGACCATATGATTTCTGGTCATAGTCTACCTGAAATTCGGAAGTTCTTCCTGAGTTCATTCTTTTGTTCTTCAATGGGGTTTACTCTAAGGTCATCTTATGGCCATCATTAGTAATTTCTTATCAACCCTAATCATCAAATTCACTCCTCATGGTTCTCCTTGGGATTTTTTCAAGGAAATCACATAGATCATAATAGATTGATATTGCCTATCCTCCATAGAAGTTTTATTCCTTAGAGTTTACATCTCCAAAGATTTGTTTCATACATTTACCTGTGATAGAGAGTTAATCCCTTCTCAGCAAACTCTTCTCCTTAGCTTTTTCTTCTTCTCCTTCTCTTCCTTCTTTTCCTCCTCTTTCTCTAGGGTTTTCTAATGTTCTAAAAGAGTGAAAAAGGGCTGAGGGATGTCCTTTATATAGGGAAAAACTCTCAATATAAAGCCCTCTTTCAATTAGGAAAGCAATTCCTTAGTTTAGGAATGTTTCCAAAACTCAGAGTCTGATCTGGGTTCTCTCGGCCGATCATATGATCGCATAAACCGTCGCCCGTAGGGTCGAAATCATCGACCGTGGGGTTTTGGATTTGAGCTTTTTGGTTCCCTTCCTTATGGTCAATCATACCTACCCAGGCATGCGACCTTAGGTATGTTTTTAGCGTTTGTAACTCGATTCTCATACCTGGTTTGTGATCTATCTTCACACGCTCGGTCCACTTGATCCAGGAATGATTGGAAGACCTAGCACGATGCGGTTAGACCAAGTTAGTGGAGTGTGGGTCTTACACACTCTCTCTCTCTCTCTCTCTCTCTCTCTTCTTGGGTTTTCTTTTTCTCTTTGGGTTTCTCTCTCTTCTCTACCTGATAAATCCATATATATATATATATATATATATATATATATATATATATATATATATATATATATATATATATATATATATATATATATATATATATAAGTGCAAACAAACGGGCTGACATGGTTTGGTCTGGACCGGTCTGGGCTGGGTCAAGCAAGACTGGTCATGGTTGACTGGATTAGACTGACTTGGGTTGATCTAGGTCTAGTTGAATTGGTTTTCATTCTCTTTATCTGTCATTTTATGAGCCATTTTATCTTAGAGCTCTGAATGGGATCTTTCGACAGCGTTTACATAGAATTTTCCATGTCCACTTTGAAGATGATAGGAAATAAAGAATAATCACCTGACTTGGGAGTCGGATGAGCAAGTTATGAAGAATTAAAGTTTAAATGGGCATATTGACTTGCATTTCTACATGGGATCTTTTACTGGCTTCCATCTTAGATTTCTATGTCTACTTTGAAGAGGACTACCAATAGAGCACACTGGCACTTGAATCGCTTGATTTGGATGTCAGATGAGGAAAATATAAAGAATTGAAGTTTGAACATGTCAATTTATGATAATTCGCCCAAAATCCTTAATTTAAGATAATTTGTAGAAAAGCCCCTAGAAAATTTATACATACTTCAATCCGACTAAAATCGCGATATCTTTTTCATTTGACATTGGAATTTTATGATTCTAGTCTTATTTTGAAGATAATTCCATGACCTATGCATCCATGCATGTTCCAGTCCATGACCTTATTACGGGGCCCATCATAATCTGTCTCGAAGTCACCATAAAAAATCCCAACCTTGAATTTGGACCTGTAATCTTTTCAAATGTGTCCACCTAGGATCCTAGACACTAGGGGCCCTCTGGCTTGGCTTAGAACACTATAGAGAGCACGCAGGGACCAATCGACTATGGAATTTGGGAGAATTTCACTTACCTCCCCTGTATTATACCAAACTTTCTCTCACCTCCCTTCTCTTGTTATTTGTATTTCAAGGAGACCCTACTTAGCTGAGGAAGGCAAAAATGGGATGCTTACAAATGCTCCTTTTTAGTTGAGATTGTTTCAAAAGAGGGATAAAGATAAAAGAACTACATTTTTTATATGGATGAATTCTTATTAGGCTTCACTTAGGGTATTTGGTCCCTAAACTGCCTACATATCCTAGGGGTGGCCTAGAAATCAAGCCCTAAATATACTTCTACTGGCAAAAGGATTGTCTCTTCTTGGAATATTGGTGGTTGCTCTTCTTGTTTGAAGCTAGGCTATGAATACAAGGTTCAATTGTAGGCTGGGAACCTCATCTCGCTGAGCTAGGACTCATAACACAAGGTATGCCTGGGCTTGGACCTGACTTGATCCATTTGTTGACTGATAAACCTCTTCTTATATGAAGCTCGACTGTGAATACAAGGCTCATTTATATGCTCAAAACCTCTTCTCGCTAAGCTAAGACTCGTAACGTAAGATATGCGTGGGCTCGAACCCGACTTGATCCATTTGTAGACTGATAAACCTCTTCTTATATGAAGCTAGGCTATAAATACAAGGCTCATTTGTAGGCTGAAAACCTCTTCTCGTTGAACTAGGACTCATAATGCAAGGTACGCACGGGCTCGGACTCAACTTGATCCATTTGTAGGCTAATAAACCTCTTCTTGTATGAAGCTAGGCTATAAATACAAGGCTCATTTATAGGCTGAGAACCTCTTCTCTCTAAGCTAGGACTCATAATGCAAGGTATGCGCGGGCTTAGACCTAACTTGATCCATTTGTAGGCTGATAAATCTCTTCTTGTATGAAGCTAGGGCTGTGAATATAAGGCTGGTTACTCGTGCTTGGGCTCGACTTTAATTTGTCTGGATAGAAGACTTACTATTTTTTCCTTTGGTCGAGCTAGGGCTCCTTTGATTTACCTTTTATCTGAGAACTTGAGATTGATCTTTTGAATGAGCTTGGGCTCTAGAGGTCATTTTCATGGTGAAGACCTTATTAAGTTTTCTAAAAGGATTCTGGATGAGCGGAGGCTTACAAGATTACTTCTAGGGTAAGGACCTGATTGGATTTCCTTTATAGGATTGCTGGACATATTTGAAATGATGACTTTGTAAATGACTTGGTATCTTTTTGAGCTTGACTTTTGCTTTTGTTGGTGAAAACTAAACTTGAAATTCATACAAAT
This sequence comes from Protea cynaroides, assembly GCA_028583415.1. Classification (NCBI taxonomy): domain Eukaryota; kingdom Viridiplantae; phylum Streptophyta; class Magnoliopsida; order Proteales; family Proteaceae; genus Protea; species Protea cynaroides. Next base: position 11,658,857 of record CM053268.1, on the reverse strand, counting down.
TGTGTCATGGATTTTGCTTGCATGACACCCAGATTTGAAGTTGACCATTTGTGACTTCATACTAAATCTTTGACTCAACTTCTGCAGGAGCAGTGATGACTTGGTTGCTCCATTGGAAGGGTTTGATGTAATTTGAAAGTAATGATTTTCTTCGGCTAACATTGTTATTGTTGGATTTTGGATTGAAAGAAACTCTAGCGAGGATTCATGCTAAGAATACAGAGAGCTTGATAGTCTATGACCAAGGTGATTTTATTGATCGACTTTGGTGTCAATCCACTGGAAGACCCAGGTTAACTGAGTTATTTGACTATGCACTACGGCAGACCAAATTGGTGAAATAGTCTAGCGGCAACGAATGTGACATGGGTTCAACCTTTGATGTAGACTTATGGAAAGCTCAAAACTTTTGCAACATTGCTATATTAATTTGAACGATGAACAAATCTGCCACAAGTAAGCATGAGGAACAAAGGATTTGAAGTCTTCTTTCTGAGGATTTCATGACCTAACCCTAACTGGTGTAAGACCACAATGGATTCCTTCCTCACCAGGGTTGAGGGAGTTGAGAAATTGGTGAAAACTAACTTAGACGGACCAGCTTTTGTTGAGTAAGAAAGTCAGTGACTTCCATACTGGACAATTGATCCTAGATGTGATGCTCATGATTAAATTCGATTCTCCTAAAGAGGGTTGATCGATGCCCAAGTGTTTGCATGATGAGACAGACCACTACTATGGTGTGCTAGGGGGTAAAATAGAAGGAAACATGCATTCTACCCTACAGTTGAAAACTAGGTTGAACCTGGATTGCACCTAGAATTTAACCATGCTAGACCCTTGATCAAGGGAAGATTGACAGATTGATTGCAGAAAGTGATTTCTTAGATAAATCTTTCTTAAATCTTGAAAATGAGGGAGTTGATTTGCTTGATCCCTCAAGGGTATATGATGATTTTGATGAATTTGGCTACATCTATAGCCTGACCTTGAGAATTTTCCCTCCCACTTGAAGTATCTAAGAGTAACAAAATGATTGAAGATAGCATTTTGCTGAAAGACATTATGATGGAGCCCAAGGGGCAGATGGATGATAGTTTGCTCAACTCCACTAAGTACGATTCACTGTAAGACGAGAGAGGTTTCTTTCCTTATGTAGGGTAGACTGGGCATGGCACATGTCCATATGAACCACTAGCTTATTTTTTTTCAAAATTTCTTTTCCTTTTACAAATCGCATCTTAGGTTGAACAAGGGGTCCTAATATGGCGAGGATGTTGCCAACAGTTATGGTCCTATCCAATGGTCCAAAACTCTTAGAGGAAGTCCAAAAGGCATGATTTTCATGACAAATGGGCGATTCCACCCCAATGTTTAAGTTTACAATTGGTTGGCAGCTGCTTGAATCATCGCTAAAAGCGGTCTTATGGAGATGCAGTTACACACCTAAATTAGGATGGTGCCAAATTAAGTTTTCCTTTCTTGGAGATGTTCAAATAGAATACGTGTCTCAACAAGCTACATTGAGATGCCGAATCAATTGTGATCATATCTAGGCTTGAAACCTCTAAGTCTATTGATAAGTACTAATGTTGAAGGTCCAGGAGGACTGATGTGAAACTGTCCACATGGGTTTGCCATTGGGAGAATGTTTGGTTGTATATGTGGAATGAGCTTATCTTACGGAAAAGATCCCATTTTATTGGCTTGAGAAATGAAGGGCTTGTTAGAACCTTGGGAAGTTATCAAATGTAATGAACAATAGATAAGAGTTTCAGCCAGATTCATGAATTTGTGTATAAAATGATGACATGCTCATGAGAGATAATGCCATAAAAATTGATAATTGAAAGAAGGGTTTATGATAGAGTCTCATTGGAAGGCCGTTGAATCGATGGACAAGAGAGAGAGCCTAATGCCTATAAGAAATTTTCTTCTGATGATGACAAAGTAATGAAACCGTCACCTGTGAAGGCGTGATGTAATTGGCCAAAATCAAAAGTCAAGTCCAACATGCTGTGAGTTGCGACGAACGATCAAACTTGTTATCAGGCTTTGATTGAAATTGTCATCTTGAAGTGCGATGGACAATTGGCTTATTATCTATATCTGATGCCATCCTTCATCTTCATTTTTTTTTAATTTTATGGATGTGAAGGCCACATAATGAAGTGCTCCACTTGATCGTGTGCTTAAACCATGACTCCATATTGGGTTTGAAGCTTCTTCATCTGAACATTGTCAACCAAATAGAATGTCTTTGCTCCAGTTAGTATTTCGATCTTCTATAAACCTCATGAGCATTTGTGTCTGTTCATCTAGTATCTAGTTTTATTTGAATAATGTGTCCGTATTCTATCCTCTGGAAGTTGATCATCAGCTTCTGTCTGGTGTGACTATCTCCCATTATTGATGTAGAGAAAACATAGGCTTGAAGTTTTTTTTTTGTTGGGTATTCCAATGATCTCATTCTTTGATTTTGAGATTGGTCATTTATCAGGTATCTCTTACTTGCAGATGATGTACTTTGTAAGAACTTTGGTATTTTCATCCTTTTGGTGCCACATCTATCTTCAACTCAATTGTGTTGACTAGTTGAACCGTTGATATGATTTGTTACTATTTGATGCATTCCTTGGAATCTCTTCGCAAGTTGAAGAATTTGGTGGCTTCTTCAATACATATTTCTTAAGAGTACTCTTGTGTTTCCCAATTAATCTTTTGAAGCTTTTCCATATGGGTTGGACTTTCTTTTCTCAAGAGGCCGGATGGCGTAGAAGTTCAGGAGATGGCTCATCGTTTCAATCATCTTCAGAGTCAGAATTGATTGGGCATGTGGAATAGAAAGATGTACAAAACTAAGAGGAACTGTATGGAAGAGACAAGGTACAAAGTTTGAAATCCCAAAAAAGGTGATTTTCTTTTATTTAATAGAGCAGATTGGACTAAAGTTGTCAATGAGCATATCAATCTTGGACCTAGACATGGACAACCTATAAATACCGATAATAGAAAGTTGAAACAACTAGTTCGTCTAAGTGGCTCCAGTTGGGCGTAACACCTTCAACGACCACCTTCAATCATCATGGGAATAAATCTTCCTTTAGACCTCAACAGTAGGACTCATCGTGCCCTTCTATCAATAAGTGTAGGATACCTACCTTTCTGGGTTCCATATAATTCTCTTTTTCTTTTTTATGCCCCAATTTGGGATTTATTCATCATTGGAATATTTCTTCTTGAGCTCAAGCTTATTCTAGTTCAAACCTTGGTCTAAGGTTCAATGGATTCATCCATGGACTACTCCCTTTCGACTCCAAGGTAACTTTAGTCTATGCCTTAAATTGGGGTTCAATGAGTTCAGTATTGAACTGCTCCTAGCTGAGTTCAATATCAATTCTGGGTTATGCCCTAGCTAGGGGAGCAAGGGGTTTCGTCATTGGATTACACCATTTTGAGTCCAAGATTAGACTAACTTATGCCCTGGCTTGGGGGGTTCAATGGATTTTTTCATTGGACCACTCTCAGTTTGGGTCCAAGGTCAATCTAGTTCATGCCTCAGCTTAGGGCTCAATGGCTTTTCTCACTGGACTGCACTCAATTCGGGTCCAAGGTCTGTTTGGTTCATGCCCATCTTAGGGATCAATGGCTTTCCTCATTGGATCGCACTCAATTCAGGTCCAAGGTCAATCTGATTTACGCCCAGCTTAGGGCTCAATGGCTTTCCTTATTGGCCCACACTCAATTCGGGTCCAAGGTCAATCTGGTTCATGCCCCAGTTTAGGGCTCAATGGCTTTCCTCATTGGACCACACTTAATTCAGGTCCAAGGTCAAACTAGTTCATGCCTTAGCTTAGGGGTTAAAGGGTTTCATCGCTAGACCATTCCCTACACTTGGTCTAACGTAATTCTGATTCCTATCCTAATCTAGGGTGTATTGGATCTCATCTTTGGGCTTTCCTACTACTCAGGAAAGTTTCATTCTCTCTCTCTTTGAACAATGAGAAATGGGAGGGCAACTCTTTGGATTGTGGCATTTCCTTGGCCAATGGGGTAGAAATGCCAATGGTGGGATAGAACTATCATAGCTGAAGGTTTAAAGTTTTAGATGACTCCAGAATCTAGGACTAATCTTACTAACAGGCAATGGGGAATGCTTCTCATTTGCCATTCCTGACAAACGAAACTAAGTTGCAACATTGGGCTTTGATTGATAAACATGGATCGGGCTCTAATTGATAGAGGTTAAGGATGGCAGTCGAGGACTAGGCTCTAATTGCTAGAGACATTAGATTGATTGAGTTTAGGTAATTGACACTCTCTTTAATTCCTACTTGGGATGAAACATAGACCGAAGTGATGGTTGAACAAGCCTCGGGGCTAACTCATGACATTGAGTTCATGTGAATGGAACCTTTCTTAATTCCAACATGAACCAGAACCTGAACTAGGGTTTATAGTTGGATAAGCCTGGGCGCTGATTGAATTCAGATGAATGGAATTTTTCTTAGTTATAATAAGAACCGGAACTTTAACCTGAGGTAAAGGGTAAATAAGCCTAGGGGCTGAAACTCTCCTTAATTCTAACATGATCTAGAAGTGATGATTGAACCTGCATTGGGGCTACACCTTTCCTTATTCTGAGATGAATTGAAAATGGTAATTAAATCTGCTTAGGGGGCTAAATCTGTCCTTGATTCTGAGATGAACCGAAAACGGTGGTTGAATCTTCCTAGGGGCTGAATATCTCTTTAATTTTGAAATGAACTAGAAATGGTGGTTGAATCTACCTAGGGGCTGCATATCTCTTTAATTCTGAGAAGAATAAAAAACGGTGGTAGAGTAGGCCTAGGGGCTAACTGTCCAGGAGTATTGTGAACTATTTTAGGTATAGGTGTTCATCACTGCCTAAACTAAGTGCTTTATTGAACTAGATTCACTGAGATATTGATTGTGATTCCAAATCTGATTGCCTCATTTCCTACAAGATCTAATGTTTGTTCGGGATCCTGATTCATGGCTTCAATTGATTGTTTTAGAAAGATAACCTGGATAGACCTTAAGGTGGGAAATCTAGACAGTTCCCTATTTGTAGGGCCTCTTACCCTAAAAGGGTAGATATGGTCACAATTTATGTTGACTTTACTAGTACTGCCTTGAGTCAATGGAATACTTATTAAGATACAAACCTGATAAGAACGGAAAGAAATCACATACACATTAGGGACGACTCAACCAAACAAAGTTAGCTCCCTCGTAAGGGTGACTGGGTAAACATTATCCGAGTTAATTCAATTAGATTCGGTTAAGCCATGTGCTCAGTCTTGGGACCTCGTAATTCCAAAATAGATCATCTGGGGTACCAAGATCCAATCATGTAGATTACCGAATTCAAGAATATTAAAATGGATATATTCATCTGTTACTCTTATTAGGGATGGTTACCAAAAGTGGTTCATAAATGAACAAACCAGTAAATTTTCTCTTGACTATGACATTATGTCGTGACAGGGATTTTCTGATCGTTTTTATGAAGTTGACGTGTTAACAATGGTAAATTCAACACAATGAGCTTGGTTAATGGAGGGCATGAAACAGGTGTATAGATACCTAACATTCCCATTGAGTGAGAGTTCAAGATGCTTTTTGTATGGCTTCTAACATGTTGGCATGTCAAGGACTAAAACGATCAAAACTTCGACGTCTCGAGCATGGATGCTATGGCTAAATAGATTTTACCAAGTCATTTCAAGGATGGACCAAAAATAACAAGCATTAATTCTTTCATGGAATCATCAATTAAACATTATCCAAGTCAATTTAGTTGTATTTAAATAACCCTGTGATGGGTCTTGGGGCCTTATGATTCCTGTATGGATCATCGTATGCTAAAGTCCGACCACGTGGTTCGTCAAATTTCAAAGAGATTGAAAATGATGTATTTATTTGTGGTTTTCAAGAAGGAAGGTTAGTAAAAGCGATTCATGAACTAACAAATCGATAAATTTCTCATTGACCATGATATCCGTGTCATGACAATGATTTTCTGTTCATTTTTGAAATTGACGTATTAACTATGAAAGGTTTGACATGTTGAGCTTACTCATCGTATGGATTCTAGCATATTAACCAATCTAGGACAAAACAGGCAGAACTTTGACATCTCGAGCATGGATGCTTTAGTTAAATGGATTTTATGTAAGACCTGTATTGAACTAACCGGTCTTACCACCTTGTACCAAGTCTACCTATCATGGTCGAGCCAAGTTGACCAAGTGCATGAAGAAACCACAAGACCAGGTATGAAATTTAACTCAAAAATAGTAAAATATGAGTGTGTGGTCGCATGCCTAAATAGGTATGATCGACCCCACCTCAAAAGAGTCCAACCCATGACTTTTGGTCGTGGGGTCGCATTTTTTAAAAAACGTAGGGTCGACGGATTCTGCGACTCTACATCCGACCTACGGAAACAGTCAAAAACCGATAATTAGGAAACCTTCCTAATTCGAAGGGGGTCTTTCCTAAACTCATTGGGCCATATTATGGAGGGTTTTTCTCTATAAATACGACGTCCCTTAGCCTCTTTTACTCCTTTAGAACCCTAATTGAAAGGAAGATAAAGAGAAGAGAAGGAAGAAAAGGAAAATTGAAGAAGAAGACCAATAAAGAGAAAAGTTCAGAGAAAACTCTGAATCTCAGCAAACCTAAGGTATGGACCTAATTCCCTACATGAATTAAGAGCCTAGAATAGTTCATGAAGAAGATAGGATTATGAATAACCCAAATCATCCATCCATGGATAAATTCCAAGAGAATCCATGGAGGAAATCATTGTGGACAATGCATAGTGTATAAGAATTATAGTTTGAGCCATAGAATAATCATAGGAAGGACCATGATGGTGAACCAAAGGATTCAAACATGAAGGAATAGACTTAAGAGTGAAAAGGTCGACCAAGAACACGTGTGGTCGCACGTAGGTTCGAATGATATCCGACCCCACGAGACCTACATGATCGACCACATGCCCTCGGGAAGTTCCAGGGAGGGTGTGGTCGCATGTAGGGTCGAAGTATGTTCGACCCCACCTGTGACCCTACACCCTGGGGTCGCAGAAACTGAGACCCCAGGTGCAACCCTACCCTGCGAACTTACACCCAGTGGTCGCAGAACTGAGACCCCAGGTGCTACCCCACCTGCGACCCCTCAGTTTCTGTTAGTTTAAATATATTAAAATTAATTTTAATTAAAATCTATCGACTTGTTAGGTATTTTTAATGATTTAAAAGTGAATTATAAAGCTTGAACGTGGATCTATTAGCAATCAAAGGTGAGGAAACAAGACCTAAACTAATTGGCTAATAATAAACTGTTTTTGTTTATTGAGTCCGATGCCATGAATGATTCTATGATTGTATGCATATAATGTGCATTTAACATGTCATCCAATATTCCTGCTATTAATGTTCATGCATATTTAATTCTATTTATTTATAACATGATGATGATGATAATGCTAGGAATAGGCATGTGAATATTTGTGTGTCGTTAGTGTACTTGATGCGAGTGGGGCATCAGGGGAAGTGTGATGCGATGCTGTCCTAAGCACTTTAGCTCTATCTCTACTCAAGTCTTATCACTAACATCGTTGTATCGCCATTACTTTAGCAGAATTATTACGTCGTAGGGCATCAGGGGAGGTGGTCTCGGACTGTGTAGTCTCTGACTCTGTCGGGGGGCCTTAGCTCTATCTCTATGGACGTATTGAGGGATGCTGGGGTGAGGCCTTGGATACACTGTTTGACATTAGGATTGGTTAGTTATGAGTTCAGTTTGCAAGCCCTCGCCAATAGGGGCTTATGTGTTGGTATGGTTAGGGCATCAGGCGAAGTGTGATGCGGTGCAGTCCTAAGCACTTTAGCTCTATCCCTATTCCATGGTGGGATAGATGTGGACGACAATGGTGTTTGATCCATTGGGTGGGCTTAGACACCTGTGTATAGAGGTGTGGCGGCCGCAAAATCTTTCTATTGTACATTGCAAACTAATGAACCAGACCAAAGATATGAATTGAATGCATGCATATGTTTGTTGCATTGTTTTGTTTGTTCACTGAGCCGTGATGTGTGCTCACCCTTTCGACGTCGAAGATTTTTAGTTGATGATGCAGGTACCACAGTAGAAGACTATATGAATGCTCCGATGTACGGGCATACTGCGAGGATGGATGCAGAAGTTATAATGGAGTCGCATGATTCGTCATGCGAGTGCAACACATGCGTCTTCAATTAGTTTTTCTTCGAATTATTCAGATGATGTAATTGATTAAATTATTTTATTTTATGTCTTTGTTAATAGAAGATAATTGGATAATTTATTTACTTTATCACTGCTTGACTCTTAGTTCATTTAGTATTAAAGACTTTCGCTATTGTTTATTTACTCTGATTATGGTTGTGGATGTGTATGGTTTAAGCAAACAGACACAAGCTATTAGAGATCCTGGTTGAACCGTTGGTTTATTTACAGTTCATCACACCATTCTGAATAGTGCAGAATTGGGGTATGACAACTTGGTATTAGAGCTCTCAAGCCCTGTCTACTAAACCAGTATACTTCCATAAAGGTTCGTGAACTGAGTTAGGATAAAATTTAAAAGCTGTAATAATAACACACTATAAGCACCTATGTTGTATGAGACAAAATTAAGAAAGAGAATAATGCACTATTAAGATGAGAAACAAATTTCATATACACTCGATTAAAAAGCAATGTATATATATATATATATCCAAATCAGAGTATGATCCACAATCCGGACAGTTACTCTGTAGTACAAGGAAAACAAAAGAAAATATACATCATGGAGCTGGAGGTGCTGGAGTAGGAGGTGCCTCGCGATCTCTATCGTAATCCTCAGCATACACTCTAGTCAGCCAGGCTATCTAAGTCTAGGTCACCTGGAGACTAGCTGTCAGGTCTACCAACCGCTGATCAGAGGTGCGCTGGGCATCTAGAAGCTCTCCTACTCTCCCATCAGTCACGCGCTGAGCCTCTATAATCTAATGCAGTAGCCCCATCATATCATCAGATGGTTGGTGTGAAGGACCTGCAGTGTGTGAATGAACCCGGGATGGGCCAACTCCAGTAGAATGTAGTGGTGATGGAGGAGGTATGGCATCTATATCCATGAACATATGATCATCATCCTCAGTATCAATCCCATGGACTCCTCTTGCTGCTGCTGCCGCCTCAGCGTCTGCTATCTCTACCCGGGTACGAGGACGCACCAGAGCTTTCCTCTTATCATCACTGACCTGAGCATCTCGCATACCCATCCTACAGATGGCCTCCCAGTCAAGGTCAGAAGAGAAAGTATCCTCATGAATCCTTTCATCTAATAAGTCAATGTGTAGGTGTGTGAGCAGAGTAGTGATCAGACGTCCGTAGGGCAGGTTACCTATCTGACCAGGCAGCGTAGCACGGATCATCGTCCTGATGATAATATAAGGAAGGCAGACAAGTTTCCTAGTGCAGATGCAGTACAAGACATACTGGGTCAGCTGAGAAATCCTATCATAATGGCCACTTTGGGGAATTAGGTTATGCTGAATGATCTTGCAGTACACCCGAGGCTCTAGCCGTAGGTTGATTGCCTTCATCTCCCAGCGATCACCTCTAAGAAGGTGGCTATCAATCTCAGCATGCATCATCAAGGATAGGAACTGGGGTTTCTTAGGAGGATAGTACACCAAGGGGCCATCATTTGATATGCCCAAGAGATCAGCCAACTGCTGGCTTTTAAATGAAACTTCCACCCCTTCTACATTGCTGGTGATCCTGAGCTCCCTACCCCTCTCTGTATCATTACGATCCCCCACCACCTGGAGGTTGCAATAGAACTGCTTCACCAAAGCAGGATAGGTACAAGCCTCATATGTGATCACAGGAAGCCAACTCATGTCACCGAAGGCACCCTCTACGTTAAACAAGGCTAGACTAGTCAAGTTTACACAGCGACCTCCTTCCACCTTCTTACTCTCATAACAAGTATACTGAGCCTCTGCCCCGTTGGAGTGGATAAAAATGGGATCATGAGCTCGGAGAACCTTAGTACGAGCCATGCTATCTGCAAAGATACAGAAAAATAAACAAGATATTAGATATGGTGAAAAATCAAAATTTCGACATCATAACGGCATGATTTGGCCAAAAGCCTCACTTTTCACCCAAACAATTGGACAGGAGGACTTACATAGGTTCCAAACCATCCTACAAAGCTTATACAGTTGGAAATTTAATCTAGAAAGATCGAATTTGAAGAAATTTCAACAAATTGGAAAAATCCCAAAAATTAGGTCAAAAGAGGAAATTTCAAGTTTCTCAAAAACCAACCGATGAAACTCAAATTTTCTTGAGGGCTTTCGTCCATTGGGTGGCCAATAGAAAAAGCCCCAAATAAAAATCAAATTTTTATGGTTAAAAAAAGTTTTATTTGAAGAAAATGATGTAAATGGAGAAAAACCTAGTTTTGAAAGCCTAAGAATAGAAACAGTAGAGAGCATACCTGAAGGAAAGGAACGGAAGTCGTGAATGGAAGAAATAATCACCAAACACTAGGGGTTGATACTGTAGCAACTCAGGGGAAGTGAGTTGAGTTGGAAGAAAGAAGAAAGAGTAGGAAATGAATCCAAAATCAGGTTTAAAAACGTAATTTTAGGTCGTGGGGTCGCAAAATTCGACAAAATGTGTGACCCTACGACCGACCCTACCATCAACCCTAGGCTCTCGGTGATCTGACAGACATCGTGTGGTCGGACCTAGGGTTGGACATATACCGACCCTACGATCGACCCTAGGCTCTCGGTGTGCTGAAAGGATTTTTGGGGTCGCATACCCTGGGGTCGAATATAGAGCGACCCTACCATCGACCCTACGATAGAAAATTCAGTATTTTCACTGAATGACTTGAAAAATCAGAATTTTACATTGATTAGTTGGATTTTGACATGGGAATGACGTATATTATGAGTGCCTCATATGTTCTATGATTTTTTCAGACATTACCACTACCGGAACATGAAATGGCTGGGCAAAGAGTGACCAGACAAGGACGTAACCCAATTCCACCACCACCACCTGTGGAGGAAACTAGCCATGAAATTCCTGAAGTACAAGAGAATCCGAATGTGGCAACACCAGGAGCTAATGGCCAGGCAAATCCTACAAACTTGCTAGCCCCACCTATAGATTTGGCCACAGCAGTAATGAACCTGGCACAACAGCTGCAGCAAATATAGCAGGTGCAAGCCAATATGCAAGCAGCTATAGGAATGGTTTTTTCAGCTGTACATATGACACCTATGCCAGCCGGACAAGCTAGCACAGTACCAGGGGGTAGCAACATGGTACCCCAAGCACCTCAAACGCCAGTTGTGCAAGCTCCAGTACAGAACCCTGAGGTAGCACAAGGCAGTTACCAGTATCAACCACCTATGTACGGGGCCTATGCTCAGTATCAGTTGGACCACTCTCGACTGATCGAGCGCTTCCTGAAAATGAAACCTAAAGAATATAATGGCAAGCCAGCAGATCCCTTGTGGCCAGCTCATTGGATCGACGAGATGGAAAGGAATTTTATGATGATGACAGTTAATGAGGAGGAGAAAGTACTGTGTGCAACATTTATGCTGAAGGGCAATGCACACCATTGGTGGAAGTCTACTCGGACTTATCTATTAACAAAGCACGCCCAATTGACCTGGGCTATCTATAAAGAGGCATTCTTTGAGAAGTACTTTTCTAGAAGTTTCAGAGATGCTATGAAGAGAGACTTCCTGAGTTTATATCAGAGACAGATGACTGTGGATGCATACCAACAGCGTTATGAAGAGCTCTTTTTCTTTGCACCCTCTAGCATGCAAGAGGAAAATACTAAGACCGAAGGTTCGTCATGGGACTTAGGGGAAGCATTCGTGAGCATGTTCTGGGAATAGAAAAGAAAGTTTACAACGAAGCAGTACAGATTGCTCCAATGATAGAGTCGAGCCAAAAGGAGAGCTATTTTGCTCAGAATAGAGGTATAAAAAGGCCAAATGGAAATTCTTATAACAGAGGGAACATAAGGACATTCAAACCCTTCTGTACTCAAGGCTTTAATGCTGCAACCAAGACTACTCCAACAGCCCAATAGCAACTAAAGCAAAATAATGAAGGAGTAAAATGCTACAATTGCAACCAAGTGGGACATTATTCCAGGGAGTGTCCTAAGCCTAGGAAGCAGCTACAACAAGGAAAGGTTTATGCAGTTACATCCGAGGATGTTGTCGCATCGCCTGATGTGGTCACAGGTATGACCTGAACCTTTCATTTTGTATTACCTTGTGTGAGCATGTAGACTAAATTAAAACAAATCACAGGTATCGTACCTATTAATGGCATACCCGCTAGAGTACTCTTTGATTCTGGAGCAACTCATTCTTTTATCTCTGTGATATTTGGAAAGAAGCTAAATCTACCCCTCAGATCTTTAGACTACAAATTTCTTATACGATCACCTATGGGATTAGAAGTGGAACTAGAAAAAGGTTATGGACCAAGTCCAATTCTTATCGGCTAGAAGATTTTGGATGCAACCTTGATTCAACTCGAGATGGCAGACTTTGACGTTATCTTGGGAATGGATTGGTTAGTTCAGCATTCTACAAACCTATTATGTGCAGAAAAGAAATTGACATTTAAAGACAAGGAAGGAGCAGAGTTTAGTTTTGCAGGAACCAAACTATCCCGTAAACAAAAACTCATCCTCTCTACATTCAAGGCTAGAAAATGCCTCAAGAAAGGAGGAGTTGGGTATCTAGTATCCGTGGTTGATCTCACCAAGGAAGTACCAAAAATGGAAGATATTGATGTTGTGCGTGACTTTCCAGATGTATTTCATGAGGAACTACCAGGACTACCACCCGACCGAGTGACAGAGTTCGTTATAGATCTGATACCTGGAGCCGCACCAGTATATAAAGCACCCTATCGAATAGCTCCTACTAAATTGAAGGAATTAAAGATACAGTTACAGGAATTACTGGACAAGGGTTATATCAGACCTAGCATATCACCATGGGGAGCACCAGTATTGTTTGTAAATAAGAAGGACGGTAGCGTTCCACTGTGTATAGACTACCGAGAATTGAATAAGCTTACAATCAAGAATCGATACCCGTTGCCTCAGATCGATGACTTGTTCGATCAGTTGCAAGGTGCCAAGGTGTTCTCCAAGATTGATCTTCGGTCAGGATACCATCAGTTGAAGATTAAGGAAGGTGATATTCCAAAGACAGATTTCAGAACAGGATATGGACATTATGAATTTTTAGTCATGTCTTTTGGATTAACTAACGCACCAGTAACTTTTATGGAACTCATGAATCGGGTATTCCATGATATGTTGGATACGTCAGTCATTGTGTTTATTGATGATATATTGGTCCACTCCAAGGACAAGGAAACTCATGTCATGAATCTAAGAGCCGCTCTATAGCGACTAAGAAAAGAAAAGTTTTACCCCAAATTTAGAAAGTGTGAGTTTTGGCTAAATGAGGTCACTTTCTTAGGCCATGTTGTATCCGCTGAAGGAATTAAAGTGGAAAGCCATTGTAAAGTGGGAAGCACCTAAGTGTGTTGCAGAAATTAAAAGTTTCCTGGGTCTAGCTGGGTATTATCGATGATTCGTGGAAGACTATTCCAGAATTACCGTACCTCTCACCAGTTTGACTAAGAAAGGAGAAAATTTTGTTTGGACTGACAAATGTGAGACAAGTTTCCAAACATTGAAGGCTAGATTGATATCTGCTCCCATCCATCTTGACTATTCCTATTTCAGGACAACCATTTACCTTGTACACTGATGCGTCTGGATTGGGTTTAGGATGTGTAGTTATGCAAGGAGAACAAGTAGTTGCGTATGCATCAAGACAACTAAAGACACATGAAAAGAACTATCCCACTCATGACTTGGAATTAGCAGCAGTAGTACATGCTGTCAAGATATGGAGACATTATTTGTACGGAGAGAATTTTCAGATTAAATCAGATAATAAGAGTCTCACTTATCTTTTTAATCAAAAGGAGTTGAACATGAGACAAAGAAGATGGCTAGAATTATTGAAGAATTATGATTACAATATCCAGTATCATCCAGGGAAGGCTAATGTAGTTGCTAATGCGCTAAGCAGAAAAGCAATGATAACATCCCAAGGAGGCAATGTGTGTTACAGGAAAAGTATTCAATCATGGTAATGAGCAGTTCGTGATAGATGCACCAGGTGGATCAACCAACCAAGGGTTTATTCATCGGTTTTTAAATATGTTTGCCACATTAAAGATTGTACCTGATATAATTGATGAAGTGAAAGCCACTCTTAAATCAAACGCTTATCTGAGAACGGTATAAGAAGACATCGAAAAAGGTAGGACTATTCCTGAGTTCACCTTGGATGATGAAAAGGTATTGAAGTACAAAGGACGAGTATGTGTTCCTGAAACAGAAAACTTGGACATTAGACATAAACTAATGAAGGAAGCTCACACCACCGCTTATTCGGTACATCCTGGAAGTACAAAGATGTATCATGATTTGATGAAATTATATTGGTGGAGAGGAATGAAAGCAGATGTAGCTAAATTCGTTTCTCAATGCCTAAATTGTCAGAGGATAAAGGCTAAATGGCAAAGACCTGCAGGATTGTTGTAGCCACTACCAGAACCAGCCTAGAAATGTGACTGCATCACTATGGACTTCGTCACCGGGTTACCATTAACTCCCCGAGTAGTTGACGCGGTCTGGGTGATTGTCGATCGTCGGACTAAGACAGCTCGTTTTATAGCTATACGACCACAGTATACACTGGAGAGGTTAACCAAGCTATATGTGGATAATATTGTCAAATTACATGGAGTACCTGAAAGCATTGTGTCCGATAGAGACCCACGCTTTACCTCAAAGTTTTGGAAAGGATTATAGAAGGCTATGGGTTCAACGCTGAAATTCAGTACCGCATTCCATCCTCAGACAGAGGGACAGTCGGAGCGTACCATTCAGATTATAGAAGACATGCTTCGAGCCTATGTTATTGATTTCAAGGGATCATGGGATGAGAAACTACCATTGATCGAGTTCGCCTATAACAATAGCTATCAGGATACTATACAGATGTCACCCTATGAAGCACTGCATGGTAGGAAGTGTCGAACTCCTTTGTTTTGGAATGAAGTTGGTGAACGGAGTATCGTTGGACCAGAATTTGTTGAAGAGACTTGTCGCGTAGTCGACATTATCAAGGAAAGAGTTAGAACGGCTCAGAATCGTCTGAAACAATATGTAGATACTCGACGTCGAGACCTTGAATTTGTCATAGGTGATAAGGTATTTTTGAAAGTATCACCTATGCAAGGTTTAAAACGATTAGGACAGAAAGGGAAGCTAAGTCCGAGATATGTTGGGCCATATGAGATTCTAGCTAAACATGGAAAAGTGGCTTATCAGTTAGCACTACCACCATCTATGTCAAGTGTGCATGATGTATTTCATATCTCATTATTGAAGAAGTACGTCAGAGATCCAACACACGTTTTAACAGTGGATCCATCAGATCTAACTGATGATTTGACATTCGAAGTAGTACCAACTGAAATCACCAGTCGAAAGGTTCAACGTCTATGCAATCGTGACATTTATTATGTTATGGTCACTTGGAGGAGCCAAGATATAGAAGAGATCACATGGGAAGAAGAGAATGCTATGCGAAAGCAATATCCTCACCTTTTCGACTCGGAAGGTATGTGAAAATTTCGAGGACAAAATTTTTAATAAGAGGGGGGGAGTTGTAAGACCCGTATCGAACTAACCGGTCTTACTACCTTGTACCAGGTCTACCTATCATGGTCGAGCCAAGTGGATCAAGTGCGTGAAGAAACCACAAGATCAGGTATGAAATTTAACTAAAAAATATGAGTGTGTGGTCGCATGCCTAAACAACTATGATCGACCCCACCTCAAAAGAGTCCAACCCATGAATTTTGGTCATGGGGTCGCATGTTTTAAAAAATGTAGGGTTGACGGATTCTGCGACCCTACATCCGACCCTATGGAAACAGTCAAAAATCAAAAATTAGGAAACCTTCCTAATTCGAAGGTGGTCTTTCCTAAACTCATTGGGGCACATTATCGAGGGTTTTCCCCTATAAATAGGATGTCCCTTAGTCTCTTTCACTCCTTTAGAACCCTAATTGAAAATGAGAGAAAGATAAGAGAAGGAAGGGAAGGAAAATCAAAGAAGAAGACCAATGAAGAGAAAAGTTCAGAGAAAACTCTGAATCTCAGTAAAACCTAAGGTATGAACCTAATTCTGTCACACCCCAATTCTGAACCCACCAGAATGGTATGAGTGAACCGTCACTGAACCAACGGTTCACACCAGGATCTCAATAAGACCGTGTCCACTCATACAAACCATTGCACATAACCACAATCAGAATATAATAAATACAGCGGAAGTCTTTAAATAAATAAACTGAGTACTATTGATAAATTTAATAAAATATCCAATTATCAGATGACCAAAACTAAAATAAATATTTTTACATCAACTGTATCCCAATAGGAAAATAACTGAAATAAATAAAGTAAAACCCTAAAGGTACACGTAGAAAGGGCACTCGCATGAAGCGTCATTCTCGTCCTCTCCTGCTTGCACATCCAGAGCAGTAATACCACCATACGCCGAAGCGTTCACGTAGTCGTCCACCGTGTAACCTGCATCAACATCTAAAAATGGTGTGTACAAAAAGGGTGAGCTCACAACTTAGCTCAGTAAGACAATCAGACAGTGTATCAATATCATATGCATGAGTAACAATCATTTTATGTTATGGTCTGGTTTAAGTTTGCAATGTGCTATAGAAAGGGTTGGCGGCCACCGCACCTCTATACACGAGTGTGTAGCATCGCATAGTAGATCACACCGCTACCGATCCATATGCACCCATCATGGAATAGAGATAGAGCTAAGCCATCCACTACCTCCCCTGATGCTCTACCCATACCAATACATAAGCCCCTACTGGCTAGGGCTTGCAAACTGGGCTCGCAACTAACCAATCCTATATGTCATCACTGTAGGGTCTATCCCAGTACAGCTCCCTATGGCATAGAGATAGAGCTAGAGCATGGTGGCCAGGCCAGAGACCACAGTACCACGACCTCCCCCTGATGCCCTACCCGCACCAAGCATACTAAGACAGAACAATATGAAAGTAGACTCTATCCCAACATAACTCCCTACAGCATAGAGATAGAGCTAGAGTGTGGTGGCCAGGCCAGAGACCACAGTGCCACGACCTCCTCCTGATACCCTACCAGCACCAAGCATACTATGATAGAATACTACAAAAAGGTGCCAGTGTGAGGAATGATCCCAGACCCCAGGCCCTTCCCATTCCATACAACAACGAAAACAATCACTTGTCTAGCAATCACATCCAAGCATAGCGAGTATGCATGAACAATAATAATAGCTGAAAGTAAAGGATGACATGCAATATGCACAAACACCAATCTACATATTCATTGTTATTTACAATAGTTTACTGTCCATTAATTATTAGGGTTTAGGTCCGATTCCCTTACCTGACGCTCGTTTGATAGCTTGCTCTACGTCGCAAGATCCAAACGTGTTATCACAAAGTCCTATACAATATTAGGGTTTAATTAGAATAGGTTTACGTTGGTCGAAAAACCAACGAGGTTACAAAATACACCTTACAGAGCTGACTGGTCGTAGGTAGCGATGGCAGCTCTGTGGGAAAAATTGGCGACCGGTATGGTCAGGCAGTCCCTACAGGCCACTCCCCGAGAGCTACCGGTCACGGTACCGGTCGCAGGTATGGTCGACCGGTATGTCTCTGGAAGACCATACACTTGGTTTTTCGACTGCCTTCGATCATTCTCTATTGATTCTAGGGTTCCTCCTACACATTCTAAGTCTGAGCCTTGAGTTAGAGGTGTTTTTAACTCCATTCAAGTCTAGTTTTGATGGTATTCATCCTAGAACTCGAATATAGGGTTTATCGACTAAATTAGGGTTTGACGGCAAAGTAGGGTTTAGATCAATACCCGCTCTGCATGGTATTGATTCAACAACAATCAACCTTATAAGAGTTCGTACAGTAAAGGAAGGTTCAAGCACTTACCGTTGACTAGCGGTAAGGTGTGCGTCGTCGAACGACAATATCGGCTCTTCCTTCTTCTTCCTAGCTCTTTCTCCTTCTTAAATCTCCTTCTCCTTTCTAGGGTTTGTAAAAATCATTAGAAAGGTTTCTAGGAGGTTTAGAGGGGTTTATATAGGCTATAATTAGGTTTAGGAAGCCTCCTAAGATTAGGAAAATTAATCGGTTTGAAATTTGGAAAGTGGGACCCACAGAGATCCAATTTTAGATTTGGTAGTCTGCTGTGCAGACCATACCGGTCGACCGGTACCATAGACCGGTACCATCGACCTGTATGAATAGAATTCATACTTCAGTTGGTCTGTTTGATCCGATTTCGTACCTGATTGTCATCCACTCGTCCCGTCTGGCCCGGTGATGATCGGAAGACCTGTTACGACATGAAATCAAGGTTTAGATCGGTTTCATGGAGTGCGGGTCTTACAACTCCCCCACCCTTAAAAGAAATTTTATCCCCAAAATTTACATGTAGGTCTCACAACTCCCCCACCCTGAAAAGAAATTTCAGCCTCGAAATTTGAACGTACCTTGATCGTCGAAAAGGTTAGGGTACTCCTTTCTCATCGTGCTCTCCTCTTCCCAAGTAATTTCTTCGACATCTTGGCTTTTCCAATGCACCTTCACATAATGGATATCCTTGCTTCGAAGTTGTTGTACCTTTCGGCTTGAGTGCATCACAGGTACCACTTCAAATGTTAAGTCCTCTGTCAAATCTGGGGGGTCTGCTGTCAGGATGTGCGATGGATCCCTGACATACTTCTTCAATAATGATACATGGAACACATCATGAACACTTGACATGGATGGTGGTAGAGCCAGTTGATACGCCACATTACCACGTCTGGTCAATATCTCGTATGGTCCCACATACCTGGGGCATAGCTTCCCCTTCTTACCAAACCGTTTCAGCCCTCGCACAGGTGATATATTCTAGAATACCTTGTCACCCACTGTAAACTCCAGATCTCAACGTTGGTTATCCGCATAGTGCTTCTGTCAAACTTAAGCTGTCTTCACTCTTTCCTTCATCTGATCAATCACTCGATAAGTTTCTTCAACAAACTCCGGTCCTACAATTCTTCTTTCTCCCACCTCATTCCATAATAGAGGTGTACGACACTTCTTCCCATAGAGTGATTCATATGGAGCCATTTGGATTGTAGCCAGGTAGCTGTTGTTATAAGCAAACTCGATAAGTGATAGCTTCTCGTCCCAAGCTCCTTTGAAATCTAATGCATAAGCTCGGAGCATATCTTCTAAAATTTAAATAGTCCTTTCTGACTGCCCGTCCGTCTGAGGGTGAAAAGTTGTACTAAACTTCAACTTGGTTCCCATAGTTTTCTGTAATCCTTCCCAGAACTTTGATGTAAAACGGGGATCTCTGTCAGATACTATACTCTCTGGGACGCCATGAAGTCTGACTATATTATCTACATATAGGTTGGCCAGCTTCTCCATGGTATACTGAGGTGTAAGTCGATTGACTATAACCCAAACTGCATCCACCGACCTTGGTGTCAAAGGTAGGCCAGTGACAAAATCCATTGTGATACAATCCCACTTCCATGCAGGTTTCGATAATGGTTATAGTAAACATGCGGGTCTCTGTCTTTTTTCTTTAACTTGCTGCAATTCAGGCATTGGAATACGAAACGAGCTATATCTGCTTTCATACCCCTCCACTAATATAATCTTCTTAAATCATGGTACATTTTGGTGCTTCCTGGATGTACCAAGTATGGAGTGTAATGAGCTTCTGTCATAACTCGACCTCTGATATTTAAGTTCTCACTCTCAGGTATACATATTCGTCCACGATACCTGAGTACCTTGTTTGAATCCAAGGTAAAGTCAGGATTGTTGTTACCCTTCTCTAGGTCTTCTTGTACCATCTTGAGGTGTGGATCCTGTAGGATTGCTACTTTGACCTCATCTATGAGATCCGATGAGATCTTCAAGGCTGCGAACATCAATGTAAACTTATGAATTAAGCCCTGTTCTACTGGATCTCTTGTAGTCTCTATTATATACTCTTCATCATTCTTTGTTGAGCTCGAGGCTGCAGCACATAATGCAGCACTTTCTGCTTAAGGCATCAGCCACGACATTTGCCTTACCTAGATGGTACTGAATGTCACAATCATAATCTATTAATAACTCCAACCATCTCCTCTGTCTTATATTCAGGTCCTTCTGAGTGAAAAGATATGTTAAGCTCTTGTGATTTGACTTAATCTGAAACTTCTCACCGTAAAGGTAGTGTCTCCAAGTCTTGATTGCATATATTACCGCTGCTAACTCTAAATCATGTGTAGGATAATTCATCTCATGCTCTTTCAAATGTCTTGATGCGTAGGCAATCACCTGTTCTCTTTGCATCAATACACATCCAAGACCCAACCCTGAGGCATCCGTATATAGGGTAAACGGTAAGCCTGGTGCTGGGATGGTCAAGATAGGTGCAGAGACTAGTCTTGACTTCAAAGTCTGAAAGCATTTCTCGCACTCATCTGACCATATAAATTTCTCTCCCTTCTTGGTTAGTCTGGTAAGTGGAACGACGATCCTTGAGTAGTCTTCCACGAATCTTCTATAGTAACCAGCCAATCCAAGGAAACTACGAATCTCCGTAACTGATTTTGGTGCTTCCCATCCTACTATAGCAGCTATCTTACTTGGATCTACCTTGATACCGTCTTCAAATATTACGTGGCCCAAGAAAGCCACCTCCTTCAGCCAAAATTCACACTTCTTGAACTTGGCATAAAGCTTCTCCCTTCTCAGCCGTTGTAGGGCTGCTCTCAAATGTGTTGCATAAGCCTCCCTGTCCTTTGAGTAGATCAATATGTCGTCTATGAATACGATGACCGAAGTGTCCAACATGTCATGAAACACTCGGTTCATCAGTTCCATGAACGACGCTGGGGCATTGGTCAACCCGAACGACATAACTAGAAACTCATAATGCCCATACCTTGTCCTGAACGCAGTCTTTGGAATATCTCCGGCCTTGATCTTCAATTGGTGATACCCTGATCTGAGATCAATCTTCGAGAAAACCATTGCACCCTGTAACTGATCGAACAAATCATTGATCCTAGGCAAAGGATATCGATTCTTGATGGTTAACTTGTTCAGCTCTCGGTAGTCGATACATAGCCATACACTACCGTCCTTCTTCTTGACGAACAATACAAGTGCTCCCCATGGCGATATGCTTGGTTGTATGAAACCCTTATATAGTAGTTCTTGTAATTGCGTCTTCAACTCCTTTAATTCTATAGGGGCCATCCTGTATGGTGCTTTAGACACTGGTGCCGACCCTGGCATTAGGTCTATCACGAACTCTGTAGCCCTGTCTGGAGGTAGACCTGGGAGATCCTCTGGGAACACATCTGGAAACTCTCGTACCACATCTAGATCTTCTATCCTTGGCACCTCAACAGTGATGTCGACCACAGACACTAGGTACCCCACTCCTCCCTTCTCTAAGCATCTCTTAGCTTTTAGGACAGATAGGATCAGCTTCCGCTTCCTGGGTAACTTGGTCCCAATGAAGCTAAACTCTTTTCTTTTTTCATCTTTAAGCACAAGCTTCTTTTCACCACATAATAAGCTGGTTGAATGCTGGCCTAACCAATCCATTCCCAAGATGACGTCAAAGTCTACCATCTCGAGTTGAACCAGATTAGCTTCTAGACCTCGGCCGTCAATGCTAACTGTACATGGTCCAAAATATTTGTTCAACGCCACTTCAACTCCTAGTGGGGAGCGAACTATCAAGCTTGGGTTTAGATGCCTGATAGGTAATTCCATTCGCTTCCCAAAAGAAATAGAAACAAAGGAGTGTGTGGCCCCAGAGTCAAAAAGTACTCTGGTAGGTATACCAGCTATATTTACAGTTCCTAAAATTTAATTATCCCTTAGTTCTACATGCTCGCACACAATAAAATAGTAAGCTAAATAGGAAGGGATAGAATCATACCAGTGACCACATCAGGTGATGCGGCTGCCTCTTCAGTGGTGATTGCAAATACCTTTCCTTGTTGTGGAGGTTGTTTCCTAGGTAGAGTGCAGGTCTTTGCAACATGACCCAGTTGCTGACAGTTGAAATATTTAATGTTCAGGTTTTGTCCAGCGAACAGTGGCGGTGGTGGTGCAGTAGCGTTCCTTGCTGGTACTACAGTGGGCTGAGTCCTGAAAGGACGGAATGATCTATTATTGCTGCTACCAGAAGTCTCAGTAGCCAGTCTCTTCAGTCCTCTATTCTGTGCAAAAGAGTTGTCCCTTTCACTTGACTCTATCACCCTCGCAACCTGTACGGCCTCATTATAGACCTTTTTTCTCCAGGCCCAAGCTGTGCCCTCGGATACTTCCTTGCAATCCCATGGTGAACCTATGGGTCTTGGTTTCTTCCTCTTGCATGCTTGCCGGAGTGAAGAAGAGCGGCTCTTCATATCTCTGCTGGTATGCATCAACCGTCGACTGGGATGCCATTCTCCGGATGCAGATGGACAGCCTGTCGATCAGCGATGAGGAACTAGAGGCTCGTCCTCGCCCACTCAGGAGGGTAGCAGCCACGACAGCAGTAGCAGCAGCAGCAGCAGCCAATGCAGCTCATGCAACAAAGGCAGGGGGTGATGATGAGGGTGGCGATGATCAGATGGAAGATGTTCCAGCGTCAGCACCACAGCTTACACATGCAGCGGGACCATCTCAGCCTCCTCCTGATACCATGATGGGTATGTTCACGGAGATCAGGGATGCTCAGCATGAGATGAGCCGTGACTTGGGGCACTTGGCTCGCAGCCTCAGAGTCAATCAAGATCAGGTGCACTGGCTTAGGGTCGCCTATAAGCGGAATTATGATATTGCCGACCCTATTCCTCCTAGGCCCCCTACCCCATGATAGTCTTCTTATTTTTCTCTCTCTATACAGTACTATATAATAGGGTAACTGTCTGGCTTGTGAACCGTATCCTGTAGTACTTTTAACTTTATCACTCATGAATGTTTTAATAGTAATTTATAGTTTTTTTTCCTATCTAGAGCATGTGCATTTATTAATTCCATGTTTAGTATAATATGTTATGCTCTTTCTTATATAGTCTCAGGTATCATACAATGCTTAAGGTGTGTTCTTATTAAAGCTTTTAATTTTTTTCCTATCTCAGTTCATCGACATAGTTAAGTGCAATATGGTCTGTTGGATAGAGCCTGAGAGATCTGATACCAAGTTGTCACAGCCCTTTCTGAACCAACCAGAATGGTGTGAGTGAACCGTTACTGAACCGCACTCGCATGAAGCGTCATGCTCATCCTCTCCTACTTGCACATCGAGAGCAGCAACACCTCCATACGCCGAAGCGTTCACGTAGTCGTCCACCGTGTAACCTGCATCAACATCTAAAAATAGTGTGTACACAAAGGATGAGCTCACAACTTAGCTCAGTAAGACTATCAGACAGTGTATCAATATCATATACATGAGTAACAATCATTTTATGCTGTGGTCTGGTTTAAGTTTGCAATGTGCTATAGAAAGGATTGGCGGCCGCCGCACCTCTATACACGAGTGTGTAGCATCACATAGTAGATCACACCACTGCCGATCCACATTCACCCATCATGGAATAGAGATAGAGCTAAGGCATCCACTACCTCCCCTGATGCTCTACCCATACCAATACATAAGCCCCTACTGGCTAGGGCTTGCAAACTGGGCTCGCAACTAACCAATCCTATATGTCATCACTGTAGGCTCTATCCCAGTACAACTCCCTACGACATAGAGATAGAGCTAGAGCGTGGTGGCCAGGCCGGAGACCACAGTGCCACGACCTCCCCCTGATGCCTTACCCGCACCAAGCATACTAAGATAGAATACTACAAAAAGGTGCCAGTGTGAGGAATGATCCCAGACCCCAGGCCCTTCCCATTCCATACACCAACAAAAACAATCACATGTCTAGAAATCACATCCTAGCATAGCGAGTATGCATGAACAATAATAATAGCATAAAGTAAAGGATGACATGCAATATGCACAAACACCAATCCACATATTCATTGTTATTTACAACAGTTTACTGTCTATTAATTATTAGGTTTTAGGTCTGATTTCCTTACCTGACGCTTGTTTGATAGCTTGCTCCACGTCACAAGATCTAAACGTGCTATCACAAAGTCCTATACAACATTAGGGTTTAATTAGAATAGGTTTACGTTGGTCGGAAAACCAACGAGGTTACAAAATACACCTCACAGAGCTGATCGATCGCAGGTACCGATCGCAGCTCTGTGATCAGCTCTGTGAGGAAAACTGGAGACCGATATGGTTAGCCGGTCCCCACAGGCCACTCCCCGGGAGGCACCGGTCGTGGTACCGGTCGTAGGACCTACGACCGGTATGGTCGACCAGTATGTCTCCAGAAGACCATACACTTGGTTTATCGACTGTCGTTGATCATTCTCTATTGATTCCAGGGTTCCTCCTACACATTCTAAGTCTGAGCCTTGAGTTAGAGTTGTTTCCATCTCCATTCAAGTCTAGTTTTGATGGTATTCATCCTAGAACTCGAATCTAGGGTTTATCGACTAATTAGGTTTGACGGCAAAGTAGGGTTTAGATCAATACCCACTCTGCGTGGTATTGATTCAACAACAATCAACCCTATAAGAGTTCATAGAGTAGAGGAAGGTTTAAGCACTTACCCTTGACTGGCGGTAAGGTGTGCGTCGTCGAATGGCAATATCGGCTCTTCCTTCTTCTTCCTAGCTCCTTCTCCTTCTTAAATCTCCTTCTCCTTTCTAGGGTTTGTAAGAATCATTAGAAAGGTTTCTAGGAGGTTTAGAGGGGTTTATATAGGCGTGAATTAGGTTTAGGAAGCCTCCAAGGATTAGGAAAGTCAATCGGTTTGAAATTTGGAAAGTGGGACCCGCAGAGATCCAATTCAGAATTTGGTAGTCTACTGCGCAGACCATATCGATCGACCGGTACCATAGACCGGTACCATCGATTGATATGAATAAAATTCATACTTCAGTTGGTCTGTTTGGTCCGATTTCGTTCCTGATTGTCATCCACTCGTCCCGTCTAGCCCGGTGATGATCGGAAGACCTGTTGCGATATGAAATCAAGGTTTAGATCGGGTTCATGGAGTGCGGGTTTTACAAATTCCCTACATGAATTAAGAGCCTAGAATATTTCAAGAAGAAGATACGATTAGGAGGAACCCAAATTATCCATCCATGGACAAATTCCAAGAGAATCCATGGAGGAAATCATTGTGGACAATGGATAGTGTATAAAAATTATAGTTTGAGCCATAGAACGATCATAGGAAGGACCGTGATGGTAACCCAACGGATTCAAACATGAAGGAATGGACTTAAGAGTGAAAGGTCGACCAAAAAGATGTGTGGTCGCACGTAGGGTCGAATAATATCCGACCACACGAGACCTCATGATTGACCACATGCCCTTGGGAAGTTCTAGGGAGGGTGTGGTCGCACGTAGGGTCGAAGTATGTTCGACCCCACTTGCGACCCTACACCCTGGGGTCACAAAAACTGAGACCCCAGGTGCTACCATACCTTGCTACACTACACCCTGTGGTCGCAGAACTGAGACCCCAAGTGCTACCCCACCTGCGACCCCTCAGTTTCTGTTAGTCTAAATATATTGGAATTAATTCTAATTAAAATCTATCGACTTGTTAGGTATTTCCAGTAATATAAAAGTGAATTATAAAGCTTGAACGAGGATCTAATAGCAATCAAAGGTGAGGGAACAAGACCTAAACTAATTGGCTAACAATAAAATATTTTTGTTTATTGAGTCCGATGCCATGAATGAAATTATGCTTGTATGTGTGTAATGTGCATTTAACACGTCATCCAATATTCCTGCTATTAATGTTCATGCATATTTAATTCTGTTTATTTATAACATGATGATGATGATGTTGTTAGGAATAGGCATGTGAATATTTGTGTGTGATTAGTGTACTTGATGCGAGTGGGGCATCAGGGGAAGTGTGATGCGGTGC
The DNA here is from genome assembly GCA_028583415.1 of Protea cynaroides. Taxonomy (NCBI): domain Eukaryota; kingdom Viridiplantae; phylum Streptophyta; class Magnoliopsida; order Proteales; family Proteaceae; genus Protea; species Protea cynaroides. The sequence continues at coordinate 11,632,521 of CM053268.1, read as the reverse complement.
GGTCCTAAGCACTTTAGCACTATCTCTACTCAAGTCTTGTCCACTAGCATCGTCCTATCGCCGTTACTTTAGCAAAACTATTTCGTCATAGGGCATCAGGGGAGGTGGTCTCGGACCGTGTAGTCTCCGACCCAGCCGGGGGGCCTTAGCTCTATCTCTATGGACGTATTGAGGGATGCTAGGGTGAGGCCTTGGATATACTATTTGACATTAGGATTGATTAGTTACGAGCCCAGTTTGCAAGCCCTCGCCAATAGGGGCTTACGTGTTGGTATGGATAGGGCATCAGGGGAAGTATGATGCGGTGCGGTCCTAAGTACTTTAGCTCTATCCCTATTCCATGGTGAGTTGGATGTGGACGATAATGGTATTTGATCCATTAGGTGGGCTTACACACCCGTGTATAGAGGTGCGGCAGCCACCAAACCTTTCTATTGCACATTGCAAACTTATGAACCAGACCAAAGATATGAATTGAATGCATACATATGTTTGTTGCATTATTTTGTTTGCTCACTGAGCCATGATGTATGCTCACCCTTTTGACGTCGAATATTTTTAGTTGATGATGCAGGTACCACAGTAGAAGACTATATGAATGCTCCGATGTACGGGCATACTGCGACGATGGATGCAAAAGTTATAATGGAGTCGCATGATTCATCATGCGAGTGCAGCGCATGCGTCTTCGATTAGTTTTTCTTTGGATTATTTAGACGATGTAATTTATTAAATTATTTTATTTTATGTCTTTGTTATTTTGAGATAATTAGATAATTTATTTACTTTGATTATGGTTGTGGATGTATATGGTTTAAGAAAACGGACATAGCCTATTCGAGATCCTGGTTGAACCGTTCGTTTATTGGCGATTCATCACACCATTCTGAATAGTACGAAATTGGGGTGTGACATTTTATCTAATTAGTTCAAGAATGAATAAAAAAATAACAAGCATTGGGTTACAATCTGGGTTAGGACAGAAAAGGCCACCTTGACGAGGATGGGAAACCCTATCACCACATGCACGATGAATAGTGGACCCTCAATCCCTTTATATACTTCAAAAAGTATAGGCCAAGGTTGTGTGTTTTACCTAACGGATTATCCCATTTGCATGGGACCCGGCTCGGCTACTAGCACGATGTGTGACAGAACCCATCCCACCCAAAATAATATGAAACAAGCATAAATATAGTATCCTAAGAGCTAGCATTCAATTTACACAAAGGAAAGTTTTCATTTAGGAGTCTGATATTTATTTCCCCAGTGGAGTCGCCATAGGGACATATACGAGAGGTACCCCTGCCTTCCTTAGGATGTTTGAAATTTTGATTTGAAGTCGCTACCTAAATTAAGGTCTAGAACCTCAAATGTAGTCTGATCATAAGATAAGACTTCTATTGACTCATGACCCTCAAATCGGCTTTTTGGTCTTTCTCAAAGATTGGGTAGGCATCAGGTTATGGTTATGGGAAGGGGTTAGGTACCCAAACCACCCTATCGAGATGAGTCTCCTATGCCTTTCCTATGCTAGATTCTATCTATTGAACTGAACCAAGCCATGTGGTTTGATATCACTGAACCAAATCTAGAATCTTTCAGATTACCTACGTATCTTGAACATCTTCCAAAAATCAGGTTCACCATCGTAGTTCAGGTGTGATTAAAGTTTATGCCTATGATTTATGCTTGTTCATGATTAAGTTCATTGTTCAAGTTGAAACTTATGCTTAAATGGATGAGAAACCCTATGAGTCAGGATCTGGATTGTCCATGTAGACTGATAGATAGTCCTAATGGATCTATGAATGGATAACCCAATATGGGTTGAAGTGGGTATCCTTGGTGGGTGGATAGTCCATATGGACTGGTAAATTTGAATTTGGAGGTTCCTCCAAATTTCCTATGTATCATAGGGTTTGCCCTAGGAATCAAGATTCGCGTAGTTTGACCATTGGATAAGAATCCAAGTGACTATTGATTGAAATCTGGATAATCCTTTCGGGGTCAGAGTGTGGATAACCCTTTCTGGGCTTCGATCTGAATAAATATCCTAATGGGTCTATGGATAGTCCATGTGGACTAAGCTTTGGGACCATATTTGTGAATCTTCCCAAATTTCCAACGTATCATAGGGTTTGCCCTAGGAATCAAGCCCCCGCATAGCTCGACGATGGGATAACCTGCTTTAGGTTAAGGATTGAGGACCTGTTCTAGGTCAAAGGGTTTATAACCTGTTCTAGGTTGAAGTATGCTGAAGGGTGGGGACCATCCTAAACTACCCTTTTATCCTAAGCTCTAATTTTGGGAGGTTTGGCAAGACATTCTCTTTCTTTATTAAGATTTTCATGCTTTCTTCCCTTTTTCCTTTCCCATAAATATGGTGCCTACATGCACGTCCCCACTCCTAAAAATGCCTTTTAACAGTGTACATGCATGGCTGTTCAACTAGGGTGTAGCGAAAAGTAAGTTCTAGCGAACAATAGATGTTATTCAAGCATGGCATAGAGAAACATATCATCATGGAAATATGCACAAATATAGCAAGTAAGTAATTTAAACATGGCAGTGTAAGTGTGTGAGAATCCCAAGTATAGCTGTGAGAGCATTCCAAAACATAGCAAGCATGTAAGCATTCAAAACATAGCAAGCATGTGATCATTCCAAAATAGGCAGATGTGATTATGTAAGCTACAAATCAGATGGTAATGATGACCAAATGGTGTGAGTGACGATCTGATAATGAAGATGATGATCAGAGGGTGTAGATGATGATCGAATGGTGTAGATGATGATCAGACAGTGTGATGGGTAGATCAAATGGTGTAGATGATGATCAGACAATGTGATGGGTAGATCAGATGGTGTAGATTAAAGGTGGTGATGATCGTATAGTGTAGATCAATGGTGGTGATGATTGACTATGTAGATCAATGATGGGGATGATCAGATGGTGTAAATCCAATATGGGGATGATCGGATGGTGTATATAATGATCAAAAGATGTAATGGGCCAATTAGACGGTGTAGATGATGATTAGATGGTATGATGGGAAAATCAGTGGTTTGAATGATGATCAGACGGTGTGATGGGTATATCAAAAGGTGTAGATTAAAGGTGATGATGATGGGATCGTGTAGATCAAAGGTGGTGATGATCAAATGGTGTAGATCAAGGATGGTGATGATCAGATGGATGGGATGGTGTGATGGTGATCAGATGGTGTGATGGTGGATCAGATGGTGTAATGGTCGTATCGAACAGTGTGATGGTAGATTAGATGGTGTGATGGTCAGATCAAATGGTGTGATGGTGGATCAGATGGTATGAAAGTGGATCAAATGGTGTGATGGTCAGATCAAACAATGTGATTGTGGTGGGTTCAATTATGGGAGGTCAATGGTTGTGATTGTATTGTGGGAGATCAATGGATGAGATGGATCAATGATTATGACTAGAGGGTGGTAAGATAATGGATCAATGATTATGATCAGAGGGTGGTAAGATGATGGATCAATGATTATGATCAGAGGTTGGTTAGATGATGGATCAATAATTATGATCAAAGGGTGGTGAGATGATGGATTAGGATTACAGGTGGTAATGGGGTTTGGGTTCAGTTAAGTGGATGACGGTAGTGATGGGTTCGGGTAGGGATGACCAGGTTTCAGTGGGCAACATGTGGGAGTTGTAGTGGATTCGGTGGATGGCAGGTGGTATATGGGGTGATAGGTATTTAGGTGAGTGGGGTAATGGTGAGTAGATATCGCATGGTGCAGGTAGTGCGGCTTAATATGGTGCTTGATGAGCGGAGTTTTGCATGGTGCAGGGGGTTTAATGGTTTATGAGGTGGTGCAGCCTGGGTTTGCGCAGCAGGTGGTATCGCAAGTCACTGTTGGTAGCAAGGGTGCAGGGATGATTTTCAGTGGATGGCTGCTGGGAAAAACTTAAACAAAAAATACAGTAGAGGGGGGTTGCACAGGTGATGGTGGTGGTGAACTTACCTGAACAAGTGCCTGGTTTAGGATAGCAGATATGGTTCCCTGCTTCTCTTGCTCTTTGCTTCTTCTTCTCTTCTTTTTGATTCTTCATCCTCTCCTCTCTCCCTTTCTCTCTTTTTCTCTCTCTCTCTCTTTCTCTCTCTCTCTCTCTCTCTCTCTCTCTCTCTCTCTCTCTCTCTCTCCCTCTCCCTCTGTTCTCACTCTGGTTTTCAGTCTCCCTTCTCTCGTTGGTGAACAACAGACTTCCTCCTTTCCTGAGTTGTGAGCCTTCCCCCTTTATTAGCAGCTTTGGTCCCTCTTTTGCAAGTGGAGGTCTCTTCTAGGTAAGTAGGATGATGGGCGTTCAAGAGGGAATTGTGTAGCCACTTGAGTTCATCAGGGATGGGCTTCTAGGTGAATTATCGATCAAGGAACGATGAGGTAAGTGGAGGATTATGGCTATAGGTGGTAGTTGGCAATTCGGCAATAGGTAAGGGAGAAGGTGGTAAGGTGTCGAGTATTGGGGTAGGGTTGGTGAATATGGGTAAGAGATTTTCGATGAGAGAAGGATGTTGGTTGCAGGTTATGTGGGTGGAGGTGGCAACACAACTGCTTCCCTCTACACACACACTCTCTCTCTCTCTCTCTCTCTCTCTCTCTCTTTCTCCCTCTTCTCTGGTTCTCTCTTTCTCTCTTTTGGTTTTTTCTCTCTCTTCTCTACTTGATAAATTCACTCACACACACACACACAAACATACATACACACACACAGACATATATATATATATATATATATATATATATATATATATATATATATATATATATATATATATATATATATACCGGTCTAAGCTAGGTCAAGCAAGGCTGGTCGAGGTAGACTGGATTGGACTGATTTGGGTTGATCTAGGTTGGGCTGAGTTGGCTTTCATTCTCTCTATCTGTCATTTTATGAGCCATTTAGCCTGCAGCTCTGAATGGAATCTTTCAATGGCCTCTGCCCTGGATTTTCAACATTCACTTTGAAGAGGACAGAAAATGAAGAATAATGGCACTTGAATAACCTAATTTGGTGGTCAGATGAACAAGTTATGAAGAATTAAAGTTTGAATGGGCATATTGTCTTACAGCCATGCATGAGATCTTTCGGCGGCCTCTGTCCTGGATTTTCCATGTCCACTTTGAAGAAGACTTTTAGTGGAGCACATTGGTGCATAAATTGCCTGATTTGGAAGTCGGATGAGTAAAATATGAAGAATTAAAGTTTAAAAGGTCCAATTTATGATAATTCACCCAAAAATCTTTAATTTAAGATAATTTTAGAAAAGCCCCTAGAAAATATATGCATACTTCCAGTGATAGTGATAGTGTAGCTACCGTAGACTTCAGGCAGTGTAGTGGTGTGGATGGATACCGAAGCCAAGCTGTATACGAAGCCCGATACGAAGCGAGGAGGGGGACGGGACGTACTATGAAAGCCATACATACGGATCAGGGTAAAAGAGAGTTAATACAAGCCTGCTCGAGGCCTCAACGCAGGGCCGGGCTTCTACGACTGGCTTCCCAGCCGTTGCAAACACTGAGCGAGATAAGGGGCGCACAGCACAAACAATGTCGTTGCGTGGGGATGCGATTCGCCAAGCTGGGGCAAACAAAGCTGTCCGGCAAAATGACAACGAAATTTGGCAATTTGTCTCATTTTGAAGATAATTCCATGACCTACGCATCCATGCAGGTTATAGTCCAGGACCAAGCTACAGGGCCTATCGAAATCAGCCTCGAAGTTGTCGCCAAAAATCCCAACCTTGAATTGGGACCCTCAACCTTTCCGAATGTGTCCACCTAGGCTCCTAGACACTGGTGGCACTCTAGCATGGCTTAAAACATAGTAGAGAGTACGGAGGGACCTATCGACTATTGAATTTGGAAGAATTTCACTCACCTTCTCTGTACTACTCCAAACTTTCTCTCACCTCCCTTCTCTTGTTATCTGCATTTCAAAGAGACCTTGCTTGGCTGAGAATGGCAAAAATGGGGTGTTTACATCATCCCATGACAATATATAACTAAATCACATCATTTCACTTTCTTACAAATGTAGTCAAAAGAATTCCATTAAGTTTAAAATAAAATTTAAGTATTCTATCAAATGATTAAATTGCATAAGAAATATTATGTTCTCATCAATCATTTTTCTGCTTCCATGAAAATAAAAAGAAAGGACAAAAACCTTACAATGTATCTATCTTCTTTTTCCCATTAAAAAGAAACCATCCAAACACATAATAAGAAACCAGTCAAAAAATTATTAATATGATTAAAAAGAATTTACAAAGAAGACCCTAATAGGAAGTAAAACCCCCTCCTTCGGCATTGCCATCAGAAGGGGCCTTCCTAGGTAAAAAAACTATTGAAACCAAAATCTAGTTTTATGGATGCATCCCATACAACCTCACGTGCCACAAAATCAGGTCATGCATTACATTCATTTAATCTCTTATCCTTAGCAGCTCTATTTGCCAATTTATCCGCCACTGTGTTAATTTATCTGAAGCAATGGATGTAACTGACTTGGCATTTTTATATGGAAGGATACATAGCTCTCCACTCTTGCATATAGTACCATGGAAATTCTATAAGTTTTCTTGCATTAACTACTAAGCTCTAATCACATTCAACCCATACCTTGGAGAATCCAAATTTGATTGCAAGTTAAAAGCTTTAACCCTTTGAGACTCACTTTATCTTAGCAACATGATTAGTGGCCACACTAATAAATTCTGAGAATGCTGAAATCACCTTACCAGTGCTTATTCGAATCACACCTCCAAATCCCACCATACGAGGGTTTCCCAAGCTAAACCATCAGTGTTAAACTTACAACATTCATGCATGGGAGGTCTCCAGAACAACTCTACTATCCTCGTGGTACCTTCTTCTTCATATCTAAGATCTCAATTGCGAAGACATAATCATCAGCATTTGAGTCATTAGCATTCAGATTTACTACACTATTAAAGGAAAACCCCCTCTTTAGAGAAGCTGGTGGGTTATCATCATTGGTGCAAATTACACCTTTACCATCAACAACATCATGGAATATTAATGTAGCTCTTCTTCATTATGTAGAGGAATATTATTAAACTGTTTGCCATAGATATGTTTCCGCAATTGTCACACCCCAATTCTAGATGAACTAGAAGTGTAAATGAACCATCACTAAACCATCGGTTCAAGCCAGGATCACATAAGATTATGCCAACAATCCAAACCATACACATTCCACAAAATTAGAGATAATAATAAGTAAGCAGAAGTCTTTATTAAAGAACTGAGCGTCTAACATGATAAATAAATATTAAACTGATTATTTCTAAGTAACAAAAATACAAATAAATATTTGTTTGCATCCATAACTCAAAATACGAAACTAAACCTAAGCGTATACACAATGGAAATACTCGCATAAAGAATCATGCTTGTCTTTCGTCGCTTGCACATCTAAAGCCACCACATGTTCATATGATAGCACATTAATATAGTCCTCGATAGTTGTACATACATCATCAACTAAAAGAAATATGATATCGTAGGGTAAGCACACAACATAGCTCAGTGAGTAAATAAAACAATACACAAACATATGCATGTAGTCATATTCATATCTTTGGTCTGGTATAAGTTTGCAATGTACTATAGCAAGGATAGGTGACCACCACACCTCTATACATGAGAGTGTGCGCACATCCAAGGGATCACACACCACTGTCGTCCCACATTACCTACTATAGAATAGAGATAGAGCTAGAGCCTAATAGATTACATACCGCCAGCACTCCCCTTGATACTCTACCCCATACCAGTATGTATGCCCTTATTGGTGAGGGCTTGCAAACTAGGTTCGTGTATAACTAATCATAGATGTCATTAAAGTTGTATCCAAGGCCTTGCCCCAGTATCCCTCAATACGCCTATAGAGATAGAGCTAGGGTCCGCTAGTAGAGCTTACAGTCACACACCGCAATATCTCCTTGATACCCTATGACATACTAGTTTTGCTAATGTAATGGCGATACGACGATGTCAATGTGATGAATGGTTCGATGCTCCAATCTCTTCTAATTCAACACACCAACCACAAGAAAACATATGCCTATCCCTATCATCATCATCATAATAGAATATGAATAATAAAATATGCATGAATAGGAATAGCAGTTATTGGATGACTTGTGAGATGCATAAGCAATCATACAGAGCATGGCATCAAATCAGTTTAATAGAAAAGTAAAGGTAGCTTGTTATTAGGTCTTGTTCCCTCACCTATGTATGATGTTTGTTCCTCTTCCAAGCTTTGGAAACTATCTTGAACTAGTAGAAAGCCTAAATAATTAGTGAACTTAGATTAGGGTTTCATTCCAGCAAAATTTTGTATTTAGACTTCTTTTCCCGGCCTCAAAAAAGTAATTCTGAAGGATTTCTTCCAGAAACCCCAAAGTCTTGCATTGGTTGATCAATGAGTCTACTGGATAAACCCTATCATCCTTCTCGAGTACCATTGGTCACCTCACTGGTCTCTTATATAGTCAATTGGTCAAGGGACAAGACAACCCGAGGGTCGAAGACCTACCTCAAACCCTCAGTTAAGAATGGTTTTAAATTTAAATTTATACAATTAAATATATCAAATTTATTAATATATAAAATAATAAATTATAAAGTATTAAAAATTGAAAAATATTTATTAAAAGTAAGGTGAGAAATAAATTAAATAAATGATTAATAAAAATTTTCCTTCAAAGTCAATGCCATGCTTAATACATGCGAATATGTTTATAATAATAATATAAATGTATAATATTTATATTATTGTTATGATATTTATTTATTTTATAAATATATATGATGATTATAAGAATAGGATTGAATGTATGTGTGTGGTTGGTGTACTTGATGAAGGAGTATCGGGAGGTGTGATGAGAACGTCAATAAAATTAGTCCACCTAATCAAGTCTTTGATTAAAAAAAAAGAAAAAAAAATTTTTAAAAAAAAAAAAAAAAAAAAAAAAAAAAAAAAAAAAAAAAAAAAAAAAAAAAAAAAAAAAAAAAAAAAAAAAAAAAAAAAAAAAAAAAAAAAAAAAAAAAAAAAAAAAAAAAAAAAAAAAAAAAAATCGAAATCACTAAGTCTTGCATTGGTTAATCAATGACTTAAGAAAAAAAAAAAAAAATGAGAAAAAAAACTATCATCCTTCTCAGCAGTCACCTCACTGGTCTCTTATATAGTCAATTGGTTAAGGGACAAGACAACTCTTGAGCCATATCCTAGGTTTGTCTTTCAGTCTAAATTCTTTCTGAGTTGATTCATCGGCTCAACAATGGGATCGATCCTAGGGTAATTCCAGGGCCTTTAATTCCTTAAATTTGGTCCTTCAAAGAACCCTAGCATCTAGCAATATCATAGATTCATGTAACAACTTTTAGAATCAAAATCATGGTATTGGTATTGAATTGAATCTGATCTCACACACTGTGATCTCAAATCCATCCTAAACCTAACATAGTCGAATCTTCTACTTAGACAAGGTACTTACCCTGGATCCTTGATGCGGTAGGTTGGAGACCCAATGGCAGAAACCCTCTCTACAGAGCTTTTCCTCCTTTCTTTAAGCTTTCTGCTTCTCCAAGCTTTCTTTTCCTCCTTTTCCTTTCTTTCTCTCAACTTCTAGGGTTTAAGATTGACCAAAAGAGTAAGAAAGGATAGAGGAATGTCCTCTATATAGAGAGAAAGTCTCCATATAGAGTCATCTCTCAATTAGGAGAGTAGCCTTTTCAAATTAGGATACTTTCCTGATCACGGAGTCAAATCTGGGCTTGACAGGTCGACTCACCGGTCACCAATCCCAAGGACTAGACAACCTATGAAAGCTTGGTTTTTTACCTGGCTTAGTGGTTTATCTTCTTACTAGTTCATCATGACTCAGTTTTAATAGGAAGACCTGGCACGACATGGTTAGGCTGGGTTAGTGGAGTGCGGTTCTTACAACTCTCACCTAAAAATAAATTTTGTCGTCGAAATTTGTACATACCTTCTGAGTTGAATAAGTGAGGATATTATTTCCGCATAGTGTTTTTTCTTCCCACGTTATCTCTTCCACATCTTGCCTTCTCTAGGTAACCTTAACATAATAAATATCTCGGTTGTGTAGATGCTATACCTTCCGACTAGTGATCGGCTGTTACTACTTCAAATGTCAGGTTCTCTATCAAATCCGATGGATCCACAGTCAAAATGTGTATTGGATTTCTAATGTATTTCTTCAATAGTAAAACGTGGAATACATTATGTACACCAGACATAGATGGCGGTAGTGCGAGTTGATATGCTACTTTCCCTCGTCTTGCCAAAATCTCATAAGGTCCAACGTATCTGGGACACAATTTATCCTTCTTACCGAACCGTTTTAATCCTCACATAGGTGATATCTTCAAGAATACCTTGTCACGTACAGCGAACTTAAGGTTTCGACATCAGTTATCTATATATTACTTCTAACGATCTTGAGCTATCTTGACCCTTTCCTTGATCTAGTTAACCACTAGACAAGTCTCGTCCATCAACTCTGGTCCCAGTATTTTTCATTCACCAACTTTATTCCATAACAGAGGGGTTCAACATTTCTTACCATACAATGCCTCATAGGGTGACATCTATATAGTATCCTGGTAACTGATATTGTAAGCGAACTCGGTCAATGGAAACTTCTCATCCCAAACTCTTTTGAAATCAATCGCACAAGCTCGGTGCATATCTTCCAAGATCTGAATGGTCCACTTCGACTGTCCATCAGTCTAAGGGTGAAATACGATACTAAACTTTAGCCTCATTCCCATTGCTTTTTGTAAACCTTTCTATAACTTTGAGGTAAAGCGTGGGTCTCTGTCAGACACTATGCTCTCAGGTATACCATGTAGTCTGACAATATTATCCATGTACAGCTTGGCTAATCGCTCCAATGTATACTGGGTCATATAGCAATGAAATAAGCTTTCTTTGTAAGGCAATCAACTATCACCCAAACTATATCGACTGATCTAGGAGTCAGTGGTAACCCGATAACTAAGTCCATAGTGATGCAGTCCCATTTCCATGCTGACTCAGGAAGTGGTTGTAGTGAGCTTGCTAATCTTTGTCTTTCTTAAGCCTTGACTTGCTGGTAATTTAGATACTGAAACACGTGCCAAGCCACATCTACCTTCATTCCTCTCTAGTAATATAACCTCTCCAGGTCATGGTACATTGTTGTACTTTTAGGATATACCGAATACGGTGTGGAATGGTCTTCTAACATTATTCTATCTCTAAGGTCTGAGTCTTTACTTTCACGAATACACAATCATCTTCTATATCTCAATACCTTATCTGCATCCAATGTAAAGTCATGATTTTACTTACCCTTCTCCAAATCTTCTTGTACGATTGTCAGATATGGGTCAAATAGAATTACTACTTTCACTTCGTTTATCAGGTCTGGGATGATCATTAATGTCACGAACATAAATGAGAACTTATGGATCAGTCCTTGCTCTATTGGATCATCACGAGTTTCTATAATATGCTGCTCCTTATCTCAATAAGAAACTGTTGCTGCAGAACAAAAGGTGGCATTTATATTAGGTGCTCCTTCTGGCTTCATTATCCCTTTCCTGCTCAAAGCGTCAGTTACTACATTAAACTTGCCTGGGTGATACTGAATATCACAATTATAATCCTTCAGGAGTTTCAGCCATCTCCTCTGCCTCATGTTCAACTCTTTCTGAGTGAAGAGATGAGTAAGACTCTTGTGATCTGACTTAATCTTGAATTTCTCATCGTACAAGTAATGTCTCCAAGTCTTAATTGCATGAATCACCATCGTTAACTCCAAGTCATGAATAGGGTAATTCTTTTCATGCTCCTTCAGTTGTCTTGAAGCATAAGCAATCACTTGCTCACCTTGCATCAGCACACAATGTACAGGGTAAATGGTGGGCCTGGTACCGGAATGGTCAAGATGGGAGCTGATATTAGCCTTACTTTCAATGTTTGGAAACACTCCTCACACATATCGGTCTAAAAGAACTTTTCTCCCTTTCTAGTTAACTTAGTAAGAGGTACGACGATTCTAAACTAGTCCTCTATGAACCGTCTATAATAACCAACTAATCCCAAGAAACTTCTGATCTCGATGACTTTCTTAAGCACTTTCCACCCCACAACTGCTTCTATCTTACTGGGGCCTACCTTTATTCCTTCTAACGATACTACGTGACCTAAGAAAGTCACTTTGTTTAACTAAAACTCACATTTCTTGAATTTGACATAAAGTTTCTCCCTTCTCAGTAGTTGCAAGGCTACTCTAAGATCTGTCACATGATTCTCTTCGTCTTTGGAATAGACTAGAATATCGTCTATAAAGACTATGACTGAAGTATCCAACATGTCATGGAACACTCGATTCATAAGCTCCATAAAAAATATCGATGCATTGGTTAACCCAAAGGATATAACCAGGAACTCATAATACCTAGTTCTGAAATCTGTCTTCGGAATGTCGCTGTCCTTCATCTTCGGTTGATGATATCCTGACCAAAGATTGATTTTGGAGAATACCTTCGCACTTGTAACTAATCGAACAAGTCATCTATCTGAGGTAGTTGGTATCAGTTCTAGATCATGAGCTTGTTCAATTCTCGGTAATCTATACATAATCGAACATTACCGTCCTTCTTCTTTATGAACAACACCAGTGCTCCCCATGGCAAAATACTTGGCTGAATAAAATCCTTGTACAATAACTCCTGTAGTTGAATCTTCAATTCAAACAATTCCGTAGGAGTCATCCGATAAGGTGCCTTGTAAACAGGTGCTGATCCTGGCAATAAGTCTATGACAAACTCAGTTGCTCGATTAGGTGGCAACCTGGGTAAGTCTTCTGGGAACATATTTAAAAATTCCCGTACCACAACAATATCTTCCATCCATGGTGTGAGGACAATGGGAAATTGATGATCCTCCTCGGGATAGAAATATCTGTATCGATGAAGATCAATTGTTCTGTTAGAGTCACCACCTAGATTAAGGTTTAGGACCTCTAAAAATGTAGCCTCACCCTAAGGTAAGACTTCTATTGACTCGTGACCCAATGTATCAGTTCTTTGGTCTATAAGAGATCAGGTAAGTATTCAAGGTACGATTATGGGAAGGTGTTAAGCACCCAAACCGCCTGATCAATATCGACCTCGTAAACTTTCCTTAAACTCTAATTTTGACTGTGCTTGGTCAACTAGATGACTAGGGTTCAATGAGGGATGTCCTAAACCAAGTTGCTAAGTTATTCTAACCTAGGGTTCAGTCAATCATGTTTTAAAGCAAATAAATAAGCAATGAGTACAGTACTATATAGTAAACCGGACCAATGCTGGTTCGGCCTTGGACTGAATCTGAGACATGTAAGACATCTCAAACAGCCTACGTATTCCAATCCTGGAAATATAGTCCAAAAATATAGTTCAAAATGGGTTATGTGATTAAAGATTATGGAAGTAATTTTTGCATGTGCTTTAATTAGATTCTTTGTTCAAGTTGAAGTTTATGCTGGATGAATGGTTGATGGGTGGCTTTGTACCGTATTTGGGATTCTCAAATTGCCTATGTATTCTAGGGTGTGCACTAGAAATTAGGTACGACGTAGTTCAAAAAGATTATGAGAGTCAGATTTAGAATGTGTACCAAATTCCTACCATTTTTATCAATAGGATCTAGGGATGAGACCTAAATTCTTATCACTCAGATTTGGGATATGTACCAAATTCATTCTATTTTTGTCAATAGGATCTAGGGATGAGACCTAAATTCCTATCATTCAGATTTGGGATGTGTACCAAATTCCTACCATTTTTATTGTTTTCATTTTTTTTCAATAGAATCTTGGGATGAGACCTAAATTCCTATCATTTTTAATGTTTCTATTTTAGGTTTCTAAAGTTTCCTATCCCTTTTCATTGTGATTTTCATTTTTTAGGGTTTTAAACCCTAATTATTTTTTTTATTCTAGGGTTTATCTCGCCCTAATTATTCTTTACATTTTTAGGGTTTCATTACCCTAATTATTGTATTCTTTCCATTTTTAGGATTTTCTACCCTAATTGTTGTGCTCTTTCCATTTTTTAGGGTTTCCTACCTTAATTGTTATTTTTTTAACTTATCTCTTTCCAAGACAAATATGGTAGGTGAAAGCATTCCAACTATAGCAATGATAGTATTCCAAATATAGCAGTGTGCATCCAAACATGGCAGTAAGCATCTAAATATGGCAATAAACATGTGGCAAACAGATATAACAATAAGCTAACCAAATATGACAAGTGAGCAATCCGAATATGTAGCAAGTGAATAATCTGAATATGGCATGTGAGCATCATAGCATGTGAGAATAAAGCAAAGCATTTAAAAATCAAGCAAAGCATGTAAAAATCAATCAAAGCATGTAAGAATCAAGCAAAGCATGTGAAAATCAAGTAAAGCATGTGACAGTGCTTATCCAAATATAGTAATGATCATGTGAATAATCCAAGCATGACAATGAAATCCAACATAGCAATGTGCTATTCCCAAAACATGCATGTCAAAAATAGATAAGAAAATAATATACATGTACAAATAATAATAACATAATATTTATTCATGGAAAAATAAACATAAATAACATACACTCAAAAATAAATATAAATACAAATGTAAAAATAATATAATATACACGCAAAATAAAGATGAAAAATAAATATGAAAACAATATACAAGTGATAATAAAAATAATGTTCATATAAAAAAAACAACATACATGTAATAATAAATAATATATAAAATATGCATGTCAAAGATAAATAAGAAAATAATGTACATGTAAAAATAACATAATATTATATTTATTCATGGGATAATAAATATGAATAACATACACACAAAAATAAATATAAATGCACATGTAAAAATAATAAATATAATATACAGCAAAGTAAGGATGAAAAATTAATATGAAAATAATATACATGTGATAATAAAATAATGTTCATATAAAGAAAAAAACAACATACATGTAATAATAAATAATATATAAAATATGCATGTCAAAGATAAATAAGAAAATAATTTACATGTAAAAATAACATAATATTATATTTATTCATGAGAAAATAAATAACATACACACAAAAATAAATATAAATGCACATGTAAAAATAATACATATAATATACATGCAAAGTAAGAAAGTAAATATGAAAATAATATACTTGTGATAATGTTCATATAAAAAAACAACATACATGCAATGATATATAATATACAAAAAAAATTAAGACATGGAAAAAAAAATACATGCATGTCACTACACATGCAAAAATAAGGTATGATCTACATGGAAAATAAATAATAATAAAGACAATTAATACATAATCTTCATACAACCAAACTAAAACATAACAAAGACCAAGTTAAAAGAAAAGTATATATTTGAATTAGATATCAAAGAGACAAAAGAATAAATAAACATTCTAATAGAAACTATGTACAATTACAATAGACTATCAAGAGAAACAATCAAAAGAAATAAAATAAAATAACCTAAACTAAAAACAATTCATCATCATCACGGATTGGAAAATAATGGACAGATGGGACAGGGTAATAGTAAGGTGGTGCATGTGGAATGAAAAAACCAAGTATTGATGGGCAGCATTGAGGTATGTGCTATATGTGACAAATCATGGGAGTAACTGAATGGCTTAATGATGGACAAGTGGCTAACGGACTTTATGGCTCTATGGTGGTAGAGCATGGCTAGAACAAAAGTTAGGGAAGAAGATGAGTTGATGGATAAGGATGGTGACAGATCATATGCTTGCAAAGGATAGTAGGTAAAGATCTTACCTTGTGCTCTTTCTCCTTCTTCTTCTTCTTCTTTTTTCTTCTTCTTCTTCTTTCGATCTCGATCTTCTTCTTCCTCTCTCTGGACGCCTCCTTCTTCTCTCCTTTTCACTCTCAATTTCAATCTCAAACCAAAAGAAAAACACTCACTCTCCTCACGTCTCTCTTTCTCTCGTTCTAATCTCAATTTTTTTTCTCAACCGAAAAGAAAAATCCTCTCCTCTCACTCATGTCTCTCCTTTTATTTTCTCCCTTGTTTTTTCCTTTTTCTTCTTCTTTCCTTTTTTTCTCCTCTTTTTCTTTCTCTCCTACACGTTAGATCTCCCTTTCTTCTCTTTTCTCCCTTTCTTCTCACGTTGGATTTCTTCTCTTTCTTCTCTTTTTTTTCTTTCTCTTTCTTTCCTTCTTCTCTTTCTTTTCTTTTTTTTTTCTTTCCTTTTCTTCCCTTTTCTCTCCTCTTCTCACGTTAGATTTCCCTTCTTTCCTTTTTTTTTTCCTCTCCTCTTCTCTCTCTCCCCCACATTAGATCTCCCATTTCCCTTCTTTCCTTTTTTTTTCTTTCTTTTCTCTTCTCACGTTGGATATCTCTTTCCCATCTTTCCTTTTTTTTTTTTCCTCTTCTCATGTTGGATCTCTCTTTCCCATCTTTCCTTATTTTTTTCTTCTTTTCCTCTTCTCTCTCTCCCCCACGTTAGATCTCCCTTTCTCTTCTTTCCTTTTTTTTTCTTTTCCTCTTCTCTCTCTCCCTCGCATTAGATCTCCCTTTCTCTTCTTTCCTTTTTTTTTCGTTTCCTCTTCTCTTCTCTCTCTCCCCCACGTTAGATCTCCCTTTCCCTTCTTTCCTTTTTTTTTCTTTTCCTCTTCTCACGTTGGATCTCTCTTTCCCATCTCTGCTTAATTATTTATTTACTTATTTATTTTATACTCATATCTTATATATATAATAAATATCATATATTACATTAATATATATAGACATAATATTATATAATACAATATATATAGTACAATATATATGACGTACATGTACACACCTGGATTGAATTGATTTGGTCTAGACTGGTCTGATTTGGGTTGAGCTGAGCTGGACTAAGCTGGGTTGAGCTGGGTTAGGTCAAAAATTGATTTTTTTCCTCTCTCTATCATTTCATAGGCCGTCTCTGCTGCCATTCCGCATGAAATTTTTCGACAATCTCTACCCCAAATTTTCACCTTCATTTTATAGAACGCTAAAAATGAAAAATATTAGAGTTTGAATCACCTCATTTGAAAATAAAATGGCCAACTTATGAATTTTTGATGTTTAAACAAACCTACGATAATTTGACTAACGACTCTGCATGGGATGCTTCGGAGACCTCTGCCTAAAATCCTTCACATCCACTTTGTAGAGCATTAAAAATGATGAATAATGAAACTGAAATCAATTGATTTAGATGTGGGGTGACCAAAATATGAATTTTCAAAGATTAAATGGTCATTTTAATATGTGATTTTGCATGAGACCCTTCGGAGATCTCTATCCCAAATTTTTCACGTCCACTTTATAGAACACAGAAAATGAGGAATAATGGCCTTTGAATCATCTGAATTGGACGTAGAATGGATAAGATATGAAGAAATGAAGTTCTATTGATAATTTTGCATGCAAGCTTGCATAGGACTCACCGGTGAACTGTACCCGGGATTTTTCACGTCCATTTTGAAAAGGACTGAAAATAAGGAATATTGATACTTAAACCATATGATTTAGATGTTGGATGATCAGGATATGATGATTTGAAATTCAAATAATCTAACTTACGATAATTTACATGAAAGCCCCTAGGATTATTTATGATAATTTCAAAAACCTCCCTTGTACGTATCATCCGACTAAAATGACCATATCTTCTTCATTTGATATCAGAATTGAGCAATTCTGGTCTCATTTCAAAGATAATTCCATGACCTATGCATCCATGCAGATTACAGCTTGTGACCTTGTTGTAGGACCCACCAAAAACTACCTCGAGGTCATAGTTAAAAACCCAAATTTTTACTCATCTCTCTTCCTTTGTTGTCCACTCACCAGTAGGACTTTGTTCAGTCGAAAATGGTAAAAATGGGGTGCTAACAGATGCCCCTCTTCGGCCGAGATTGTGAATAATTGAGGCCGAAGACTAAAGTGGCCCATTTTTGCATTATTCTGCACTTGATCTGGATTCTACCATTGTACAACAAACAACTGTAGATGTCAAGCTCCTTGAGTAGCGACCTCATCAGGTCTATGACTTTAGCTCAAGATTGCTTGTAATGTAACTGTAACTGTCAAACTTCTTGAGTAGCGACCTCATCAGGTCTATGACTTTAGCTCAAGACCGCTTGCAATGTAACTATAACTGTTAAGCCTCTCGAGTAGCAACCTCATCAGGTCTGTGACTTTAGCTCAAGACTGGTCATGATGTAACTATAACTGTCAAGCTTCTCAAGTAGCGACCTCATCAAGTCTGTGACTTTAGCTCAAGACTGCTCATGATGTAACTGTAATTGTCAAACTTTTTGAGTAGCGACCTCATCAGGTTTGTGACTTTAGCTCAAGACTGCTCATGATGTAACTATAACTATACTTTGTGCTTTGGATTTGTAACCTCTGGATGTATAGCCCTTGGATGTGTAGTCTCTGGATGTATAGCCTTTGGACCGAATTTGGGGTGTCCCAAATTGTCTACGTCCTTTGGCACTTCCATCCCTCCGGAATCAGGTTCTGCGTAGTTCGGGCGCATTGTTGTGTTGTGTTTTTTTTTTCATGTACTGTTCCATCTGTAAACTAATCAATCGTGAGCATGTTACCGAAGGATACCTACAAAGGTGCAAATCCACAACAACATAGGTCTTGAGAATATCCAATGGGCTTTCTTAGCCTGTAATTACTCAGGCTTATTCTGACCACACTTCTGCTAGTGCACATATTTACATTGTACTACCATGTCTGGGCTTAAATTTTTTAGCCAACTGACAGTGTGAGAGAAATCAATAGCCTGAATAGGCTGATAAGAAACTGTTCCAAATGGATCAGCCATCTGGGAGAGTGTTTGGTTGTTTGTGGGGAATGGCCTGATCTCCACTAGGAGATGCCATTTTGGCTTATGAAGGATGGATCAGTAGAACTCTCGGACACCGTTTGGATTAATGAATGGCCGATGTGAGTTTTGGTCAGAGTTGTTATGATTATTGTTCAGAGTGACATGCTCATAAGAGTCATGTCAGAGATGTAAAGCAAGGGCTTGATGTGAAACTCTAGAAAAACCGTCGGATTGTTAGACGGGAGATAGAGTTCTTGACTAAAATCAGGAATTCCTTTCCCTAACAATTGATGAATTGATGTATTATCCCTTTATGATGAAAGTTGTTGTCTCATCTGAAAATCTTGTCCAACCTTACTGTGAGACCTACCACATGGCTAAGTCAGCTTGCCCCAAGCCTGTAAACGGAAGCCTGTCCACATTATTTTATTTATTTTTTTGGTATGTAGGCTACACGTAATACCGCTTTACTTGATCCAGATTTGTCAAATATTGTAATTCGTCTCCGTTTAGATCAGTCAAACGAATGGCCTTCCCTGGTAATATTTCTTTGACGATGTATGGTCCGCTCCAGTTTGGGCGAAACTTGCCCCTTGGATCATGTGTTGGTGCTCTCTGCTCCTTCAGCACTAAATCATCAACTACTAAATGATGGATTCAGACTTTCTTGTTGAATGTATTTGCTATTCTCTGCTGGTACTTCTTTATGTTGTCTGCCGCCGTGATTCTTCTTTCATCTATGAGGCTCAATTCGTCATATCTAGCTTGAAGCCATTCTGTCTTGGGGATCTTGCATTCCATCACTACCCTTAGTGATTGCAGTTCCAACTCAACAGGGAGTACTGCTTCCATACCATAGACCAAGGAGTAAGGTGTTGCCCTAGTAGATGTTCTGATTAAGGTTCTGTAAGCCCAAAGTGCATATGGGAGTTTATCTGCCCAATCAGCATTGGTTTGTGCCATCTTTTGTAAAATAACTTTTATGTTCTTATTGGTCTCTTCAATTGCCCCATTTATCTGTGGTCTATATGGGGAGGATCTATGTCTTTTGATGTGGAATTTGTCACACAGTTCCTCCACTTTACCCCTGAAGTGTTGTCCTTGGTCAGAAATAAGAGCTTGAGGCACCCCGTGTCGACAGATGATCTGCTCTTGTAGGAATTTTGCCACTTTGTTTGCTGTGAGCTTTGCATATGCCTGAGCTTCCACCCATTTTGTAAAATAAGCAATGGCTACCAAAATAAACTCCTATCCACTTGATGCTTTAGAATGTATCTTTCCTATCACATCAATGCCCCAAGTCGAGAAAGGCCACGGGGAGCTGAGTCTGTACAATTCTGTCGGAGGTACATGTATCAAATTAGAAAATATTTGGCATTTGTGACATTTCTTCACATATTCTACACAGTCTGCCTCCATTGTGTTCCAGAAGTACCCTAGTCGGAGGATTTTCTTTGCAATAATTCTAGCATTCATATGGGGGCCACACACTCCTTGGTCTACTTGCTCGACGACATTTTGTGCTTGCTCTTCATCAACACAGACTAGTTGTATTCCTTCATAAGATCGCTTGTACAAGATGTCTTCGCACAACACAAATTGAGAGGCATATCTTCTCAAGAATTTCTTGTCTCCTACCGAAGCATCGATGGGGTACTTTTCTTCTTTGATGAAATCCACAATTGGCGCAAACCAAGGGCGACCATCGACTGTCAAGGCATTGATTTCACCCAAGTGTGCAGGCTGTGTTCTTCTTTCAATTATCAAAGGTTTGGTCTTCTCTGCTGGATCATCTCCAATCATTGATGCTAGGGTGGCCAATGCATCAACGTATGTATTAGTATCTCTGGGTGAGTAGTCAAACTCTATCTCCTCAAAGCGTTGGGCCAATGCCATTGCACATTCCTTGTACGGTATCAACTTTTCATCCTTAGTCCTCCAATCTTCTCTAACTTGATAAATGACAATAGAGGAATCACCATATACTTTCAGTTTCTTGACGCCAATGGCTAATGTCGCTTTCAAACCCATAATGCATGCTTCATATTCAGTAATATTGTTTGTGCAATCAAATTTCAAACGGAAGGAAAATGGTATAAATATACCATCTGGGTCTATGAATAGCACTCCTGCACCGTATCCTCTGTGATTGGCTGCTCCATCAAAGAACATAAGCCATGTATCTATTTGTCTATCTTCTTGAGTCACATGTACCTCTTCATCTGGAAACACATCTTCTAAGTGTTGGAAACTATCTTCTACTGGATGTGCAGACAAATGTTCAACTATCGCACTCCCTTTTATAGACTTCTGAGGGGTGTATGTGATGACAAACTCTGATAACAACAATAACCATCTAGCCATTCTTCCTGTAAGGGCAGGCTTCTCGAATAAGTATTTCAATGGATCCATCCGTGAGATTAGTATGATATGATATGAGAGCATGTAATGCCTCAATCTCTTTGTTTTGTTACCCAAACTAAAGCAGTACATGTCTTCTCCAATGAGGTGTAATTGGCTTCATATCCGGTGAACTTCTTGCTTAAGTAGTAGATTGTTTTCTCTGTTCGCCCATCTGAGTCATGTTGCACGAGCATTGTTCCCATAGAATTGTCCAATACTGACAAGTATAGTAGCAGGGGTCTCCCAAGCACTGGGGGTACGAGTACTGGTGGATTCATCAGATATGTCTTGATTTTCTCAAATGCCATTTGACATTGAGGGTTCCAGGTCTTTGGCTCATTCTTCCTCAACAGCTAAAATATTGGCTCACATGTGGCCGTGAGGTGTGCAATGAATCTGTTTATGTATTGTAATCTTCCTAAAAATCCCCTTATCTCTTTTTCAGTCCTTGGTGGTGGCATCTCTGTTATAGCTTTGATTTTTGATGGATCTATCTCAATGCCTCTACGGCTAACCATGAAGCCTAACATCTTCCCTGCTGTCATTTCGAACACACATTTTTGTGTGTTTAGTCTCAATTTATATTGTTTAATCCTCTCAAAGAATGCTCTGAGTGCGAGTATATGGCCTTCATGGGTAACAGCTTTTACAATCATATCGTCTACGTACACCTCAACCTCTTTGTGGATCATATCATGTAATATGGTTGTGGCCATTCTTTGATATGTCGCCCCGGCGTTCTTCAACCTGAATGGCATTACAGTATAACAGTAGGTGCCCCAGTCCATGGTGAAAGCAGTCTTGGCTTTATCTTCTAGCGCCATATTTATTTGGTTGTACCCTGAGAATCCATCCATAAATGATATTAGTGCATGTCGCGCCGTATTGTCCACTAAAATGTCAATCTTGGATAGCGGAAAATCATCCTTAGGGCTTGCTTTGTTTAGGTTTCTATAATCCATGCATACCCTTAACTGTCCGTCCTTCTTTGGTACAATCACAATGTTTGCCAACCACTTAGGGTACCTGGTTACTTCTAAGAATCCTGCATCCAATTGCTTCATTATGTCCTCTTTGACCTTTAATGTCCATTCAGGTCGTAGCCTCCTCAACTTCTGTTTATGTGGCTTTGATTCCGGGAACAAAGGTATCTTGTGTTACACAACTTCAGGATCAATGCCGGGCATGTCTTCATAAGACCAAGCAAACACTTCTTGGTACACTATTAGTAATTCTATCATCAGGGCCGCCTCTTCTTCAGTCAGGGTAGCGTCGATCTTAATCTCACGAGGCTCCTCAACTGTACCTAGATTCATCATTAGGAAGTCTTCGCCAGTAGGTTGGGCCTTCTTCTCTTTTGAGATATCAACTTGTCGTTGTATTTCAATAGGGATTTCATCATATTCATCATTGTTAAAGTTAGAGCTTAAAATTGGAATGGAAGATGTAGACACAGAGTAATAAGAAATATCATCTTTATTAATTATGGATAACAGTGGTACAGAAGAAGTTGCTCCTAATGGAGTGGACTCAAAGCTAGAAAAGGACTCATTCCTATCTATTGACTCTTCTACTATGGGTCCAGACATGGCCATACTAGGAATACATGACTCAGCATTGGTGTAGACAAAACTATCTAAGCAACTCCAGTTTGGGATCACACCGTTGAAGGGATAGATTAGTTGTTGTGGATTTGGCTCTTCATTTTGGTTTCCTCCGGTGAGTGTCATCATTTGATCTTCCTCAACCAAGTTACCGATGTCAACGGTATCTGCCTCAGATTGTAGCTCTCCTCTTTGCTCTTTTGCCGGTGTCTTCTCCGTATCTTCCCAGTCAATGGTACAGTCGAAGAAAATCTCAAACCCGGGCCATCATCTCTGGAATCGCCCATCAAACCAACGTTCGGAGAAACCATGGAAAGGTGAGTCATCTCCTTCTTTGATGAAATACCCATTCAGAGTTTTGTAGTATGGAGTATTTTCTTGACTGTACAATCCTTCGGTCAATACTTGATTGATTTGCCCATATGTTCTCTGATGTTGCCATCTTCCTCTGCTCATGCCTGTAGCATTTATTGTACTACTACTATCATATGCATTACTATTTTTGTATTTCTTCTTCTCGAGCCTCAGAAATCTTTGATCGGCTCCCCACTATTTCCGCTCTATCAACTCTAAATCATGTCCATTGGGTATGTACCCCAGTACAAATTTGTGCTCATTAATTAACATAGATAAGACTTCAATATTATCTTGTTGATGTAAGCCAAGGCCCATTCTTGGAAAATAAGACATATTTAGCAATTGACGAAAAGGAAAGAATAAATACATACCTGTGGGATCTGCCCCTGTGATAGCCAAGATGTTATCTATTTTAAAGTTGCCAAGATGGACAGTCTCAGATGATCCCTCATCACATTCAAAACCCATTCTCCCTGTAGCCAGTGCATTGACCATTTATAAATCCACATTGGTGGTTATGATGACGTCCCCATGTATGAATTTGACTTTCTGATGCAGGGTGGACGCAAATGCATTGGTTGCATGTAACTATGGTCAACCCAGTTGTATATTAAATGTAGCCTGGATATCAATGACTTGGAACTCTGTATCAAATACAGTCGGACCGACTCGGATAGGCACAGTGAAGACACCTTGGATGGCCCTGCGGGTGTTATCATAAGCCTTGATGATCAGATCTAATGGCTTCATCTCTTCATCTTTGAATCCCAAGTACCTGAACGTTCTGAGGGGAAATACATTTAGGGCTGACCCATTATCAATTAACACTTGTGAAACAACCTTGTCTCTACAACCAATAG
Source organism: Protea cynaroides (assembly GCA_028583415.1). Classification (NCBI taxonomy): domain Eukaryota; kingdom Viridiplantae; phylum Streptophyta; class Magnoliopsida; order Proteales; family Proteaceae; genus Protea; species Protea cynaroides. The sequence continues at coordinate 11,608,280 of CM053268.1, read as the reverse complement.
TGATGTGTAGTGCTTTGATGTGTTTGGCTCCTTCACTAGGGAAGTCTGCATTACTAAATATGATTGAATTTACTGCATAAAGGCCGCTGACCAGATTCGCTAGTTCATTGCAATCCATTATTACCAGGACATGTATGTTTTTCAGGGATTTTAGCACAGCGTCCCTATGAGCTTTTGATGCCATCAATAGCTCCCAGATGGAGACATTTGCTTGTGTCTTCTGCAATTGCTTGAGAACCGGATTGGGTGGTTCAGGTTGACTAGATTACCCCAGTTCCTTTTCTCTGGCCAACTAGGCTGGATTCTCTACTGCTAAATGTGTCGGCTTGTACCCTTTGCCTGTACGGGGTTCTGCCACAGTCCTATCTTCTCCTGGGATGTAGATGCCATAGCTATCAAACTGTTCATACAAATGACTGATTTCCTGTCCTTCACTGGGTATGTAGATTTTGAATTCATCAAATTGTTCATTCAGCTGAGTAATTTCTTGTTCTTCATCGGTATGTGGACAACGTAAGGCTCCTCTGGCTCTTCAGAATGTCCATAGTACCAGGGATAAGTAAGATCAAACTTCTGGTCCACATTGCCACCTATCATGCAAACTTTACTTTTCGGAACCTTTTCCTTGGACTCTGACATCTCCCATTCTATGAAATTCACATTATGATATGGGAGTGGGTTATTGTTAATTGATGCCTGAGTGGTTCTTCCTTGTACTTTAAATGCCCCTGAATTAATTAGGTTTTGTATGGCATTTTTGAGGTTCCAACAGTATTTCGTATCATGACCTGCTTGATTGTGGAACTTACAGAATTTCTTCGCACGATAAGAGGCTGGTGGTGGTTTGGCACATTCATGGGTGGTGGTGGCTTTAATTTTCCAACCCTCATTAATATTTCCATCAACACCTCCCTTGGTAATGATAACTCCGTATACAACCTGAAAGGCCTTTGTCATGGAGCTGGTAACGCATAGTTACTTGTTGCCGGTGCAACAACCGTATTCGTAACTGCTACTTCCTTGTGGGCGTGGGCATTGTTGTACATGGGTTGATAGGATCTCCTGCTTGGACCCGCCTCCGACTTTTCCATTTTCATTAGGAGTCCATCTCCATAGTGAATGGCATCTTCTACTTGTTGTCCCGCGACGACCAACCCTTCGAATGTGAGGATAGCATGTCCAAATATATATGCTTTGTATGCTTTATTGAGCCCTTTCATCATCATTTGGACCTGGTCCCTCTCTGACGGTCAATCCCAAAGTTGTGCGGCCACTTTCCTGAACCTGGTCAAGTATTCTGTGAAGCCTTCATCAGAGTTTTATACCATGGTCTTTAATTGCTTCCTATGAGTCTCGATCTCAGTATTATAGGAGTAATGATTGGTGAATGCTCTGGTGATATCAGTCCAAGAGTGGACTTGTAAGGGATTCAGATTCATTAGCCATTTATGTTCCTCTCCAGTTAATGAGAATTGGAATGCCTGCCCTAATTGTTCATCAGTAAACCCATGCCCTTGCCTCAATAGTCCTGTGAATGATCTCAGATGTGTCTTGGGGTCCCCTGTCCTGTCAAAATTTTCAGTAGTCCATTTAAATTTCGGTGGCAGTTTGGCATCTGGGAAGAAACACATTCCCAGTCCCTCAAAATCAATGATCTGGTTTTCTACGCCCTTCAGGCCCCTCAGTATCTATTCTACATGACTTAGTCAGTTCCCATATGGATCTTCAGATTCCTTCGGCTTCTTGATTGAAGGAGCCTTCTGGATGATCGATGGTTGCTTGCAGACAACCTCTCCCTCTTCCTCAAAAGCGGGATTTGAGAACACAATCGGATTATTCTTGCTAAGGGTATCTTCCATTGATGTGGAGGGTGTGTCCTCTTTTCCCATTAGTAACTTATGCACATTCCATAGCATGATAGCCATCTCACTTACAGTATCCTCTATCTTGGTTACTTGGTTCTCTAATGAATTCTCATCTTGATCACGGTTAGCCATAACTTCAATTGGTTTTTCAGGAATAGGCCCTACCGGTTTAGTGATGGGTACTCTAGACAGCCTATTGGTGATAGGATCTCTTATCCAAAGAGTAGCAATGCTTACAGATTGGCTCGATAGCCACCTGATGTTGGAATAGATCAATGGATTAGGATTTGGAAATGACTGGACACGTAAAGGTTTTACATGCACACACAAACTGACTCGACCAATACAAATGTTAGCTCCCTTATGAAATCCATTGAATAAATATTATCCAAATCAATTTAATTGTATCGATGGACCCTGTGATTGGTCTTGGGCCTCATGACCCAAATGGTTCATTAGACAGCAAGATCCGACCACTTAATTCGTTGAATTCAAAGAAATTAAAATGGATATACCTATTTGTAATTTTCATATAGGATAGTTTGCAAAAGCGGTTCATGACTGAACAAACCGATAAATGACCGCTCAATCGTGGTACTTATGCCATGACATGGAATTTTCGATCGTTTTTGAAACCAATGTGTTAACAATGATAGATCCGACGCTTTGAGCTCGTTGATAAAGAGTGTACAGTGGCCGTCCACTATGACATGGAACAGGTTTATACAATCCTCCCGCTCTCAACAAGTGAGAGTTCAAGATGCTCATCGTGTGAGATCAAACATGTCAACAAATCGAGAGTAAAAACGGGTAGAACTTCGATATTACGGACATGGATATTGTGATTGAACGGTTTTTACCATGTTGGTTCAGATATAGACCAAAAATAACAAACATGTGGCTTAAACTAGGTTAGGACAGAAAATGCCACCTTGACAAGGACGGGGTAACCTATCACCAAATGCATGATCAATAATGGGCCCCCAATCCCTTTATATACTATGATGCAAGAATCAAGCGACGTGGAGTAGCATAACACATTACCGGATGGACCCGAGAAACGCTCGTCAGAGGCTGCTCGCCGGTCATGATCTCACAAAGTACAGGCCAAGGTTGTGTGTTTCACCTAGCGGGCTGCCCCACATGCATGGGACCCGGTTCGGCTACTCGCACGAAAGTGTGACTGAACCCATACCCCCCAAAGCAATATGTACAAACAATAAATATAGTGCCCTAGATCTAGCATCAAATGTCAAGCAATCAATATAAGGAAAGTATCCTAGGTGTCTGAATATTATTTCCCAGCGGAGTCGTCACTGTGAGGACAATGGGAAATTGATGATCCTCCTCGGGATAGAAATATCTGTATAGATGAAGATCAATTGTTCTATTGGAGTCGCCACCTCGATTAAGGTCTAGGACCTCTAAAAATGTAGCATGACCCTAAGGTAAGACTTCTATTGACTCGTAACCCAATGTATCAGTTCTTTGGTCTACAAGAGATCGGGTAAGTATTCAAGGTACGGTTATGGGAAGGTGTTAAGCACCCAAACCGCCCGATCAATAACGACCTCTTACACTTTTCTTAAACTCTAATTTTGACTATGCTTGGTCAACTGAATGACTAGGGTTCAATGGGGGATGTCCTAAATCAAGTTGCAAAGTTATTCTAACCTAGGGTTCAGCTAATCATGTTTTAAAGCAAATAAACAAGCAATGAGTACAGTATTATACATTGAACCGGACCAAAGATGGTTCGGCCTTGGACTGAATCAGAGACGTGTAAGACATCTCAAACTGCCTATGTATTCCAATCCTAGAAATCAAGTCCAAAAACATAGTTCGAAATGGGTTGTGTGATTAAAGATTATAGAAGTAATTTATGCATGTGCTTCAATTAGATTCTTTGTTCAAGTTGAAGTTTATGCTGGATGGATGGTTGATGGGTGGCTTTGTACCGTATTTGGGATTCCCAAATTGCCTACGTATTCTAGGGTGTGCCCTAGAAATCAGGTATGACATAGTTCAAAGAGATTGTGAGAGTTAGATTTGAAATGTGTACCAAATTCCTACCATTTTTGTCAATAGGATCTAGGGATGAGACCTAAATTCCTATCATTCAGATTTGGGATGTGTACCAAATTTTTTCTATTTTTATTAATAGGATCTAGGGATAAGACCTAAATTCCTATCATTCAGATTTGGAATGTGTACCAAATTCCTACCATTTTTATCGTTTTCATTTTTTTTTCAATAGGATCTAAGGATGAGACCTAAATTCCTACCATTTTTATTGTTTCTATTTTTTGGTTTCTAGGGTTTCCTATCCTTTTTCATTGTGATTTTTATTTTTTAGGGTTTCATACCCTAATTATTTTCTTTATTCTAGGGTTTATCTTGCCCTAATTATTCTTTCCATTTTTAGGGTTTCATTACCCTAATTGTTGTATTCTTTCCATTTTTAAGGTTTCCTACCCTAATTGATGTGCTCTTTTCATTTTTTTTGGATTTTCTACCCTAATTGTTATTTTTTCAACTTATATCTTTCCACGACAAATATGGTAGGTGAAAACATTCCAACTATAGCAGTGATAGTATTCCAAATATAGCAGTGTGCATCCAAACATGTTCGTAAGCATCTAAATATGGCAATAAAGATGTGGCAGACAGATATAATAATAAGCTAACCAAATATGACAAGTGAGCAATCCGAATATGTAGCAAGTGAATAATCCAAATATGATCATAGCATGTGAGAATAAAAGAAAACATGTAAAAATCAAGCAAAGTATGTGAAAATCAAGCAAAGCATGTAAAAATCAAGCAAAGCAAGTGAAAATCAAGCAAAGCAAGTAAAAATCAATCAAAGCATGTAAGAATCAAGCAAAGCATGTGAAAATCAAGCAAAGCATGTGACAGTGCTTTTCCAAATATAGTAATGATCATGTGAATAATCCAAGCATGGCAATGAAAATCCAACAAAGCAATGTGCTATTCTCAAAACATGCATGTCAAAAATAGATAAGAAGATAATATACATGTACAAATAATAATAACATAATATTTATTCATGAAAAAATAAACATAAATAACATACACTCAAAAATAAATATAAATACACATGTAAAAATAATAAAATATACACGCAAAGTAAGGATGAAAAATAAATATGAAAATAATATACATGTGATAATAAAAATAATGTTCATATAAAAAAAACAACATACATGTAATAATAAATTATATATCAAATATGCATGTCAAAGATAAATAAGAAAATAATGTACATGTAAATATAACATAATATTATATTTATTCATGAAATAATAAATATGAATAACATACACACAAAAATAAATATAAATGCACATGTAAAAATAATACATATAATATACATGCAAAGTAAGGATGAAAAATAAATATGAAAACAATATACATGTGATAATAAAAATAATGTTCATATAAAAAAAAAAGAACATACATGTAATAATAAATAATTTATAAAATATGCATGCCAAAGATAAATAAGAAAATAATGTACATGTAAAAATAACATAATATTATATTTATTCATGAGAAAATAAATATGAATAACATTCACACAAAAATAAATATAAAAGCACATGTAAAAATAATACATATAATATACATGCAAAGTAAGAAAGTAAATATGAAAATAATATACATGTGATAATGTTCATATAAAAAAACAACATACATGTAATGATATATAATATACAATAAAAACATTAAGACATGGAAAAAAAAATACATGCATGTCACTACACCTGCAAAAATAGGATATGATGTATATGGAAAATAAATAATAATAAAGAGAATTAATACATAATCTTCATACAACCAAACTAAAACATAACAAAGACCAAGTTAAAAGAAAACTATATAATTGAATTAAATATCAAAGAGACAAAAGAATAAATAAACGTTCTAATAGAAACTATGTACAATTACAATAGACTATCAAGAGAAACAATAAAAAAAAACATAAACTAAAAACAATTCATCATCATCATGGATTGGAAAATAATGGACAGATGGGACGGGGTAATAGTAAGGTGGTGCATGTGGAATGAAAAAATCAAATATTGATAGATAGCATTAAGGTATGTGCTGGATGTGACAAATCATGGGAGTAACTGAATGGCTTAGTGATGGACAAGTGGCTAAAGGACTGATTTATGGCTCTATGGTGGCAGAGCATGGCTAGAACAAAAGTTAGGGAAGAAGATGAGTTGATGGATGAGGGTGGTGACAGGTCATATGCTTTCAAGGGATAGTAGGTAAAGATCTTACCTTGTGCTCTTTCTCCTCCTTCTTCTTCTTCTTTTTCTTCTTCTTCTTCTTCTTCTTCTTCTTCTTCTTCTTCTTCTTCTTCTTCTTTCGATCTCGATCTTCTTCTTCCTCTCTCTGGACACCTCCTTCTTCTCTCCTTTTCACTCTCAATTTCAATCTCAAACCAAAAGAAAAACACTCACTCTCCTCATGTCTCTCTTTCTTTCGTTCTAATCTCAATTTTTTTTCTCAATCGAAAATAAATATCCTCTCCTCTCACTCACGTCTCTCCTTTTATTTTCTCCTTTTTTTTCCTTTTTCTTCTTCTTTCCTTTTTTTCTCCTCTTCTTCTCTCTCTCCCCCACGTTAGATCTCCCTTTCTTCTCTTTTCTCCCTTTCTTATCACGTTGGAACTCTTCTCTTTCTTCTCTTTTTTTTTTCTTTTTTTCTTTCTTTCCTTCTTCTCTTTCTTTCCTCTTTTTTTCTTTCTTTTTCTTCCCTTTTCTCTCCTCTTCTCATGTTAGGTTTCCCTTCTTTCTTCTTTTTTTTTTCCTCTCCTCTTCTCTCTCTCCCCCACGTTAGACATCCCATTTCCCTTCTTTCAATTTTTTTTCTTTCATTTCTCTTCTTACGTTGGACCTCTCTTTCCCATCTTTCTGTCTTTTTTTTTCCTCTTCTCATGTTGGATCTCTCTTTCCCATCTTTCCTAATTTTTTTTCTTCTTTTCCTCTTCTCTCTCTCCCCCACGTTAGATCTCCCTTTCTCTTATTTCCTTTTTTTTTCTTTTCCTCTTCTCTCTCTCCCCCACATTAGATCTCCCTTTCTCTTCTTTCCTTTTTTTTTCTTTTCCTCTTCTTTTCACTCTCTTCCCCACGTTAAATCTCCCTTTTCCTTCTTTCCTTTTTTTTTCTTTTCCTCTTCTCACGTTGGATCTCTTTCTCCCATCTTTCCTTATTTATTTATTTATTTATTTTATACTCATATCTTATATATAAAATAAATATCATATATTACATTAATATATATAGACATAATATTATATAATACAATATATATATAGTACAATATATATGACGTACATGTACACACTTGGATTGAATTGATTTGGTCTGGACTGGTCTGACTTGGGTTGAGCTGAGTTGGACTAAGCTGGGTTGAGCTGGGTTAGGTCAAAAATTGATTTTTTCCTCTCTCTATCATTTCATAGGCCGTCTCCGCTGCCATTCTACATGAAATTTTTCGACAATCTCTACCCCAAATTTTTCATGTTCATTTTGTAAAACGCTAAAAATGAAAAATATTGGAGTATGACTCACCTCATTTGGAAATAAAATGGCCAACTTATGAATTTCTGAAGTTTAAACAAGCCATTTTACGATAATTCGGCTAAGGACTCTGCATGGGATGCTTCGGAGACCTCTGCCTAAAATCCTTCACGTCTACTTTGTAGAGCATTAAAAATGAGGAATAATGAAACTGGAATCAACTGATTTGGATGTGGGGTAACCAAAATATGAATTTTCAAAGATTAAATGACCATTTTAATATGTGATTTTGCATGGGACCTTTCGGAGATCTTTGTCCCAAATTTTTCATGTCCACTTTATAGAACACAGAAAATGAGGAATATTGGCCTTTGAATCATCTGAATCGGTCGTAGAACGGCAAAGATATGAAGAAATGAAGTTCTATCGATAATTCTGCATGCAAGCTTGCATGGGACCCACCGATGATCTCTACCTGGGATTTTTCACATCCATTTTGAAAAAGACTGAAAATAAGAAATATTAGTACTTAAACCATATGATTCAGATGTCGGATGATCAAGATATGATGATTTGAAATTCAAACAATCCAACTTATGATAATTTGCATGAAAGCCCCTGGGATTATTTATGATAATTTTAGAAACCTCCATTGTACGTATCATCAGACTAAAATGACCATATCTTCTTCATTTGATATCAGAATTGAGCAATTCTGGTCTCATTTCAAAGATAATTCCATGACCTATGCATCCTGCAGATTACAGCCTGTGACCTTGTTGTAGAATCCATCGAAAACTACCTCGAGGTCGTAGTCAAAAACCTAAATTTTCACTCATCTCTCTTCCTTTGTTGTCCACTCACCAGTAAGACTTTGTTTAGTTGGAAATGGCAAAAATGGGGTGCTTACACATGGCTTTTTCTTGGTAACGTCCACCACATATACCAAGTATCCTACTCCACCCTTTTCAAGGCATTTCTTCTCCTTAAGTATAGAGAGAATAAGCTTCCATTTACGAGGAAATTTGGTTCCCATAAAGCTGAATTCTGCACCATCCTTGCTCTTGAATGACAACTTCTTCTTGACACAAAGCAGACTCACCGAATGCTAGGATAACCAGTCCATTCCTAAGATGACATCAAAGTCTTCCATCTCAAGCTAAACTAGGTTTGCATCCAAACTTTGCCCATTAATAAGGACTGGACACGGTCCATAACACTCATCTAGTACAACCTCTAGTCCCAATGGTGATCTTACTAATAGCTTGAGGTCTAAAGGTCCAAGGGGCATGCTCAATTTCTTTCTAAAATAGATAGACACGAAAGAATGGATAGCCCCAGAGTCAAAGAGAACTCTGGCGGGTACACCAGCTATGGTTATGATTCCTATAGTTTTACCTAGGTTTAGTCTACATGCTCATACAAAGTACTGTACTAAATAAAGGTCAGGTCATACCTATAACCACATCAGGTAATGCGACTGTATCTTCAAAAGTCACAGCATACACCTTTCCTTGCTATAACTATTTCTTGGGCTTAGGGCAGTTCTTTGCATAATGCCCCATTTGATCACAATTGAAGCACTTGATGTTTGCAATTAGTTGTCTAGGTTGAGGTAAGACCATCTGGGTCTTCTTAGCTGCCCCATTAGTGTTCTGTAGTCGGAATGGTTTAAAGCAATGTTCAGAATTTCAGCCAAAATTTCAGAGTTCGGCCGAAATATTTTGGTTTTTTTGAAAACTGAAACAAAATTGATGTCGGTACAGGAATTACCAGATTTTGGTCTGAAATTTCAGTTTCGACCATATTTTGGTCTGAAATTTTGACTTCGGCCATATTCATTTCAGTTATTGATTTTTCATTTCAAATATTACTTTTTTTCTTCTTGTGAATCTAATTGTCATAGTTTAAATATTTGATACCATTTTTGATTCCTTGTTACGGTTTCAGAATAAGTTGTCCACTAATAGTCGTCGACTAGTTTTCTTTTATTTCTCCAACGTTTTCTCTAACTGAGTTCCCTATTCAATTGGGATTTTATTCTTTGTAATTTATTTTTTTATCTCCTTTTTAGTTGCCTTTTTTATGGGTTTAAGAAGGGATGTTTTGAAAATAAAGAGGACACGCTGATTTATCTCCCAAAATAGGCTAACATTCAAAACCATTTTTTTACTAGGTTTCACCAAAATTTCAGTCGAAACCATCAAAATTTTGGTTTCTAGCCTGACTGAAACTAAACATAAAACTGAAATTATGATCCTTGGTTTAAAGGTCTTTGAGTTTCCTCCATTGAACGAATTTCCATTTGGCCTCTTCAAACCATGGTTCTGAGCAAGGTAGCTCTCTTTCTTACTAGACTTCAGTATTTGAGCAATCTATACAGACTCATTATATATCTTCTTTTCTAATCCTAGCATGTGTTCTCGGATACATCTCCTCAATCCCATAATGAACTACTGATAGGTGTCTACTGTCATCTGACCTTGGTACAGACTCAAGAACTCTTTCTTCATCTAGCCTCTAAAGCTTATGGGAAAGTACTTCTCGAAGAAGGCTTCATTAAAGATAGCCCAGGTCAGTTGAGTATGCTTAGTCAATATGTAGGTGCAAGTAGACTTACACCAATGGTTCACATCCTCTCCCAGCATGAAAGATGCACATAATACCTTATCTACTTCGATTATAGTCATCATTAGAAAGTTTTTCTTCATCTCATCAATCCAGTGAATTGGATACAATGAATTTAACATCTTCCTTGAGAACATTTGAGGCTTCATCTTTAGAAAATGCTCCACAAGTCTCGAATGATCTTGTTGCCCATAAGCTCCATACGTTGGTAGCAGATATTGGTAACCACCCTGGTACACGCCCTGTTGTGCTCCAAGATTTTGTACAGGTGTGTGTTGTAAGACCCGCACTCCACTAACCCGGTTTAACCATATCATGCCAGGTCTTCCCATCAGGAACTGATCTTCCCATCATTCCTGGACCAAGTGGACCGAGAGTGTGAAGATGGAGCACAAACCAGGTATAAAAATCGACTTAACACCCAAAAAAGTATGTGTATGGTCGAATAACTTGGCAGGTATGGTCGACCATGAGGTAAGAAACAAAGGTCATGGATCTAGGACCCTACGATAGATGGTTTCGACCCTACGATCGACGGATTCTGTGACCGTAGCCATCGACCGTAAGACCCTAGGTCAGACTCCAAGTTTTGGAAACTTTCCTAAATTACGGGATTTCTTTCCTAATTGAAAGAGAACTCTATATGGAGAGTTTTCCTCTATATAAAGGACGTCCCTCAGCCCTTTTTCACTCTTTTAGAACATTAGTAAACCCTAGTGAAAGAGAAGGGAAGAGAAGGAAGAGAAAGAGAAGAAGAAAAGGCTAAGGATAGGATTTTACTGAGAAGAGATTGGCTCTCTACCATATGCAAAGGTATGAACCTAATCTCTGGAGATGTAAACTCCAAGGAATAAGACTTCTATGGAGGTTAGGAGATATCAAACTATTATGATCCATGTGATTTCCTTGAGAAAATCCCAAGGATAACCATGAGGAGTGAGTTTGATGATTAGGGTTGATAAGAAACTACTAATGATGGCCACAGGATGACCTTAGGATAAACCCAATTGAAGATCAGAGGACTTGACCCAGGAAAAACTCGAATTACATGTAGTCTGTGACAGAAATCCAAAGGTCGCAGCTACGGTCAACCATAACATGACCAGCCTGATCAGAGGATCGACCATAGGCATTCGGGAAGATTAAGAATCATATGGTCGCAGCTACAATCACATCATATGTGATCGTAGGGTATCGACCGTAGATAATAATGTCGATACAGTATGAGACCATAGGACCAATCAGACACATATCAGTACTCTGTTTCGATTTCCTATTACTGTAACATGTTATATATGAACCCTAACTTAAATTCATATAACTTTTAGGTTGTTAAATTGATTGAAATAAATTTCAAGACTTGGAAGGAGATTGAGTATTGCTAACAGGTGAGGGAACAAGACCTAAACTAATTGGCTAATAACAAACTGTGTACATTTATTGAGTCCAATGCCATGATTGATTCTATGTGTATATGCTTGTAATGTGCATCTCACATGTCATCTAATATTCTTGCTATTAATGCTCATGCATATTTAATTCTATTCATTTATAACATAATGATGATGATGATGCTAGGAATAGGCATGTGATTGTATGTGTGTAGTTGGTGTGTTGGATGCGAGTGGAGCATCAGGGGGAGAACATGGCATGGTGGTCTCTGACCTCGTCACCAAACTCTAGCTCTATCTCTACTTAGGTCTGGCCATTGACATCATCGTATTGCCATTACCTTAGCAAAACTATTACATCGTAGGGCATCAGGGGAGGTGGTCTCCGACCGTGTGGTCTCTGACTCTGTCGGGGGGCCTTAGCTCTATCTCTATGGACATATTGAGGGATGCTGGGGTGAGGCCTTGGATACACTGTTTGGTATTAGGATTGGTTAGTTGTGAGCCTAGTTTACAAGCCCTTTCCAGTAGGGGCTTACGTGTTGGTATGGGTAGGGCATTAGGCGAAGTATTGGCGGTGTTTGATTCGAACAATTTAGCTCTAACTCTATTGCATGATGGGTGCATGTGGGATGGCAATGGTGTTTGATCCATTGGGTGGATTCACACACTCATGTATAGAGGTGCGGGGACCACCAAACCTTTCTATAGTATATTACAAACTTAAAAACCAGACCAAAGATATGAATTGAATGCATGCATATGTTTGTTGTATTGTTTTGTTTGCTCACTGAGCCATGATGTGTGCTCACCCTTTCGACGTCGAATATTTTAGTTGGTGATGCAGGTCTTACTGTTGAAGAATATATGAATGCGCTCGACGTATGGACACGTTGCCGCCATGGACGTAGAAGCTATTGAAGATGCGCATGATTCATCATGCAAGTGCAACCAGTGCATATTCAATTAGTTTAGCTATATTTGATTATTGGAACATGTAATGGATTAATTATTTTTATGTCTTGAGTTTTGAAGAAAATTGGATTAATTATTTATTATCATTGTTAGACACTCAGTTCATTCTCTGTAAGACTTTCGCTTATTTGTTTTTTACCTCTGATTATTACTGTGGAATGTGTATGTGGTTTGATATGGTGGGTATGACCTATATGAGATCCTGGTTGAACCGTTGGTTTATTGGTGGTTCATCACACTAATCTAGTTAGACCAGAATTAGGGTGTAACAACTTAGTATCAGAGCTCTCACGGGTTCTACCATTGACCTAACTACTTCCACGTGAATCATGAACTGAGTTAGAATAAAAATTAAAAGCTGTAATAAGAATAGACCTTAAGCACCTGTGCTGTATGAGACATAAACTAAAAAAGAGAATAATGCACATACGTAAATGGAAAAGTAATTTTTTATATATATCAAAATGGGAGTAGGACAAGATACATCCAATCAGAGTACGGTCCATAAATTTGGACAGTTATTCTGTAAAATAAATGAGAAAAAGAAATAAATGATATCATAGAGCTAGAGGTGCTGGAGGAGGAGGTTCCTCACTGCCCTTATCATAGTCCTCAACATACACTCTCTCGAGCCAGGCCACATGAGTCTGAGTCGCTTAGAGACTAGCTATCAAAGCCGCTACCCGCTGGTCTGTAAAGCGCTGGGCATCTAAAAGCTCTCCTACTCTTCGATCAGTAACGCGCTGAGCCTCCCTAATCTCATATAGTAGACCCATCATTTCATCTGGTGGTGGACGTGAAGGGCCAGCTGAATGAGAAGCCCAAGAAGGGCCAGCCCCAGTAGAATGTTGTAGTGATGGAGGAGGGATGGCATCCACATCCATGTACATCCTATCGTCATCCTCCTCATCATCACTCTCGTGTGCCTCTGCTGCTGCTGCTGTTGCCGCCTCTGCATTTGCTGCAGCTACCCGAGTGAGAGGACGTCTCATAGAATTTCTCTCATCATCACTGACCTGTATCTCTCTCATGCCCATCCTACTGATGGCCTCCCAATTAAGGTCAGATGAGAAGGTGTCCTCAAAGATCCTCTCATCCACTAGGTCCACCTGTAGATGAGCTAGCAAGGTGGAGATCAGCCGCCCATAAGGCAAGTTACCTCTCGAGTCAGGCAACATAGCTCTGTGCATAGTCTGAAGAATAATATATGGGAGGCAGATAGTCTTCCTAGTACAGATACAGTACAGTAGGTACTGAGTCAGCTGTGAGACCATCTCGTAGTGTTCACCTTGGGAAATAAGATTATGCTGGATAATCTTACAGTAGACCCGTGGCTCTGAACACAGGTTGACTGCTTTCATCTCCCAGTGGTCATCCCGAAGAATTTGGTTATCTATTTCTACACACACCTGTGTAGATAGAAACTATGGCTCCTTGGGTGCACAGTAAACCAACTGACCATCGTTTGAGATGCCTAGGAGATTAGCCAACTCCTGATAGTTGAAAGAGATCGAAACCCCTTTCACACAGCTGGTGATCCGAAGCTCTCTACCCCGGTCCTCATCCTCTAAGTCACCCTCTACTTGTAGGAGACAGTACAACTGCTTGACTAAGTTCGGGCGAGTGCAAGCCTCGTATAGAATCACTAGAAGCTAGCCCATATCACCAAATGCCCTTTCCACATTAAACAGGGCTAAATGGGCTAAGTTAACACATTTACCCCCTTCCACCTTCTTTCGATTAAACCAAGGGTATTGTGTTTCTGCTTCCACTGATAGAAGCGACGTGGGTCATGAACTTGAGGAACCTTAGTGCGAACCATGATAACTGCAAGAGACGAAAATAAGAAAAACAAGTTAGATAAATTTGAAAATTTGACAGCATAACGACGTAGAATGGGAAAATGCCTCACTTTTCATCTAAATTTTGGGCAGGAGGACTTACATAGGTCCCAAACCATCCTGCAAGGCATATTCAATCAGAAATTTTAATTAGGTAGGTCGAATTTGAAGAAATTTTGACAATTTAGAAAAACCCCCAAAATTTAGGTCAAAAACGGGAATTTTCAAGTTTCTACTAAACTAACTGATGAACCTCGAATTTTCTTGAGGCCTTTATCCATTGTGTAGCCAATAGCAAAGGCCCCTAATAAAAATCAAAATTTTACTGTCATAAAAATATTAATTTGAAGAAAACCCTATAAATGGAGCAAAACCTAGGTATGAAAGGTTAAAATGGAGAAAGAGTAGAGAACATACCTCGAGGAATAGAATGGAGATTGTGGATCGATGAAAGAATTACCAAATTCATACAGTTAACAATGTTGCAACTCATTGGTGGCGAGTTGAGTTGTAACCGTAGGAAAGGAAAGGAGAATGGGAGAGAAAAATCTCAAAAACAGATTTTAAAACCTAATTGGGATCTTGCAGTCGCACAATTCGACCAAAACCATCGACCATAGGGTCTCGGTAAGTTGCTAGGGATTTGATGGTCGCATCTATGGGGACACAACATTCAACCATAGGCCATCGACCGTATAACTGACTGTTGTCGACATTTTGATTATGTACGAACTTTTGCCTATTGATTTTGTTCTTCTCTCACCTTCCATTATGAGACTAACCCAATACCACCACTTTATTTTGTCTCACATGTGTAGCTTTGCCAATAACACATCAACCAAGAGTTTAAATGGCTGGGCGTAGGGTAAGTAGAAGGAGACAGAATGCAAACCTATCTCCACCCCTTATGGAGACCAACGACAATGAAGGTCAGTAAGGGCATGAAGAAAATATTGGAGCTCAGAATGCTGCACCTCAGAATGTTCACACCCAAACCACCCCCACGAACTTACTTGCACCACCTACGGATTTGGCTACTGTGGTGATGAATTTGGCACAATAAATGTAGCATATACAGCAAATACAAGCCAACATGCAAGCCGCTATGGGAATTGCTTTTCCAGTTGCAAACACAACATCTCTACCTGCAAGACAAGCTAGTACGGCACCTGGTGGTAGCAACACTATACCCCAAGCACCGCAAACACCAGTAGTACTAGGCCAAGTGCAAAACCCTAAAGCATCGCAAGGCGGGTATAACCAAGGTAATTATCAGTACCAACCACCTATGTATGGGGCATATGCACAGTATCAGCTTGATCACTCCAGACTGATCGAGCGTTTCCTGAAGTTGAAGCCAAAGGAATTCATGGGCAAGCCATCAGATCCGTTGTAGCCAGCTCACTGGATCGATGAGATGGAAAGAAACTTTATGATGATGGCTATAAATGAAGAAGAGAAAGTATTATGTGCCACATTTATGTTGAAAGGTGACGCACACCACTGGTAGAGATCAACTAGAAGTTATCTGTTTACAAAGCACACCCAACTGACATGGGTTATCTATAAAGAAGCTTTCTTCGAGAAGTATTTTCCAAGGAGTTTCAGAGATCAAATGGAAAAGGAGTTTTTGAGTCTGTATCAGGGATAGATGACTGTAGACGCATATCAACAGCGTTATGAAGAACTATTTTTCTTTTCTCCCTCTAGCATGCAGGAGGAAAATACCAAAACCCGAAGGTTCATTATGGGACTTAGGGGAAGCATCCGTGAGCATGTATTGGGATTAGAAAAGAAAATACATATCAAAGCAGTATAGATTTCTCGAGTACTGGAATCGTGCCAGAGGAAAAGTTATTTTTCTCAGAACAAAGGTATAAAGAGGCCCAATGAAAACTTATACAACGGAGGAAACTCAAAGACATTTAAATCCTTCGTACTCAAGGCTTCAATGCTGCAGCCAAGACTACTCCAACAGCCCAACCTCAACAAAAGCAAAGTAATGCTAGAGTCAAATGCTTCAATTGTGATCAAGTAGGACATTATTCAAGAGAGTGTCCTAAGCCAAGGAAGCAGCTACAGCAAGGAAACATTTATGCAGTTACTTCTAAAGATGCTACCGCATCGCCTGATGTGGTCACATGTATGACCTGAACCTTTCATTTTGTACTACCTTGTATGAGCATATAGATTAATATAAGAAGAAATTCATAGGTATCGTACCTATTAATGGATTATCTGCCAGAGTACTCTTTGACTCTGGAGCTACTCATTCTTTTATATCTGTGTCATTTGAAAAGAAGTTAAATCTACCCCTCAGACCTTTAGACTGTAAACTGCTTGTACGATCACCTATGGGATTAGAAGTAGAACTAGACAAAGATTATGGACCATGTCTAGTTGTTATTGGCTGGAATATTTTGGAGGCAACCTTAATCCAACTCGAGATGGCAGACTTTGACGTTATCTTGGGAATGGATTGGTTAGCTCGGCACCCCTTAAATCTATTATGTGCGAAAAAGAAACTGACATTTAAAGACAAGGAATTAGCAGAGTTTAGTTTTATGGGAATCAAACTTCCCCATAAACGAAAACTCATTCTCTCTGCATTAAAGGCTAGAAAATTCCTCGAGAAAGGAGGAATTGGGTATCTAGTATCCATTGTCGACCTCACCAAGGAAGCACCACGAATGGTAGATATTGAAGTTGTTTGTGAATTTTAGGATGTATTTCCTGAGGAACTACCAGGGCTACCACTTGACCGGGCAATAGAGTTCGTTATAGATCTTATACCCGGAGCTACACCAGTATCAAAAGCACCCAATCGTATGGCTCCTACTGAACTGAAGAGACTGAAGGCATAGTTATAGGAATTACTGGACATGGGTTATCTTAGACCCTGCATCTTACCATGGGGAGCACTAGTATTATTCGTTAAAAAGAAGGACGGCAGTGTTCGAATGTATATAGATTATCGAGAATTGAATAAGCTTACAATTAAGAATCGGTATCCATTGCCTCGGATCGATGACTTAATCGATAACTTTGCATGGTGCAAAAGTGTTCTCCAAAATTGATCTTCGATCGGGATACCATCAGATGAAGATCAAGGAAGGTGATATTCCAAAGACCGCATTCAGAACCAGATATGGACATTATGAATTTTTTAGTCATGTCTTTTAAATTGACTAACACACCCATAATTTTTATGGAACTCATGAATCGGGTATTCCAGGATATGTTGGATACGTAAGTCATTGTATTTATTGAAGACATACTAGTCTACTCCAAGGACAAAGAAACTCATATCGCAAATCGAAGAGCCGCTTTGCAGTTACTAAGAAAAGAAAAGTTTTACATAAAATTTACTAAGTGTGAGTTCTGGCTGAATGAAGTCATTTTCTTAGGTCATGTTGTATCAGCTGAAGGAATTAAAGTGGTTCCTAGCAATATTGAAGCCATTGTGAAATGGGAAGCATCCAAGAATGTTGCAAAGATTAGAAGTTACTTAGGTTTAGCTAGGTACTATCGACTATTCATGGAAGATTACTCTAGAATCGTTGTTCCTCTCACCAGTCTGACTAAGAAAGGAGAAAAGTTTGTTTGGACAGAAAAATGTGAAGAGTGTTTTCAAACATTGAAGGCTAGATTGATATCAGCTCCCATCTTGACTATTTCGATCCCAGGACAACCATTTACCTTGTACACCGATGTGTCTGGGTTAGGTTTGGGATGTGTGCTTATGCAAGGAGAACAAGTAATTGCGTATGCCTCAAGACAACTGAAGACACATGAGAAGAACTATCCCACCCATGCCTTGGAGTTAGCAGTGGTGGTACATGCTGTCAAGATATGGAGACATTATTTGTATGGAGAGAAATTTTAGATTAAATCAGATCATAAGAGTCTTACACACCTTTTTAATTAAAAGGAGTTGAACATGAGATAGAGAAGATGGCTGGAATTACTGAAGAATTATGATTGTGATATCCAGTATCATCTAGGAAAAGGTAATGTAGTTGCTGACGCACTAAGCAGGAAAGCTATGACAAAATCCCAAGAAGAAGCTCATACAAATGTTGTAGTGTGTGTCACAGAAGAGTATTTAGTTATGATAAAGAGCAGTTCGATTGATATTCCAGATGAATCAACTGACCAAGGGTTTATTCATCTATTCTCAAACATGTTTGCTACATTAAAGATTGTACCTGATCTATTAGACGAAGTAAAAGCAGCTATTCAATTAGACTCTTATATGAGAAAAGTGCAAGAAGACCTTGAAAAAGGTAGGACTAACTTTGATTTCACCTTGGATTTTGAGAAAGTAATAACATACAAAGGTAGAGTATGTGTTCCTGAAAGTAAAGACTTGGATATTAGACATAAACTAATGAAGGAAGCCCGCACCACCGCTTATTCGGTACATCTTGGAAGTATAAAGATGTATCATGATCTAAAGAAACTATATTAGTGGAGAGGAATGAAAGAGGATGTAGCTAAATTTGTATCTCAATGCTTGAATTGTCAGCAAGTAAAGGCTAAAAGGCAAAGACCTACAGGATTGTTGCAGCCATTGCCAGAACCAACATGGAAATTGAACTGCATCACTATGGACTTCATCACCGGGTTACCATTGACTCCCCGAGTAGTTGACGCTGTTTGGGTGATTGTAGATCGTTTGTCTAAGACAGCTCGTTTCATAGCTATACGACCTCAGTATACACTAGAGAGGTTTGCTAAGCTATATGTAGACAATATTGTCAGATTGCATGGTGTACCTGAAAGCATCGTGTTCGACAGAGACCCACGCTTTACTTTAAAGTTTTGGGAAGGATTATAGAAGGCTATGGGTACAACGTTGAAGTTTAGTACTGCATTCCATCCTCAGACCGATGGACAGTCAGAACTTACCATTCAGATTTTAGAAGATATGCTCCGAGCTTGCGTAATTGATTTCAAAGGATCATGGGATGAGAAATTACCATTGATTAAGTTCGCTTATAACAACAGCTATCAAGCGACTATACAGATGTCACCCTATGAAGCACTGTATGGTAGGAAGTGTCAAACTCCTTTATTTTAGAATAAAGTTAGAGAACGGAGTATTGTTGGACTAGAGTTTGTTGAAGAGACTTGTTGAATGGTTGACATTATCAAGGAAAGGGTCCGAGTGGCTCAGAATCGTCAGAAGCAATATCCCAGATAATTGACGTAGAGATCTCGAATTCACCATTGGTGATAAGGTATTTATGAAAATATCTCCTATTGGGGAAATCTGCCACGCCACCAATAAAGCTGCGACACGTAGGACTCAATCAGCAGGACACGTGGACGATCCCGATTGGATATAAGAAAGCATCTTCATGAATCCGAACACATGAGCGAAGGGCAAAAGCGGCATTTAAGGAAAATACACTATTCACTATAAATAGGTCAAATCCTGAGAATTCAGGTACAAGAACATTTAATACTCATCCTTGGGATTCTCGCTCTGACACCTAGGATGGAGAATCTCTTACTTACCCTACCTAAATACTTTTGTGGGCTCGATATCGGGCCCACTAACTATTCACAGAACCCTAACTTTGGCATCGGAGTGGACCTGGGGCCACAGGCCCACCTCCCCCTTTGTCCTTGCTTGTCTTGCAAGTCTAGTCAGAGTGGTGGGCCTCCGAGAGGGATCAGGGCCGAAACAGTTTGGCTCCCACCGTGGGGCCCTAAGAAATTTAACGTTGAAAGATAACGAGAAAGAAATCCTGAAACATGAGCCCGAGGAGAACAAGAAGTCATATGGTCAATCCCGACCCCCATCTAATTGAACAGCGGTCGAACCCTGAAGATTGAGATAGGTCAGAACCCAGACAGCAGAAGGATAGAGGAAAGCAAGCGGCTAATCAAGTGCCCTCACATGTGGTGTTCGTCACTTATGAACAGTTTGAGACCGTGGCTCAGCAGCTCGCGGTGTTAACTAGATTTGTCCAAGGGCTGCAGCCCCCAGTTGTTGAGGCTACTTCCCATCCACCACCAGGAGTCATTCCCCCGATAGACCGGCGAAAGGAGGCTGATCCCCCTAGGGATCCACCTCGGTATCCTCCTGGGCAAAACGGAGGCAGACCCGTCAGAAATGGGACCAGAGTGCACCTGGATCCAGAAATAAGTGGAACAGGATCAACCTCATAACATGGGAGGATACCAGTTCGAGAGAGGTTAGGTCCACAGCCAAGAGCGGTGCATGGAGGAGGAGAAAATGCCTTGGAAGAACTCTTGACATCGCAATACGAGCCGTTACCAAAGATCGTCATGGGGGCAGACAAACAGAAGGCGCCCATGGACCCAGAGGTAGCCGCGAGGATAGCGGACCAGTTAGCAATCTTGCACCGAAAGGTCGAGACAATGGAAAAGGTAGGTGTAACCCCAGAAGAAGACAGGGATTACTCTATGGACAACCCTTTGAACGATATTATTATGAGGGTCCCCTTGCCAAAGCGGTTCAGCATGCCCCCCATGGATTCTTACGACGGATCCACCGATCCAGTCGACCATTTGAACAATTTTGTGGGCGCGACGGTCCTCCACGTAAACCCAAATGCGATTATGTGCAGGGCCTTTCCCCTTACTTTAAGAGGCATGGCCCGGATGTGATTTAACAACTTGCCTCTGAGATCTATTGACTCTTTTAAAACCATGGGAAAGCTATTCAGAATGCACTTCCAAGGAAGTAGAGTGCAGCTGAGGACAAGCGCGCATTTCATGAATATGAGGCAAAGGTCTGATGAGACCCTGCAGGCTTTCTTGGCTAGGTTCAATTTGGAGGTGCTACAAGTGAAAGACATAGACGAATCAGTCCACTTTGCTACGTTGAGAGCAGCAGTCACTGATCCAAAGCTCAGATTCTCCATCGCCAAAAATGAGCCGACCGACTTGCAAGAACTCTTGGCTCGATGTGAGAAGTTCACCACAACTAATGAGATCTATGAAGCCAACAAGGGCTTAGTTAACATTCCCAACAAGCGAACAAACGAAAGACAAGACCTCACCTGACCAGGAGAACACAAGAGGTCGATAAGAGAGGAAGCTAGAGCTCGAGGCATAATCCAGAAGAAGTTCAATGATTACACCCCGCTCAATAGGCCCCTTAGGGACGTCTACACGCTCATCGCTAATGACGGGTATCTCCAAAGGCCCCAGAAGATTTTAACTGAAGCGCGGCGAAGAAATCCCAACAAGTATTGCCAATACCACCGCGACATTGGTCATACCACGGATGAGTATTGGAACTTACAGGAAAAGATCGAAGACCTCATTAGAAGGGGCTATTACAAGCAGTATATGGATCACAATGCCCCAAGGGTGCCAGTAACACCAGGGGAGGACCGGAGAAGACCACCCCTCCCACCATGGGAGAGAACTCTTGAAGGGAGCCAAGAAGAATGGAAGGGAAAGAACCCAGGAGGGTAGACAGAAGAGAAGATCGTAGAGATCCTCTAAGAGAGGAGAGAAGAAGAGACAGGGAAGTCGAGCCCCAGTATCTAGACAGGCGTCCTGAGCAGCAACCTCGTCAGTAGGGAGAGAGGTAAGAAAGAGGACAGACCCCGACAAATAGGGACATTGGAGTCATCCGTTGTCAGTTCGCCCCTACCCTTAGCCCAACTCCTCCACAAGTGCATGAACAGGGAAGGGTATTGAATTCTCTGGAAACAAGACGAAGGACTCGACTCAGAATCAACCCTAGGCTACCACGGCAACGCCAGGACCAAACTCGTCCGCCACCACCGTTGTTTGTTCTTGATTCACCTCCAATAGTAGAGCTGCCCTGTGATCATGTGGGTACCGTTAGAACTGCAGGAAGAAGGCATGACCCGCTATGTGCGAAGGATGCATCAAGAATACCAAAAATCAGGTCGGTACAAGAGGAAGATATAACAATTAACCGACCCTCCTTGGCAGAGGCGGCCACCTCGTCCGTGGTAGACAATTTCATGTATGACCCCTCCAGGTAAGGACGGAAGGCAATGACTATCACTGGGGGACCCACGGCTGGCAATACATCCACTAAGGCTCGAAAGGTCTATGCTAGAAGTGTCAAATCTACAGAGTGGCCTGGTAAGAGGGCTCGCAGAGGAGACTTTCTGACATTCAGCGATGAAGATCTGTGCGGTCTAGAACTGCCTCATAAGACGCCATTGTTATCACCCTGAGGATAGAAGACAGCGATGTCCACAAGATAATGGTCGATACGGGCAGTTCCACTGATATCATATATTGGCAAGCATTCCAGCGCGTGGAAATTCCCCATGAGCATCTATTGCTTGTAGATTACCCCCTGGTCAGTTTTTTGGGTGATCTCGTCACTGTAAAGGGATCCATCTGGTTGCCCGTCAGGGCCGGCACTTACCCTCGAGAATCTCGGGTCACGATGAACTTCCTAGTAGTCGATGTCCCATCTTTATACAATTCTTTGCTGGGAGGACCTGGTATGATAGCACTCAGGTCGGTCCCTTCTCCATATCATCTGGTCATCAAATTTCCCACACAAAGAGGAGCCGGGGAATGTCGGGCAGACCAGCTAGTCTCATGAAAGTGTTATTCCACCGAGCTCACGGTTATAAAAAGCCAGCCCAGGCATTGCAGGTGCACATTGAAGATTTGCGGGATGATCCCAAGCAACGGAGAGGGACCCCCACCGAGGACCTAATCCAAGTCCCTCTGGTGGAAGAAAATCCAGATAGAATGATCCAGATTGGGTCGTCACTCACGGAACCAAGGAGAATAGAGTTGATAAATTTCTTAAGGGCGAACGTGGACATTTTTGCATGGTCCGCTGCCAATATGCTTGGGATACCACGAGACATCCCGCAACATTGCTTCAATATTGATCCTCGGCACCGGGCGGTGCACCAAAAGAAGCGGACGTTTGCTGTGTCTCGACAACGTCTCATCGATGATGAAGTCGAGAAGTTATTGCAGGCTGGATTTATCAGAGAAATCCACTACCCAGAATGGCTTGCAAACGTCGTCATAGTTCCCAAGGCGGGAGACAAGTGGCGAATTTGCATTGATTTTACTGACTTAAACAACGCATGCCCAAAGGACAGTTTTCCCCTCCTTCGGAGATCAGCTCATCGATGCTACAGCCGGACATGCCCAGTTAAGCTTTATGGATGCCTACTCTGGTTACAACCAAATCCAAATGCACACGATCGACTCGGAGAAAACTGCACCAACCGAGGCCTCTTTTGCTATGACGTTATGCCTTTCGGCCTTAAAAATACGGGGGCCACGTACCAAAGGCTGGTGAACAAGATCTTCGCAAAGCAGATTGGAAAGAATGTAGAAGTGTACGTCGATGATATGCTCATAAAGAGCCTGGTGGGGGAGGATCATGTAAAAGACCTGGAGGAAGCATTCAGAGTGCTACGACAGCACAGAATGCACTTCAACCCTGCCAAGTATACATTCGGCGTCATTTTTGGCAAGTTCCTTAGATTCATGGTCTCCAGCCGCGGCATTGAGGCTAACCCCTCAAAGATTACAGCCATTCTTGATATGCCAGCGCCGTCAAGAGTGAAGCAAGTACAAGAGCTTACCGAACAAGTGGCCGCATTAAGCCGGTTTATGTCTCGTTTGGCCGACAAGTGTCTCCCCTTTTTCCAGACTCTGAAGGGCAACAAGATATTCGAGTGGACTGAGGAATGCCAGCAGGCGTTCGAGGCATTAAAGACTTACTTGACATCTCCTCTGCTCTTAGTTAAGCCCGAGGCAGGGGACATGCTGGAACTGTACTTGGTAGTATCCTCGAAGGCGGTCAGTGTCGTGCTTATCATGGAGGTGGATGGCACGTAACGTCTAATTTACTATGTCAGTAAGATTCTTATGGACGCTGAAACTCGATACAAGTTCATCGAAAAGGTTGCTCTGACATTAGTCATATCAGCAAGAAAGCTCTGGCCGTACTTCCAAGCGCACTCCATTACCGTATTAACCGATCAGCCCCTGAAGAAAATTTTATCGAGGCCGGACATCTCGGGCCAGGTGATCAATTGGGCTATCGAATTGGGAGAATTTGATATCAGCTACAAGCCTCGCACGGCCATTAAGGCTCAAACCTTAGCTGATTTTCTTATTGAGTCATCTCCTCCCGGAGAAGCAGAGGAACCAGCGGCCAGCCAAGGCAAAGAAAGCACTTCGCGACCTTGGACCTTATTTGTCGATGGAGCCTTGAACAAGACTTAGTGCGGTGTTGGTTTCATACTCACTAGTCCCGAGGACTTTCAGATTTGATGCGCCCTACGGTTCAAGTTTCAGGTGTCCAACAATGCAGCAGAATACGAAGCCTTGCTCGCCGGACTACGCCTGGCCAAGGCGGTAATGGCAAGGAGGATCGAGGCATCCAGCGATTCTCAATTGGTGGTGCGCCAGGTGAATGGGGAGTACGAGGCAAAGAAAGTTAGCATGGCCGCATACTTACGAAAGGTGCAAGAGGCGGTCTCGATTTCTTATAGTTTCACCATACGCCACATACTTCTGGATCAGAACACGCAGGCAGATGCCCTCTCCAAGCTGGCCACCTCGGATTTATCAGATCTTGATCACTCGGTGTATACCAAGACCTTATCACACCCGACCGTGGATCCCAGCTCTAGAATGATACTACCAGCAGCATCGGAACCATCGTGGATTGATCCAATCTATTCATTTCTTCGAGAGGGCATCCTATCGGAGGACAGAAAAGAGGCTAGGCGGATACAATCGAAGACCACCCATTACGTGGTGGAGGCAGACACTCTACAAAAAAGCCTTTACGTTTCCCCTGCTGCGGTGTTTACACCCATCAGAAGCAGCTGTGGCAATTCGGGAAGTACATGCAGGTATTTGCAGAGCGCATCAAGGGGGGAGAGTCCTCGCTCATAAAATACTGTGACAGGGCTATTACTGGCCGAAGATGAGGAAGGAATGCATCGACTACGTCAAAAGATGTGGGAAGTGCCAGATGTATGCCCCCCTGAGATCTATTGAAGCAGCCCCAATTCCCTTTGCCACCTGGGGAATGGACATCATGGGTCCGTTTCCCCTTGCCCGCTATCAGAGGAAATTCATCATAGTCGCAGTGGACTATTTTACTAAATGGGCCGAGGACGAGGCGGTATCCAACATACCGGAGAGCACAATCCATGAGTTTTTCAAACAGTCTATTGTCTATCGCTATGGTGTCCCTCGAGTACTCATCACTGACAACGGCAAGCAATTAGATAACAAGGTCTTCTTCACCTTCTGCAAAGAACACCACATTGACCATCGATGTGGCGCAGTGAAACACCCCCAGACCAGCGGATAAACAGAGTCCACCAATAAGATTTTGCTCAAAGGAATCAAATCTCGATTGGAGGGCGCCACAGGTTGATGGTTGGACGAGTTGCCGACATTTTGTGAGCAGATCGAACAACCCCCAAAACGGCGACAGGAGAATCCCCGTTCATGTTGGCCTTCGGCACCGAAGCAGTTGTCCCATTGGAGGTAAGGATCCCCTCACATAGGATCACAAACTATGACCCTACCTCCAATGAAGAAGGGTTGCGCACAAATTTGGACCTCCTAGAGGAACCAGAGATCAGGCCCAAATACGGATAGCTGCTCACCACCAACAAGTTGCCCGACATTACAACAAGAAGGTCTGTCCAAGGTCATTCAAGGTCAGAGACCTTGTTCTCCGAAGTACCATCGTCTCCGAACCCACCAATCAGGGGAAGTTAGCTCCCAACTGGGAAGGACCCTATCAAGTCACTCAGGCACTTCGCACCAAAGATTCTGCTCAATCAAGATTCTGAGTTTGCCGGGGTTGGAGCTCCAGGGAATCGGCTTTCAAGCTTCTAGGCTTGCGTGAGGGTGGTCGTGCTTACCATTTAGTCGACATGGACGGCCAAGCCATACCTCGAGCATGAAATGTGGAGCATCTCCGCCCAATTTACCCGTAGCTTTTTCCAATGATATAACCTGGCCATTGAGGCGATCATTTTGAAATCAAGGAAATCTTCATCTGGTTCCCAATATTGTCTCAATACTGACGTCACAATGCAAGAAATGAAGGACGGTTGACAAAGCTCCAACCTAAATTGAGACCCATACGGCCAAAAGAGTCCATCAAGTTTATGGGCAGATTTGGCCGAGGAGGGTAGACAGAGCTCTAACCTAAATTGAGACCCATACGGCCAAAAGAGTCCATCAAGTTTATGGATAGATTTGGCCGAGGAGGGTAGACAGAGCTCTAACCTAAATTGAGACCCATACGGCCAAAAGAGTCCATCAAGTTTATGGACAGATTTGGTCAAGGAGGGTAGACAGAGCTCTCACCTAACTGAGACCCATACGACCAAAAGAGTCAATCAAGTTTATGGACAGATTTGGCCAAGGAGGGTAGACGGAGCTCCAAACTAAATTAAGACCCATACGGCCAAAAGAGTCCATCAAATTTATGGATAGATTTGGCCAAAGAGGATAGACGAAGCTCCAATCTTAATTTTGATTGCCACACATCGGCTAGCAGCAGACATAAGCCATTTTAGGCCATGCCCAAGTCAGTTCCACGGAAGTAAAAACATAACAATTTGAAGTCAGTAAAAGATAACTACATACGTATATGCTCAAAAGATAAAAGGCAACAGTTCTCCATTCATAAATAGGGGCCCCCCTTACAATGACACTGAGGCGCCCCATCAGTACTGTTTAAAAGAAATGATTGTAGTTACATGGACAGATCCCTAGCTACTCTCTCCTTGGTGAACCACCTCGCCACCCCTGCTTCGCCAGAGTTACGCGAAGGAGAACCACCTGGGGTGCGGGGAAGACCTGTGGGTGAGGCAATGCCGACCCGAGGCGTAGAAGGAGGCTCGTCATCACCATCAGGGGAAGGGGGGTATCCTCTCCCTCAAATACCTCCGCAAGCTACCATAAATTCTCTGCGTCGTCTTCTTCCGCTATATCCGCCAAAACATTAACAAGCCTCAAGCATTCGGCATCGGCATAGTCCACTCCCGGCACCCTTTCATCCACGTAGTCCTTCAATGCCTCGGCACCCTGAGTGAAGCTGTGTAGAGAACATCTTCCCACTAACTCCTTAAAGGCATCTGATTTTTGATATAATCGGACAGCCCCAGCAGCAATGGAACGAGCTTTCAGGAATGCCTCCTTGAACTTCGCCGCTCGATTTTTGGAAACTTCGACGATAGACCGCAGCTTGGAAATCCGCTCCTTATTCAACTTCTCAACCTCCCGGTGGCTGACTCTCTCCTCACGAAGTGCCTCCACCTCGGCTCAGAGTTGAGCATTCTCGGCAGCCACAGAAGTGAACTCCCGTTCTTTGGAGCGAAGCTGCATCCTGGCATCTTCCATCTGCTCCTCGGCCAGATGCAACTTGCTATCCGTCTCGCTCAAGTCCTTTGCCGTTTTCTCAACGCCCTGCTTCAGAGTCTCCATATACACCCCGAGCTACACCAAGACAAAAAACAAAGAGAGGAAAGGAATATTAAACAAGGCAACATGACATAAAGCCAACAAAGGGCCAAAGGTGCAAGGTCAACAGCTTACCGATGCGGCAAGGGTATCGACGCCCGATATCAGGGACGGTGTTGGTAGATCCTGTACCAGCTCCCAGTCTCGAGGCAAGATGGCACCCTTCATCAGCTCACGGACGGCACGGATATCGCCCATGGCCATGTCATCATCGGTCAGGGCCCAGTCAAGACGGAATACCTATTCGTCACCCATCTTCCTCCTGGGGAAGGGACCGATGAGGGGAATGCGCCGGAACTTACTCATATCCCCCTTGCCCCAGGTATTCCCTCGGTCTGATGGAGGGGGTGCGGACTGCTATTGGGAGTGTTGAGGAGTAGCGTGCCTGTTCCCTCCAGTCCCAGTCGATTCCGCAAGCACAAGGACTGCCTTAGTGTTGGTGACAGTGGCCCCCTTTCCTGAAAAATCAAGAATAAGATACCGAGGGATCAGGGGCATAGCATAGATGCGGGCTGCATCGGCTAAAGCGGAATCAAGGGATGTCTTACGTGATCTTATTAGAGTTTTCCACGGCACGTCCCCCTCGCCGCTGCGCCTATCCGGCGTTGTCCGTCTCTCTTGGTCATCGCGTGACCTCTTCTCCTTGGTCTCCTGTTCTTTGGCGGCCTCCTTCCTCTGCAGCTTCATCAGATACTCCTTCGACAACATCACTGCAACATACACAAACAGAATCAGCCAGGGGTTAGTAAG
Organism: Protea cynaroides; assembly: GCA_028583415.1. NCBI lineage: Eukaryota > Viridiplantae > Streptophyta > Magnoliopsida > Proteales > Proteaceae > Protea > Protea cynaroides. Next base: position 11,579,766 of record CM053268.1, on the reverse strand, counting down.
TTGATATCAACACGCACTACGTCAAGCAAAATACTCACGCAGCTTGTTCTTATATAAAAATAAGGGGTTTCTGAGGTCGGCGACATGGAGGGGAGTTTCCTCCGACTGATGAGCTCACCGTAGTAGCTTGGACTTGAATGGCTACAGGGCACATCGGTATTCAGCGTTTTCGCATCCAGTTTGACCCATACATTCTCCAACACCACATTCTCGCCCCGGATGTAGAAGAATTTATTCTTCCAAAGTTTGATTGATGTGGGTTTGTCCGCTAGAATGTCACCGAAGTCCGGTTTCTTTGCGAAGTAATACCATCCCGACTTACAATAGTCGTTGAACGTGAACATGGCCCGAAACATGTTCAACGTCTGCCTCTGCCTCAGATTCCTAAAGTATACTATGAAAGCTATCACGTTCTTCCATGAGTTCGGCATCAACTGGATCGGGGTAACTTTATAATATTCCAGAATATCGACCACTAACTGTGGTATCGATACGTGGAAATCGCCATGAACATTTCTAGGTTAACACAAAGCTCCAACTGACGATTCCAGCAGGCCCTATCGACTGGGTCGGGCATCTGGATCTCTACATCGGGGGGTATTTGATACTGCTCCAGAAGACTGGCAAATTCGACCTTGGTCAGCAGACAGACTTCCTCCCTCGCATCAAATTTTGGACAGGCATCAGCCTCCTCACGGGCCTCAATAATCACCTCGGCACCTAATTCATGAGTCGAGACCCCTGCCGCTAATTCATGCCGAGACAAACCCGATGATGTTCCCGCCCTGCTAATTGTCAGAGATAGGCTTCGGTTTCGTTCGATAGACTCCTCAGTCCTTAACTCCGTCTTGGCACCACCCTCAGATATCCAACCTATAGAAGCTCCTTCCAATGATGTGCTAGCAGTGGACCCACTGCTAGACGAAGTGGAACTACTACTACTGGACGAAAACAATCCCACAGTCTCAATATCTACCTCTATATCGGTATCTCTCCCACTACCACCCATTGGCTAAGAAAATGGACTAAACCAGTTTAAGGAAAGCAACACTTACTGATAGACAAGCAGGCAACCAATTGCACCGAGCTGATGTCACAGTGTCGATGTCGGAATGCAGACTCGAGCCGATGTCAAAGAGCCAAGCCTTCCATTCGCGACCTACAGAATAGTTCTCCAGAATGAGGGCCCTCTCCACCCCACCACTCTTTTAAATATACCGTCTACTGGAAAACACACCACTCCACGTGGCACCTCACTATAAGAACGTCAAAGCGGCTGCATTTATTATCGACTACGTCTCCGTTTGATGGGTCCCGCTTTGTAGTATCCATGTTCTGGCCCATTTCCAGACCCAGACCCGGATCCAAAATCGATGCCACCAGTAGTCTCTAAAATGGACCGATGTACATTGGTCGCGGTGCCCACATCCCACTACGTTGGCATACAACAGAAGAATAGGTCACGTGCCAATCCGGTGACCACATCGGTGAGCCCTCTGGAAGTTGACCGATGTATATTAGCCGTGGCGCCCACATCGGTCAAACTAGTTCGGCATACAACAGCAGAATAGGTCATGTGCCAATCTCGTGACCACATCGGTCCCACTACATCGGCATACAATGGAAGACTTGGTCACATACCAATCCCGTGAGCACATCGGTTGACTTTCTTCAAAATGGACTGATGTGTATTGGCCGCAGTGCCCACATTAGCTGCGTCACATCGTATCAACATCGACACATAAGGTCACGTGTAAATCCCGTGACCATGTCGGTTGACTTTCTTCAAATGGACTGATGTGCATTGGCCGCAGTGCCCACATCGGTCGCGTCACATCGGATCAACACCGACACATAAGGTTTCGTATCAATCCCGTGACCACATCGGTTGACTTTCTTCAAATGGACTGATGTGTATTGGCCGCAGCGCCCACATCGGCCGCATCACATCGGATCAACACCGACACATAAGGTCACGTGCCAATCCCGTGACCACGTCGGTTGACTTTCTTCAAATGGACTGATGTGTATTGGCTGCAGCGCCCACTTCGGCAGCGTCATATCGGATCAACACCGACACATATGGTCACGTGCCACTCCCATGACCACGTCGATTGACTTTCTTCAAATTGACCGATGCGTATTGATCGCAGCGCCACATCGGCCACGTCACATTGGATCAACACCGACACATAGGTCACGTGCAAACCCCGTGACCACATCGGTTTAATTTCTTAAAATAGACCGATGTGTATTGGCTGCAGTGCCCACATCGACCACGACACCTTAGATCAATCCAGGAAGGATCGGTCACGTGCCAATCCCATGATCACATCGGTATAATTTCCAAGAATTGACCGATGTGTACTGGCCGCGGCGCCCACATTGGTACCCTTATCTCCACCTCGACATCAGCACATCTCCTATGCCCCATTTTCGACATCGGCCCCGATCTCTCACGTAGAGAATGGCGTAACAGCAGCATACCCATATCGAAAGAAGGGAACCTATGCATAGCCGAACCTTGCGGATTCAACAGAGCAACGAGACAAGTTATTGGGGGGAATTTCCAATCTTCTTCTTTGCTTAGCCGAACCCTACAGATTCAGCAGGGCAACGAGGTAAGTGTTGGGGAAATCTACCACGCCACCAATAAAGCCGTAACACGTAGGACTCAATCAGCAGGACACATGGACGCTCCCGATTGGATATAAGAAAGCATCTTCACGAATCCGAACACATGAGCGAAGGGCAAAAGTGGTATTTAGGGAAAATGCACTATTCACTATAAATAGGTCAAATCCCAAGAATTCAGGTACAAGAACATTTAATACTCATCCTTGGGATTCTCTCTCTGACACCTAGGACGGAGAATCTCTCACTTACCCCACCTAAATACTTTTGTGGGCTGATACCGGGCCCATTAACTATTCACAAGGCCCTAACTTTGGCATCGGAGTGGACCCTGGGCCACAGGCCCGCCTCCCACTTTGTCTTTGCTTGTCTTTCAAGTCTAGTCAGTGTGGTGGGCCTCCGAGACGGATCAGGGCCGAAACATCTCTTATAAGTGGTTTGAAAAGGTTCGGACAGAAGGAAAAGTTGTGTCCCAGATATATTGGACTTATGAAGTTCTAGATAGACGTGGAAGGGTAGCATATCAGTTAGCACTACCACCATTAATGTCTAGTAAACATGATGTATTTCGTGTCTCACAATTGAAGAAGTACGTCAGAGATCCAACACACATGTTAACAGTTGATCCACCAGATTTGACGTTTGAAGTAGTACCTTTTGAAATCACTAGTCAGAAGGTTCAACGTCTTCGCAACCACGACATTTACTACGTAAAGGTTACTTGGAGAAGCCAAAATTTGGAAGAAATTACATGAGAAGAAGAGAATGCAATGCTGAAGCAATATCCTCATCTATTCGACTCGAAAGGTATGTGTAAATTTCGAGGATGAAACTTATATAAAAGGGGGGGAGTTGTAAGACCCACACTCCATTAACCCGGTTTTACCATGTCGTGCCAGGTCTTCCCATCATTCCTGGACCAAGTAGACTGAGCGTGTGAAGATGGAGCAAAAACTAGGTATAAAAATCGACCCAACACCCAAAAAAGTATGTGTACAGTCGAATACCTTGGCAGGTATGGTTGACCATGAGGTAAGAAACAAAGGTCACAGATCCAGGACCCTACAGTCGATGATTTCAACCCTACGATCGACGGGTTCTGCGACCGTAGCCATCGACAGTGAAACCCCAGGTCAGACTCTGAATTTTGGAAACTTTCCTAAATTAAGGGATTTCTTTCCTAATTGAAAGAGGACTCTATATGGAGGGTTTTCCTCTAAAGGACGTCCCTTAGCCCTTTTACACTCTTTTAGAACATTAGTAAACCCTAGAGAAAGAGAACGGAAGAGAAGGAAGAGAAGGAGAAGAATAAAAGACTAAGGAGAGGATCTTGCTGAGAAGAGGTTTATCAGCCTACAAATGGATCAAGTCGGGTTCAAGCCTGCGTGTTCCTTGCATCATGAGTCCCACCTCAGCAAGAAGAGGTTCCCAGCCTACAAATGAGCCTTGTATTCACAGTCTAGCTTCATATAAGGAGAACAATCATCAAATTTCCAAGAAGAGCAAACCTTCTTGCCAGTCGAACTACGTTCTGGGCTTGATTTTTAGGATACCATCAGAATACGTAGGTAATTTAGGACAAATTACCCTAAGTGCAGCCCAATAAATAATCTCACTCATATCCCAAAAATGTGGTTCTTTTATCTTCAGCCTTCCTTCAATTGGTAACAATCTCGGCTAAAGAGGGGCATATGTAAGCACTATATTTTTGCCACCCTCAGCAAAAGTGAACCAATATGGCAGGTTTTCAGCTTTTAATCCAAGGATTTGTGATTCTCTAATGAACCCCACAGTAGGGTCATGGGCTATTACCTACTTGGATATACAGGTTGTGAAATTATCTTCGAAATGAGACCAGAATCATCAAATTCTGATGTCAAACAAGGAAGATATCATAGTTTGAAAGTGCAAGGGCATTTAAGTAATTATTGTATGATGCATGCATTATCATTCAAACTTCAAGACATCATATCTTGGTCATCTAATATCAAAATCAGATGATTCAAAGGCCAATATTCTTTATTTTCAGTCCTCTTTGAAGTGGACAAGAAAAATCCCGAGTAGAAGTCACCAGTAGGCCCCATGCAAGCTTTCATGTAAAATTATCGTTAGAACTTCAAAGCTTCAAATATTTGTCGTTCTACGTCGGATTCAGATGATTCCAAGGCCATTATTCTTCATTTGTGATGTTCTACATAGTGGACGTAAAGGATTTTCGGTAGAAGTCTTCAAAGGATCCCATGCAGAATGGTCAGCCAAATTATCGATAATTGGCCTGCTTAAACTTCAGAAATTCATAAGTTGACCATTTTATTTTCAAATGAGGTGATTCAAGTTCTAATATTCCTCATTTTTAGTGTTCTACAAAGTGAACACAGAAAATTTAGAATAGATGCTATCAAAAAATTCCATATGAAAGGGTGCCAGAATGGACTATGAAATGTCAACCTTGGTCCAAACCAGCTTAATCCAGCTTAGTCTAACTTATCCCGGCCCAACTCAGACCAATCCAGATCAAGTTATGTCACTCCATATGCATGCATTTCTTTTATATGTGTATGATGTATAATATATATATAAATATATATCTTATGGATATATTATATGTATTAATATATATATATATATATATATATATATATATATATATATATATATATATATATATATATATATATATATATATATATATATATATATATATATATATATATATATATATATATATATTATAGTAAAGAAAAAGGAAAGAAAGGCCGTGGGAAAGCGAGTGGGAGAAAGAAAAAAAGGAAAGAGAGAAATAAAAAGAAAAAAGGAAAAGAAAAAAGGATCTCTCTTTTTTGTTTTCTAGAAAGAAAACATGAAAGGGAGAGGGAAAAAGAAAAAAAAAGGAAGGAAAGAGGAAGGAAAGAAAAAAAAAAGAAACGTTTTCTTCCTAGAAAACGTGAAAAGAGAGGGAGAAAGGAAAAAAGGAAGGAAAGGAAGGGAGAAAAAAAGGAAAGAAGAAAGAAAGGAAAGAGAGAAGGGATTTTCTAGAAGAAGGAAAGAGAGAAAGGAAAGAGAGAAGGGATTTTCTAGAAGAAGAAGGAGAAAAAGGAAAGAAAGGAAAGAGAAAAAACGTGGGAAAGAGAGAAGAAAGGAAAGAAAAAAAATGAAAAGAAAGGATTTTCTAGAAGAAAAAGAAGAAAAGGAAGAAAGAGAGAAGAAGAGAGAGAAGAGAGAGAGAGAGAGGAGGTTTCTACTCTAGAAGCATGTAAAAAATGTGGAGAAGAGAGAAGAGAAAAGGGAAGGAAGAGAAGAATGGAAAGAAGAAAAAAAGAAAAGAAAAGATTTTCTTGAAAAAGAAGAAAAGGAAAGAAGGATCTTCTAGGAGAGGAGAGGAAAAGAATGAATATGCCAAGAGAAGGGAGGGGAGCTTCTTTTCCAGACCACAAGGAGAGAGAGACGTGAGTAAGGGAGAGAAACTTGAGAGAGGGAGAAAGAAAGAGAGAAGAAGAAGAGAAAAGAAAGAAAAGAGAAGAAGAAAAGAGAGAAAGAGAAGAGAGAGAGAAGCATAAAAAAATAGCAGGAGGATTCATATTCAAAGAGTTTGATATGATCTCCAGACATCCTACATCGACGGTTTCATTCAATTCGAGCACAAGGTTAGTACCCTAAACAAATTTAGAGGTAGTTAGAATGCTCGAGTGTCGATTTTGCTTGAAAAAAACTAATTTCCATGAAATCTCGATCAAGAATCTATTACATGCTTATTAATGTTAGGATGCCTATGTCTAGCATTTTTCATGAATGATAATTTATCTAAGATATTCAATGAAGAAGTTTTGAATGCTATATGATGATGTTTGATTTTTTTTGCAAGTTTCATAAAGTGGTTTTCTAATCTGAAATTTCTAGATTTTGGATTCAAACTTAGGACGTACATCACATGTAATTTTTTTCTTAGATTTTGAAGCCCAAATTTTTATGGGAGTCTCTATGATATATTAGAAGACTACCTTAAAAATTTTGTTCCATATGGAATTCGAAAAATACATCAAAAAATTCATCTTTGACATTGCTGTTTTACTCGGATGTAATGCAATCCTCCATCAGAAAGTCTCTAGACAAGGGTCTTATGGCCATAATCAGGAAATCTACTTCATATGAACTTTTTAGATATAATTTTCTTCTCAAAAATGGCATTGGTTTGATATTTGTTTGATTTTTTATTGAATTGATATCGATTTTTAAGTGCATAGTGCTTTGATTTTGAATCTGTCATGATGTACTGATTTGCATGATTGTAAAGAATTATTTTTCACAAAGAAAATATGTTGTTTTAACTTGTTTTTCTAGATGAGATTTTAGATCAAACAGTTATCTATATGGACATATGTCTGGATTTTATTTTCATTAAGTATAGGATTTTATTTGGAATTTATGGTGCAACTGGTCAAAAATCTGGAACAGATTTGACTAGTGCACATGTCCGGTCTTAGGGCATATCTTTGACCTATTTTTGCTCTCTGTTGGGATTCGACTCCTTCATATGAAATATAATATATTAAGTCATCTTTCTATGAAAAAACGTTGAGCTTGATTTGAGTTGCAGAAGACCTACTTATGGTCATTCTTGTGTAATATGACAGAATCTGAATGCAGTTCATAGCTTTGTCCATTATCTGAAACCTTGTGTCACAATTCTGACAGTTTTGAGTCATTAATCTTTTCAAATGTCTTCATAAAAATTACAATTTTTCAAAGAACATTGAATATATATTTTTTAATAATTTTACACTTTTCAAAAAAAAGGATTCATTGATGTCTCATTTATTGGAACATGCAATTGATTGTTTGAGTAAATTCTATCATATTTGGATAAATGGCTATATTTAGAGCATTCATATGCTTTGTTTGGATTGTGCATACCATATTTACCATATTCCATGTGTTGCTATATTTGGTAGAATAAATAGATTTTTATCATATTTAACAAAATCTTAATAATTACCATTTTTAAGTCTTACTATGCTTAGAAAATAGCATATAAAATCTTACATTTTTGAATGATTCATGCCATATTTTGCATTCTATGTTTGGTACCTACCATATTGATATATAGATGCATACATCAATTTATTACCATATTAGGTCTTATAATGCTTAGAAAATAGCATATAAGATCTTATTTTTTTGGATAATTCATATCATATTTGCATTCTATGTATGGTACTTGCCATATTGATATATAGATGCATATATTGATTTCTTGTCGTATAGGTTCTTGCCTTTTGTGCAATACATACCATATTTGAGAGATTTTAACAATCTTACTATATGTTAATTTCTTACCATAAATGTGCTATATGCCATATTGAGATGAATAATTATTTTTGGCAATAATTTAATTTATGCAATACCCTAGTTGAATTGTCATATATGCACACTTCTAGAAGACAATCTAGGCGTGGGGACGTGCATTTAGGCACCCACATTCTTGGGAAGGGCATAATGGAAAATAATAAAAATCTTAATAAAGAAAGAGAATGCTTTGCCAAACCTTCCAAAATTAGAGCTTAGGATGAAAACGATAACTCTGGACGATTTTCACCTCTCAGTAAACCTTAAACCTAGAATAGGTTCTCAATCCTAAACCTAGAACAGGTTCTCACATTCTAACCTAGAACAGGTTATCCATTTCGAACTACGTGGATTCTGATTCCTAGGGCAAACCCTAGGATACGTAGGCTATTTAGGAGAATCCCAAATTCAGATCCAAACCTGAGTCCACTTGGACTATCCATAGATCCACTAGGATATTTATCCACATTTTGACCCAAATAGGGTTATCCAACCCAGATAGGGTTATCCACATTTCGACCCAAATAGGGTTATCCACATTTCAACCCAGATGGGGTTATCCATTCTTAAATCCACTAGGACTGTTTATCAGTTCACATGGACTATCCAGATCCTAACCCCTAGGGTTTCTCATCCTTTCAAGCATAAATTTCAACTTGAACAATGAACTTAATCATGCATAAGTATAAATCACTTCCATAAACTTTAATCACACCTGAACTACGATGGTGAACCTGATTTTCAGAATAATTCCGTAATACGTAGGCAATCTAATGGATACAGATTCGGTTCAATGATATCAAACCACTTGGTTTGGTTCAGTTTAATAGATAGAGTCTAGCATAGGAAAGGCATAGGAGACTGATTTTGATCGGACGGTTTGGGTGCTTAACCCCTTTCCATAACCGTAACCTGACGCTTACCCAATCTCTGATGGACCAGAAATCCAATCTAAGGGGTTATGAGTCATTCGAAGTCTTATCTTGGGGTGAGATTTCACATTTTCCAAGGTCCTAGACCTTAATCTAGGTGGCGACTTCTAAAATTTCCATCTTTGTCCTCACAGAGGGCTTAAAACTGGGCTCGCAACTAACCAATCCTAATGCCAAACAGTGTATCCAAGGCCTCACCCCATCATCCCTCAATGCGTCCATAGAGATAAAGCTAAGGCCCCCACGTAGAGTCAGAGACCACACGGTCCAAGAACACCTCCCCTGATGCCCTACGACGTAATAGTTCTGCTAAGGTAATGGGGATACGATGATGTTAGTGGGCAAGACTTGAGTTGAGATAGAGCTAGAGTCTGATGACGAGGTCAAAGGCCACCAAGCCACATCCTCCCCTTGATACTCCACTCGTATCCAACACACCAACCACACACATACATTCACATGCCTATTCCTAGCATCATCATCATAATCGTCATGTTATAAATAAATGGAATTAAATATGCATGAACAGTAATAGCAGAAATATTGGATGACATGTGAGATGCACATTACAAGCATACAAGCATAGAATCAATCATGGCATTAAACTCAATAAAAATAAACAGTTTGTTATTAATCAATTAGTTTAGGTCTTGTTCCCTCACCTGTTAGCAATACTCGATCTCCTTTCAAGTCTTGAAATTCTCTTTCAATCAATTTAACAACCTAAAAGTTATAAAAATTTAAGTTAGGGTCCATATGTAACATGTTACAGTAGTAGAAAATCGAAACAGAGCACTGATAGGTGTCTGATTAGTCCTATGGTCTCATACTGTATCGACCTTACCGCCTACGGTCGATACCCTATGGTCGCTGTCACACCCTAAATTATGTACTCTTCAGAATGGTGTGATGAACCGCTAGCAAACCAACGGTTCAATCAGGATCTCAGACAGACGATATCCATTTTATCTAAACCTCATACATCCACATTCATAATAAAAATAAATGCACAATAGCGAAAATCTTATAGTAAAATGAACTGAGAATCTACTATGATATTAATATTTAAATAGTAAATTATTCTGTGTCAACTAAGACATAAATAAATACCAAATACATGTCTTTACTAAATCCAAATAATGAAAATAACATCTAATCGAATACACATGAGTTGCACTCGCAAGCGGAGTCATGCGTATCCACTTCATCTTCAACTTTCATCGCCGCCATGTGCCCGTACACTGGAGCATTGACATAATCTTCGACGGTAGTACCTGCATCATCAACTAACAATATTCGACGTCGAGGGGGTGAGCACACATCATGGCTCAGTGAGCAAACAAAACAATGCAACAATACATATGCATGCAATCAATTCATATCTTTGGTCTGGTTTAAAGTTTGCAATATGCAATAGAAATGTTTGGGTGGTCAAAGGTTAATGTTTATTGACCCCTCCTCTATACACAAGTGTGTGACGCCACCCGAAGGTAACGTTTATCGTCGACTCACAAGGACCCAATTCATGAACATTGTACAACAAAGGTTAATGTTTATTGCTGTACATTTCCATACCAACACGTAAGCCCCTGTTGGCGAGGGCTTGCAAACTGGGCTCGCAACTAACCAATCCTAATGCCAAACAGTGTATCCAAGGCCTCATCCCAGCATCCCTCAGAACGCCCATAGAGATAGAGCTAAGGCCCCCGGTAGAGTCAGAGACTACAAGGACTGAGACCACCTCCCCTGATACTCTACGACATAATAGTTCTGCTAAAGTAATGGCGATACGATGATGCTAATGCACAAGACTTGAGTTAGAGATAGAGCTAAAGTGCTGAGGCCCAGCCTATGACAACCCCCCTGATACTCGCTCGCATCAAGTACACCAACCATACACATACATTCACATGTCTATTCCTATCATTATCATCATTATCATGTTATAAACAATAAAGTAAATATGCATGAACATTAAATAGAAATATCGGATGACATGTTGAATGCACATTACATGCATGTTCGCATAGAATCAAGCATAGCATTGGACTCAAGAAATAAAATAATTTATTATTAACCAATTAGTTAGGAGTCTTGTTTCCTTACCTTAGCTTGTTAGTAGATCCTCTTTCAAGCTTTAAAATCACCTTTATATTGTTATTATATTGCTAGAGGAGCTAACAAAGTCGATAGAATTTAATTAGAATTAATTCTGAATTTGAAAACCATGCTGTTAACTAGGGGTCGGAGCTAGGGTCTGAGTTATGATCGACCCTGGGTGTGACCACCCCTATTCTAGGCTTTCCGAACACTGGGGGTCGATGCTCAGGGTCTGGTAGGGTCGATTGGCCATCGACCCCCCATGCGACCCCCCGTGGGTTTTGTTGATTTTTCTTCCTTCAGCCCATTCTTCGTGTTTGGGGTCCTATGGCTTGCTCTTACAGTCCATTCCACACCTGTTCTATGGCCTAGAACATGAATCATTCACCTATATGGCTTTCATGATTTCCCCCATGATTTTCCATGAAAACCTAACCATGGGTTGATGGTTTGGGTTTCTCCGAGATCATTCCCTCTTCATTATCTACTCTAAGGTCTTTAGAAACTCATGGAAATAGTATCCATACCTGAGAAGATTACTCCTTCTCTGTAACTCTTCTCCTTTTGCTTTCGTCTCTTCTTTCCTTCTCTTCTTCTTCTCTTTCTTCTCTTCTCTTTCTCTCAATTCAATTAGGGTTCTTAAAGGAGTGAAAGAGGCTTAGGGACGTCCTATTTATAGAGGAGAAACTCCTAAAATAAGTCCCATTGAGATTAGGAAGGAATCCCATTGAAATTAGGAAAGTTTCCTAATTTCTGCTTTTACCAAGTACCGGGGGTCGATAGGGGGGTCGGAGATCCCGTCGACCCCTGGTCCTTAAAATGTCTGACCCCCCATATAAAACTGGGGGTCTGACTTCTATACTGGGGGGTCCGACCCTCCCTTGCTGGGTATGCGACCCTCCCCTTATTTAAGTATTTTTGGGTCAGTTTAATACCTGGGATCGTGATCTCCTTCACGCACTTGGTCCATTTGGCTCAACCATGATGGGTAGACCTGGTTCAAGGTGGTAAGACCGGGTTAGTTTGATACGGGTCTTACAACTCCCCCCTACTTATAAAAAATTTTGTCCCCAAAATTGTTCATACCTTCAGTGTCAAATAGATGAGGGTATTGCTTTCGCATACCATTCTCTTCTTCCCATGTAATTTCTTCCATGTCTCTACTTCCAAGTGACCTTAACATAACAGATATCTCGATTGCATAGTCGTTGAACCTTTCGGCTGGTGATTTCAGTTGGTGTTACTTCAAAGGTCAAATCATCAGTCAAATCAGGTGGATCTACTATCAGAACGTTCGTTGGATCCTTGACATACTTCTTCAATAAGGAAATATGAAATACGTCATGCACACTTGACATAGATGGTGGTAGTGCTAACTGGTAAGCCACTTTCCCACACTTAGCTAAAATCTCATATGGTCCAACATATCTTGGACTTAGTTTCCCTTTTTGTCTGAACTGTTTCAAACCTCGCATAGGCGATACCTTCAAGAATACTTTATCACCCACGACGAACTCAAGATCTTTGCGTCGAGTATTTGCATATTGCTTCTGACGATTCTGAGCTGTTTTCACTCTTTCCTTGATAATGTCGACCACTCGACAAGTCTCCTCAATAAATTCTTGTCCAACGATACTACATTCCCCAACTTCATTCCAAAACAAAGGAGTTCGACACTTTCTGCCATACAGTGCTTCATAGGGTGACATCTGTATGGTAGCCTGATAGCTGTTGTTATAAGCGAACTCGATCAGTGGTAACTTTTCGTCCCATGATCCTTTAAAATCAATTACACATGCTCGTAGCATATCTTGTAGAATCTGAATTGTACGCTCTGACTGTCCATCTGTCTATGGATGGAATGCAATACTAAACTTCAATGTTGTACCCATAGCCTTTTGCAATCCTTCCCAAAACTTGGAAGTAAATCGTGGATCTCTATCGGACACAATGCTCTCGGGTACACCATGTAATCGAACAATATTATCCACATACAGCTTTGCTAACCTTTCTAGTGTATACTGAGGTCGTATCGATATAAAGCGAGCTGTTTTGGTCAGGTGGTCTACAATCACCCAAACTGCGTCAACTACTCGAGGAGTCAATGATAATCCTGTGACGAAGTTCATAGTGATGCAGTTCCATTTCCATGCTGGTTCCGGTAACGGCTGTAACAGTCCTGCGGGTCTTTGTCGTTCAGCCTTTACTTTCTGATAATTTAGGCATTGAGACACGAACTTAGCTACGTCTGCTTTCATTCCTCTCCACCAATATAATTCTTTAGATCATGATACATTTTTGTACTTCCCGGGTGTATCGAATAAATGGTGGTATGCGATTCTTTCATCAGTCGGTGTCTAATGTCCACACTTTCTGTTTCGGGTACACATATTCTTCCTTTGTACTTCAATACCTTCTCTTCGTCCAAGGTGAACTCAAGGTTAGTTCTACCTTTTTCGATGTCTTCTTGTACCGTTCTCAGGTAAGGGTCTGATTTGATAGCTGTTTTCACTTCATCAATTATATCCGGTATAATCTTCAATGCAGTGAACATATTGGAAAACCGATGAATGAACCCTTGGTTGGCTGATCCATCCGTTGTATCTATCACATACTGCTCATTGCCGTGATTGAATACCGTTCCAGTAGTACACATTGCTGTAGTTGTGCTAACCTCTCCTTGAGATTTTATCATTGCCTTTCTGCTCAATGCATCCGCTACTACATTAGCTTTCCCCGGATGATACTGGATATCACAATCATAGTCTTTCAATAGTTCCAGCCATCTTCTTTGTCTCATATTCAACTCCTTTTGATTAAATAAATAAGTAAGACTTTTATGGTCCGATTTAATCTGGAACTTCTCTCCATATAGGTAATGTCTCCATATCTTGACAGCATGTACTACTGCCGCTAACTCCAAATCATGAGTGGGATAATTTTTCTCATGTGTCTTTAACTGTCTTGAGGCATAAGCAATTACTTGTTCTCCTTGCATAAGCACACATCCTAATCCCAGTCCTAACGCATCAGTGTATAGGGTAAATGGCTGTCCGGGAACAGGAATAGTCAAAATCGGAGCAGATATCAATCTGTTCTTTAAAGTTTGGACGCTATTCTCGCATTTATCCATCTACACAAACTTTTCACCTTTCTTGGTCAGACTGGTGAGAGGTACGACAATCCGGGAATAGTCTTCCATAAATCACCGATAATAACCAGCGAGACCCAGAAAACTTCTAATTTCTGCAATGCTCTTTGGTGCTTCCCACTTTACAATAGCCTCGATCTTGCTGGGATCCACTTTGATTCCTTCAGCGGATACTACATGGCCTAGGAAGGCGAATTCACTTAGTCAAAACTCATATTTGGTAAATTTGGCATATAGCTTCTCTTTCCTTAAAAGCTGTAGAGTGGCGTTTAGATTCTTAATATGGGTTTCCTTGTCCTTGGAATATACTAATATATCATCAATAAATACAATAACCGACGTATCCAACATATCGTGGAAAACCCGACTCATAAGTTCCATGAAAGTTGCTGGTGCGTTTGTTAATCCAAAAGACATGACCAAGAATTCATAATGTCCATATCTGGTCCTGAAAGCTGTCTTTTGGAATATCACCTTCTTTAATCTTCAACTGATGGTAGCCTGACCGAAGATCGATCTTAGAAAATACTTTTGCTCCTTGCAACTGATCGAACAAGTCATCGATCCGAGGTAGTGGATATCGATTCTTGATTGTCAGTTTGTTCAGCTCCCAATAGTCGATACATAATCGCACGCTACCGTCCTTCTTTACGAATAATACTGGCACTCCTCATGGTGATATACTGGGTCGAATATAACCCTTGTCCAGTAGTTCTTGTAGTTGTACTTTCAATTCCTTTAGTTCAGTAGGAGCCATTCGATAAGGTGCTTTTGATACTGGTGCGGCTCCAGGTATAAGATCTATCACAAACTCTGTGGCTCGGTCGGGTGGTAATCCTAGTAGTTCCTCAGGAAATACGTCGGGGTAGTCCCGCAAGACATCAATATCTTCCATCCGTGGTGCTTCTTTGGTGAGGTCAACCACTGATACTAGATATCCGACCGCTCCCTTCTCAAGGCACTTCTTAGCCTTTAGTGCTGAGAATATGAGCTTGCGTTTACGGGGAAGTTTGGTTTACACAAAACTAAATTTTGCTCCTTCTTTGTCTTTAAATGTAAGCTTCTTTTCGGCATATAATAGGTTCGCAGAATGCCAAGCTAACCAGTCCATTCCCAAGATGACGTCAAAGTCTGCCATCCCAAGTTGGATCAAGGTTGCATCTAAGGTTTTCTCACCAATGAGAACTGGACATCGCCCATAACTTTTTTTTAATTTCACTTCTAACCCCATCGGTGACCGTACAAGTAGTTTGTAGTCTAATGTTTTGATGGGTAAATTCAGCTTCTTTCCAAATGACACAGATATAAAAGAATGAGTAGTTCCTGAGTCGAAGAGTACTCTAGAGGGTATGTCATTTATAGGTACGATACCTGTGATTTATTTTAACTTAGTCTACATGCTCACACAATGTAATACAACTTAAAAGGTTTCAGTCATACCTGTGACCACATCAGGTGATGCGGCAGCATCCTCGGATGTAACAGCATAAACTCGTCCTTGACGTAGCTGCTTCCTGGGCTTGGACACTCCCTTGCCATATGCCCCGCTTGGTTGCAGCTAAAACATTTTGGGCCTTCAGTATTTGGCTTTGGCTGATGTTGGGCTACTGGGGTAGTCTTGGGTGCAGTAGTAAAGCCTTGAGCACAAAAGGGTTTGAATGTCTTATTATTCCCTCCGTTATAAGCATTTCCAGCTGGCCTTTTCATACCTCTGTTCTGCGTAAAATAACTCTCCTTCTAGCTCGATTCTATAACTCGAGCAATTTGCACAGCTTCATTATATATTTCCTTTTCCAAACCTAGAACATGCTCTCTGATGCTCCCTCTAAGTCCCGTGACAAACCTACGGGTCTTAGTATCTTCTTCTTGCATGCTGAGTGGTGCAAAGAAAAACAGCTCCTCAAAACGCTGTTGATATGCATCCACGAACATCTGTCCCTGATATAAACTCAGGAACTCCTTCTCCATAGAATCTTTGAAGCTTCAGGGAAAGTACTTCTTGAAGAAAGCTTCTTTATATATAGCCCAGGTCAATAGGCATGCTTGGTCAATAGGTAGGCCCTGGTAGATTTCCACCATTGATGTGCATTACCTTTTAGCATGAAGGTGGCACATAATACCTTCTCTTCTTCTGTAATAGTCATCATCAGAAAATTTCTCTCCATTTCGTCGATCCAGTGAGCCAGCCAGAGCGGATCAGACGGTTTTCCGTTAAACTCCTTGGGCTTCATCTTTAAGAATCGCTCCACCAGTCGGGAGTGGTCCATTTGATTCTGAGGGTATGCCCCAAACATAGGTTGTGGATACTAGTAATTAACTTAAACTGCTTCAGGACCTGGTACTGGAATCTATGCAGCTGGTGGTTGAGGTGTTTGAGGTGCTGGGTGGTTACCCACCAGTGCTGCACTTGTTTGTCCAGTCGGCATTGGTATAGCATGTGCTGCCTAAAACATAATTCCCATTGTTGCTTGCATTTGAGCCTGGGCGTGTTGCATTTGTTGCAGCTGTTGCGCTAGGTTCATAACCACGGTTGCCATCTCCGGTGGTGGAGGTGGCAAGTTTGTAGGATTTTCCTGACCCGGATTTACTGGTGGTGCAACCTGCGGATTACCCTGTGCATATATATTTTATTGGCTGACTTCCTCCACGGGTGGTGGGGGTGGAACTGCGTTTCGGCTTTGCCTGGTTACTCGACACCCAGCCATATTTTCCTCTGAGATTGGTGGTGCCTTAAAATCATTAAAATACGTGAGGCAATCATTTATACTTCATGTAGATACGCTAACCGATGTTATTTTCAAAATTTTCAGATCATTCTGTGAAAAAATATAGTCTTCTATGCAGGGTCAATGGTAGGGGTCGATGGTATGTTCGACGCTCAATGTTCGACCCTAGGAAATCACTTATTTCTCCCGAGAGCTGGGGGTCGATGGGTGTCCAACCCCCAGGTGCGACCCCTGGTTTTCTGTCAGGTTCCCGAGAGCTGGGGGTCGATACGGGGGTCGATATGGGGGTCGATGGTCCTGGTCGAATTCTCCGACCCCCGGACCAAAAATCAGATTTTTAAGGTCCGATTCTGAGTTCATTTCCCATTCTTCCTCCTCCGTTTCGACTCGTCTCCTTCCCCTGAGTTGCTACATTTCCAACTCCGCTACATTGGTCATTTTGGTTCCATGTTTCGACGTCTACATCATTCCTACAAGTATGTCTTCTTACCTTTACCTATTTTTAGGTTTTCTTTTCTAGGTTTTTACCCGTATATCTCATTTTCTTCAAATTAAACTTTTTCCAGCCGTAAAAATTCGATTTTTATTGGGGCTTTTGTTATTGGTGACTCGAGGAACGAAAGCCCTCAAAAATATTTGGGTTTCATCGGTTGGTTATCGAGAAACTCGAATTTTGCTCTTTTTACCCTAATTTGTCAAAATTTTCGATTTCTCGCAATTTCTTCAAATTGGATTCCATTACCTAGGATTTCCTACTGTGTGAGTGTTGCAGGATATGTTAAAACCTACGTAATTCCTCCTGCCCACGTGTATGGGTGAAAAGTGAGGCTTTTGGCCAACTTACGTCGTTATAATGTCAAATTTTTGGATTTTTCTATCTTATTAACACATTATCTATTTTTCTTTCTTATCAGCAGTTACTATGGTCCATACCAAAGTACCCAATGTTCGCGATCCTCTTTGTTTCCTTTCCAACGAAGCCGAGGCACAGTATGCCCACTACGCTCGCATGAAGATAGAGGGAGGTCGTAAGGTGAACTTGGCTGAGTTAGCCCTGTTCAATGTGGAGAGAGCATTTGGTGATATGGGATGGCTCCCTGTCATCACTTAGGATGCATATACCCGTCCGGATTTGGTACGCCAGTTCTATTGTAACCTCCAGGTGGTGGGGGATTACAATGATGTTGAGAGGGGCAATGAGCTTCGCATCATGAGCTACGTCAAGGGAGCACATCTCGTTTGATTATCGGCAGTTGGCCGACCTACTGGTCATTTCCTATGCTGGCCCCATGGTTTTCTGTGCTCCTGGAGAGCCCCAGTTTTTCTCTCTTCAGATGAGGGCCGAGATCGACAGTCAGCTCATCCGACCTGATCACTGGCAGATGAGAGCGTGCTATCTGCGTTCAGATCCATGGGTGTATTGCAAGATCATACAACATAACCTGATACCTAGAGTGGTCATTACGAGAGGGTCTCCCAGCTGACCCAGTATCTCCTATACTGTATATGCACTCGGCAGCCCGTCTGCCTTCCATACATCATTATGGGTACCATGATCACTGCTACGTTGCCCAGTCACACCGGCAACCTTCCTTACGGTCGCATGATCACTACCTTGCTTACTCGCTTGGGGGTTGATTTAGTGCATGAGAGGATTCAGGAGAAATCCTTCTCATCGCCTCTAGATTTGGAGGCTATTTGCAAGATGGGCATGCGGGATGCCCAGGTCAGCATTGAGGAGAGGAACGCGATGGTGCGCCCTCACACTCGCGTAGAGATAGCTGACGCTGAGGCAGTTGCAGCAGCCACTGGAGTTCATAGGGAGCCTGCTGATGATGATGACCGTCTGTACATAGATGTGGAATCCATACCACCTCCTTCACCTACACATGCTGCTGGAGCTAGTACTTCTTACGCGGCTGGTCCTTCACATGCGGCTGGTCCTTCACACCCACCTTATGATATGATGGGGATATTGCATGAGATCAGAGAGGCTCAGCGCAGATCTGATATGAGGATGGGGGAGTTACTAGACGCTCAGCGTGTGAGAGTGGATGAGCTACTAGATGCCCAACGCATATCAGATATGAGGATGGGAGAGCTCATAGATGCTCAGCGTCGGTCAAATATGCGGATGGAGGAGCTTTTGGGTGCTCAGCGCGGGACTGATCAACAGGTTGCTGATCTTACAACTAGTCTTCAGGCGACCCCGACTCAGATAGTCTGGTTGACTAGAGTCTACACTGAGGATTATGACAGAGATCGTGAGGCACCGCCTTCTTCTTCACCCCCCCTATTTTTTTTTTTTTTTTTTTTTTTTTTTTAATTTTATAAAACTTCCTTTTTTGGGGTTTTTTTTTTTTTTTAATTTATAAATATTTTTTTTTTTTTTTTTTTTTTTTTATTTTTTTTTTTTTAAAAAAAATTTATTTATTTTTTTAAAAAATTTAAAAAATATGTGAGGACAAAGATGGAAATCTTTAGAAGTCGCCACCTAGATTTAGGTCTAGGACCTTAGAAATGTGAAGTCTCACCCCAAGGTAAAACTTCGATTGACTCATGACCCTTAGATTGGAATTCTGGTCCATCAGAGATTGGGTAAGTGTCAGGTTACGGTTATGGGAAGGGGTTAGGCACCCAAACCGCCCGATCGAAATCGGTCTCCTATACCTTTCCTATGCTAGACTCTATTTGCTAAGCCAAACCAAACCAAGGGGTTTGATATCATTGAACCGAATCTGTATCCATCAGATTGCCTACGTATCACGGAATTATTCCGAAAATCAGGTTCACCATCGTAGTTCAGGTGTGATTAAAGTTTATGGATGTGATTTATGCTTGTGCATGATTAAGTTCTTTGTTCAAGTTGAAAGTTATGCTTGAAAGGCTGAGAAATCCTATGGGTTAGGATCTGGATAGTCCATGTGGACTGATAGATAGTCCTAGTGGATCTAAGAATAACCCTATTTGGGTTGGAATGTGGATAATATCCTAGTGGATCTAATGGATAGTCCAAGTGGACTAAGATTTGGATAACCCTTTTTGGGTTAAAATATGGGGGTATCCGTGGTATCTAGTGGATTATGGATCCGAGTGGACTAAGGTGTGGATCCGAATTTGGGTTTCTCCCAAATGGCCTACGTATCCTAGGGTTTGCCCTAGGAATGGAATCCGCGTAGTTCGGGATGATAACTGGTTAGGAGGAAATGGAACCTGTTCTAGGTTTGGGATTGAGAACCTGTTCTAGGTTTGGGATTGAGAACCTATTCTAGGTTTAGGGTTTAGAACCTATTCTAGGTTTAGGGTTTGCCAAGGGGCAAATCGTCCTAAATTACCCTTTTCATTCTGAATTCTAATTTTGGAAGGTTTGGCAAAGTATTTTTCTTTCTTTATTAAGATTTTTATCATTCCCATTATGCCCTTCCCAAGAATGTGGGTGCCTAAATGCACGTCCCCACACCTAGATTGTCTTCTAGAAGTGTGCATATATGGCAGTTTGACTAGGGTGTTGCATAAAATAAGTTATTGCCAAAAAAAGTAGAATATTCTATCTAAATATGGCACATAAAACATTTATGACAAGAAATTCACATCGATAAGTTGTTTAAAAATCTTTCAAATATGGTATGTATTGTAAATAAGGCAAGAGCCTATATGGCATGATCTAGTATGCTATCTTCTAAGCATGGCAAGATCCTAATTGCTATTTCTTTCCATATTTAGGGTTTTCTACCCTAATTATTATTTTATTTCTATTTTTTAGGATTTTCTACCCTAATTGCTACTTTCTTTCCATTTTAGGGTTTTCTACCCTAATTGTAATTTTATTTCCATTTTTTAGGGTTTTCTACCCTAATTGCTATTTTCTTTCCATTTTAGGGTTTTCTACCCTAATTGCTATTTTCTTTCCATCTTAGGGTTTTCTACCCTAAATGTTACTTTCTTTCTATTTTAGGGTTTTATACCCTAATTGTTATTTTCTTTCCATTTTTTAGGATTTTCTACCCTAGTTGTTATTTTCTTTCCATTTTAGGGTTTTCTACCCTAATTATTATTTTATTTCTATTTTTAGGGTTTTCTACCCTAATTGTTACATTCTTTCCATTTTAGGGTTTTCTACCCTAATTATTATTTTCTTTCCTATTTTTAGGGTTTTCTACCCTAATTGTTACATTCTTTCCATTTTAGGGTTTTCTACCCTAATTATTATTTTATTTCTATTTTTAGGGTTTTCTACCCTAATTATTTTCTTTCCATTTTAGGGTTTTCTACCCTAATTGTTATTTTATTTTCATTTTTTAGGGTTTTCTACCCTAATTGTTACATTCTTTCCATTTTAGGGTTTTCTACCCTAATTGTTATTTTATTTTCATTTTTTTAGGGTTTTCTACCCTAATTGCTATTTTCTTTCCATCTTAGGGTTTTTTACCCTAAATGTTACTTTCTTTCCATTTTAGGGTTTTCTACCCTAAGTGCTATTTTATTTCTATTCTTAGGGTTTTCTACCCTAATTGTTACATTCTTTCCATTTTAAGGTTTTATACCCTAATTATTATTTTATTTCTATTTTTAGGGTTTTCTACCCTAATTGTTACATTCTTTCCATTTTAGGGTTTTCTACCCTAATTATTATTTTCTTTCCTATTTTTAGGGTTTTCTACCCTAATTGTTACATTCTTTCCATTTTAGGGTTTTCTACCCTAATTATTATTTTCTTTCCATCTTAGGGTTTTCTACCCTAAATGTTATTTTCTTTCCATTTTTTAGGGTTTTCTACCCTAATTGTGACAATAAGCATTTAATATAGCATGTGAGCAAGTGTAGCAGACAAATATGGCAATAAACATGTGTATCATTCCAATCATGGCAATGTGATTATTTCAATTATGGCAATGTGATCATTCCAATTATGGCAGTGTATGCATACGAGCATCCGAACATAGCATAGCATCAAATATGGCATGTGAGAAACAACCAAAGCATATGAGAATCAATCAAAACATGATGGAACACGCAGCAAGATGACAGCTTTGTCGGGCTGGACCAAAATGGGCACATAGGGCACTGTACTTACTCAAAAAATTCTTAAAATATATCCCTGGAAAGAAGACTCAGAGGCCAACATTTTGTCTCAAGGAAGATATTCCTAAAAGAGACCATAGGCAGGTCGAAAACATTCCCCAAGTACAGGCAAATACACTGGTCAGGTCTGTTCCAGATTTTTGACCAGTTGCACCATAAATTCCAAATAAAATCCTATTCTTAATGAAAATTAAATACAGACATATGTCTATGTAGATAACTATCTGATCTAAAATTTCATTAAGAAAAACAAGTTAAAACAGTATATTTTCTTTGTGAAAAATGACTCTTTTCAATCATGCAAATCAGCACATCATGACAGATCTGAAATCAAAGCTTTATGCACTTAAAAATTGATATCAATTCAACAAAAAATGGAAAAAATATGAAACCAGTGCCATTTTTTAGAAGACTTTCATGTCTAAAAAGTTCATGTTAAGTGGAATTTCTGATTATGGCCATAAAGTCTTTGTCTAGAGACTTTCCGATGGAGGATTGCATTACATCCGAGAAAAATAGCAATGTCAAAGACAAATTTTTTGATATATTTCCCCAATTCCAAATGGAACGAAATTTTTAGGGTAGTCTTCTATCATATCAGAGAGACTCCCATAAAATTTTGGGCTTCAAAATCTTAGAAAAAATACATATGATGTACGTCCTAAGTTTGAACCCTAAATCTGGAATTTTCAGATCAGAAAATCACTTTATGAAATTTACAAAAAACATCAAACATCATTGTATATCAATCAAAAATTCATCATTGAATAGCTTAGACAAATTATCATTCATGAAAAATGTTAGACATAGGCATCCTAACATTAACAAGTATGTAATAGAGCATTCATGATTGAGATTTCATGAAAATTAGCCTTTTTCAAGCAAAATTGGCATTCGGGCATTATAACGACCTCTAAATTTGTTTAGAGTACTAACCTTGGGCTCAAATCGAGCGAAACCGTTGATGAAGGGTGATTGGGGATTGTATCAATCCCCTTTGAATGTGAATCTTCCTTTTCCTCTCTTCTCTTCTTTCTCTTCTCTCTTCTCTCTTCTTCTTCTCTTTCTCTCTCTCTTTCTCTCTCTTTTTCCTCTCTCTCTACGCTCTCCTTTCTCTCTCTCACCCACGTTTTCCTCTCTTTCTGCTCTGGAAAAAGGATCCTCCTCTTTGCCTATTTATAGTTTTTTCACTCATTTTCTAAAAGATCCTTTTTTCTAAAAAATTTTTTTTTTTCCTTTTTCTTTCCTTCCTTTTTTCTTTCTTTCTTTCTCCTCTCTCTCTTTCACGTTTTCTTTCTAGAAAACGTGAAGGGGAATCTCTTTTCTTTCCCTCTTTTTTTTTTTTTTTATTCCTCTCTCTTTCCTTTTTTCTTCTCATGATCTTTTGGATTATCTCAAAACCCTAAATCCCCTTCTCTTTCACGTTTTCTCTCTCCCCTCTTTCCTTTTTTTCTCAAAATCTTTTTGGATTATCTCCACAATTGAAATCTCTATTCTTTTCCACGTTTTTTCTCTCCCCTCTTTCTTTTCTTTTTTTCTCAAAATCTTTTGGATTATCTCCACAATTGAAATCTCCATTCTTTTCCACGTTTTTTCTCTCCCCTCTTTCCTTTTTCTTCTCAAAAATCTTTTGGATTATGATTTACACATGTATATTACACATATATATATTTAATAACATACATACACATACATACATACATACATGTATATATATGTATATATATATATATTATAATATATATAGAGCCCGACCTAGGTTGACAAGCGATTTGAATTGAGTTGAGTTGGACCGATTGGAATTCACTCGGGTTTCCTCTCCTTGTCATTTCACGGGTCATTTCATTTGTCATCCCGCATGGAATTTTCCGATGGCCTCTATTCCAAATTTTTTGCGTTCATTTTGTAGAACATAAAAAATGAGAAATATAGGAACTTGAACCACCTCATTTGGAAGTAAAATGGTCAACTTATGAATTTTTGAAGTTTAAACGGACCAATTACCGATAATTTGGTTGACCATTCCGCATGAGATCCTTCGGAGACTTCTACCGAAAATATTTTACGTCCACTTTGTAGAGCACTAAAAATGGAACATAATGAGGCCCGGAATCACCTGAATCCGATGTAGAGCGGAAAAGATATGCGCCCGAAGTTTAATGATCATTTTGCATGCAAGTTTGCATGGGACCCACGGCGACTTCTACCGGGATTTTTTACGTCCACTTTGTAGAACATCATGAATGAAGAATAATGGTCTTGGAATCATCCCGAATCCGATGTCGGATGATCAAGATATGATGATTTGAAATTCAAGCAATCCAACTTAGGATAATTTGCATGAAGGCCCACGGGATTATTATTTTATAATAATTTTGAAACCTCCCTTATATGTAGCATCCGACTAAAATGATCATATCTTCCTCATTTGATATCGGAATTGAGCAATTCCGGTCTCGTTTCGAAGATAATTCTATGACCTATGCATCCACGCGGATAATAGCCCATGACCCTGTTGTGAGGATCGGTGGAAAATCACGGATCTTTGGGTTAAAGGTCCGAAACCCGCCATATTGGTTCACTTATGCCGAGGGTGGCAAAAATGGGGTGCTTCTACGGATGCCCCTCTTTAGCCGAGATTGTTATCGGTTGAAGGCTAAAGATAAAAGAACCACATTTTTGGGGTATGAGTGACATTGTTTATTGGGCTGCACTTAGGGTATTTCTTCCTAAAGCGCCTACGTATTCTAAGGGTGTCCTAGAAATCAAGCCCGGAGCGTAGTTCGTTGGCAAGAAGGTTTGCTTGTCTCGGAAGATTGGTGAGTGCTCTTCTTGTATGAAGCTAGTCTGTGAATACAAGACTCATTTGTAAGGCTGGGAACCTCTTCTTGTTGAGGTGGAACTCAATGCAAGGTATGTGCGGGCTTGGACCCGGCTTGATC
This sequence comes from Protea cynaroides, assembly GCA_028583415.1. Classification (NCBI taxonomy): domain Eukaryota; kingdom Viridiplantae; phylum Streptophyta; class Magnoliopsida; order Proteales; family Proteaceae; genus Protea; species Protea cynaroides. Next base: position 11,554,856 of record CM053268.1, on the reverse strand, counting down.
CATTTGTAGGCTGATAAACCTCTTCTTGTATGAAGCTAGTCTGTGAATACAAGGCTCATTTGTAGGCTGGGAACCTCTTCTTGCCGAGATGGAACTCAATGCAAGGTATGTGCGGGCTTGGACCCGGCTTGATCCATTTGTAGGCTGATAAACCTCTTCTTGTATGGAGCTAGGCTGTGAATACAAGGCTCATTTGTAGGCTGGGAACCTCTTCTTGCTAAGGTGGAACTCAATGCAAGGTATGTGCGGGCTTGGACCCGGCTTGATCCATTTGTAGGCTGATAAACCTCTTCTTGTATGGAGCTAGTTTTGTGAATACAAGGCTGATTGCATGAGCTTGGGCTCGGATTTGATTTGTCCGGATGGAAGACTTGATGTCTTTCCTTGATTAAGATTTTGGCTTGAGTACTGCATTTGTCGGAACATTGAGAATTTCATAGAGCATATGAATGATTATGTTGAATCAAGTGCTTCTTTATTGAATCTAAGAGACATAGTTCATGAAACACACTAGAATTCAAAAAAAATAACCTAAAATGCTATTGGCTTCTTGATTGGTGCGACTCTAGGGAGTGTTTGAACATTTCTATTGTTCCATTCCACGAGCAATGGTATCAACCGGATCTGATGTCAACTTTATGGGAAGTTCATAATCGGTTACTTCTCTGTTGGTGCTTCTTTGGGATATTGAATTCTTGAGGTAATCTTATTGGAGAGTAGAGCGAGGTATGAGTCAACCCCATGATCCGGACATGCAAACTATTTTTACGTATTTGTGACAACCCGCTCTTGCTTCCACCAAGTGCATTTCCATCGATGTCTGCTGTGGTTATTTCTTTGAGGCGGCTAAACCGAGTCCGTGTCCATCCGATAAGCCATAGGATCTGCTCTCTTTGCCAATTGAAAAGGGTTGAGGGTCGTCATTTCAGATTCCTCAACTAATCCTAACCTTTACGTTAACCAGATTTGAAGAAGATATGGTGATCCGCTGAAATTGTTCAACTCAAACCGGTCTTGATGAGTTGCCATGAAGTCAAGGCCCTTTAATGTCTCGGCCAACCATCGTAGGGATGATATCAAAACCTTGTCTTGCATGCTTTATGAGATCTATTATGATGGGAGATTACGTATCTGTGCAACCGTAGCAATAGTCGGGCTATGCTACAATATAGGTAAACATGTCTTCTACGAACTTGTGCTTCTTTCCTTGTTGGACTTGTATGAGCATATGACTTGATCATGCGCTTTATCGTAGCCGTTGATCTTGTACAAAGCGGCACATTTCTTTCTTGTCCCGAGTTGAAAAAGTCTTGTATCTCTTGCCCGTAATCTTTTCCCGGATATGGCTTGAAGATCTTCCGCTTAGGTGTGAGCAAAAGGCAAGCTCCAAATTCTTCCACGAGTTGGGCATAACTTCGACTTCTCCCATCCACGAAAACATGAGCCGTCGGATCCCGGCATTGGCGGCCGCTTTTAAAAAGTTGCGGGCATAATTTTATGGTTGTTAATTGAGGAAGTGCCTCCAATTGATGCTTTCGTAAGAAAGAGCTATCTTACGTGAACTCAATACGCCCGGCTCAATTTTTCGGTGCCCTGTCCATCTCTACGTAATTCCGTCGACGGATCAATGTATTATCGGCTTCCGTTTGTGACTGTAGGAATCCCGACATACAAATAGAGGTTAAAAAAATGAATCATTGGAATTACCTTCAAGTATTGTTGTTTAGATATGTTGAAAATGCCCTTAGAAGGTTGCACATGAAATGTATACATATGATTGACTGCATGCGAGTTTAAAGTACATAAATCTGTAGACATGACGAGCTAAAATGGAGGTCCAAAGGGGCCGACAAGAAAGCTGTCAGGTGGGTTTGCCGCTGAAGGAGTTTGTGGTTGTTTATGTAGAATGGGCATATCTTCCCGAGAAGATCCCATTTTATGGGCTTTGGAATGGATGGGCTTATTGGAATCTTGGGACGCCGTCGGATGTAATGAGCGACGGATAAGAGTTCCGGCCGGACTTTTCTTCTTCTTTTTTTTTTTTTTTTTTTTTTTTTTTTTTTTTTATTTCTCTGATTGATATACTCATGAGAGTTTACATCAAATGATATGAAAAACGGGCTTTGATATGTAACTCTTGGGAAATCCGTTGGATAGATGGACGGATGAAAGAGTTTAGCCAACAAACGAGGAAATTCTTTCTCCCCCCTTTTTTTTTTTTTTTTTTTTTTTTTTTTTTGAAGGAGCGTAGAGGCTACACATAATACTTCTTCACTTGATCCAAGTTGGTCAAGTATTGTAACTCGATGCCTTCCATGTTGACTAGTCGAACAGCTTTCCCTGGTAAGATTTCTTTTATCATGAGCGGTCCGCTCCACTTAGGACGAAACTTGCCCCTAGGGTCATGGACGGGTGCTCTTTGTTCTTTCAATACCAAGTCCCCCCTTGTCGGGTGGCGAACACGCACCTTTTTGTTAAAGGTTGCCGCCATTCTTTGTTGGTATTTTCTTACATTATCCATTGCCTTCATTCTTCTTTCATCAACGAAGTTCAGCTCGTCATATCCGGATTGCAACCACTTTCGGCACGGAATCTTGCATTCCATTAAGACCCTTAGTGAGGGCACCTCTATTTTTCTCTTGGGAGGGCTGCTTCCATACCATATACTAGTGAATACGGCGTTGCCCCGAGTAGATGTTCTTATGGATGTTCCGTATGCCCGAGTGCATAAGGTAGTTTGTCCGCCCGATCAACATTAGATTACGCCATCTTACGGAGGATAACCTTAACATTTTTATTGGCCGCCTCTCTGCCCCATTTTGTACGTGGACGGTAAGGAGAGGACCGATGCCTTTTGATGTGGAACTTGTCACATAATTCTTGGACTCTCCCTACGAAGTGTTGTCCTTGATGCGAGATTATAGGCGGGGCATTCCATGCCGGCATATGATATACTCTTGTAGAAATTTAGCCACTTTGTTTCTTTGTGAGCTTGGCGTATGATTGTGCCTCTACCCACTTTGTAAAGTAATCGATGGCAACCAAGATGAATTCATGCCCATTCGAAGCTTTAGGGTGAACCTTTCCAATCACATCTATGCCCCGGGTTGAGAAAGGCCATGGAGAGCTAAGAGTATGCAACTCTGCTTGGAGGCACGTGTATCAAATTAGCATGGATTTGGCACTTGTGACATTTCCTTACGAACTCCGAACAATCTGCTTCCATTGTGTTCCAATAATATCCCATTACGAGAATCTTCTTTGCAAGCATTCTAGCGTTCATGTGAGGTCCGCATATTCCTTGATGGACCTGCTTTCGATAACATTTTGCTTTGTTCCTCATCGTCTGGACTAAGCGCACTCCTTCATGGGATCTTTTTTACGGGATATCTTCGCATAGTATGAATTGGGAGGCATATCTCCTAAGAGACTTCCTCTCACCTGTTGTAGCTTCCACTTTGGATACTTTCCTTCTTTGATGAAATCTATGATAGGAGCAAACCATGGCCGACCATCATTGTCAATGCATTCACTTCTTCCAAGTGGAGTGGCCGTACTCTCTTCTCTATGATTAGTGGTTTGATCGTCCCAGCGGATCATTTCCAATCATTGAGGCCAAGGTGGCCAATGCATCGGCATACTTATTGGTATCTCTTGGGGAGTAGTCAAATTCAATTTGCTTTCGAACTTCCGAGCCGGGGTTATTGCACATTCTTGATAAGGTATCGGCTTCTCATCTTTGGTTTTCCAATCCCCTCGACTTGGTAGATAACAATTGATGAGTCACCATAGACTTTTAATCTGCGGACCCCTATGGCCAAAGCTGCTTTTAGTCCCATGATACATGCTTCATACTCTGCAATGTTGTTTGTGCGGTCGAAGTCTAATCCGAATGAAAATGGTACAAATGCCCCTTACGGATCTATGAATAAGGGGCCGGCCCGTATCCCATATGATTTGCGGCTCCATCGAAGAACATTATCCATGTGTCATTCTTCCCCTCTTCTTGAGTGGTGTAGACTTCTTCATCGGGAATACATCTTCCAAATGTGCGAGGTTATCTTCAATTGGTAGAGCCGACGGATGTTCTGCGGTTACGCTCCCTTTGATAGACTTTTGAGTAGTGTATGTGATGTCAAATTCGGACAACAACAATAGCCACCTAGCCAATCTTCTGTTAAAGCCGGTTTCTCGAATAGATACTTCGGGGGTCCATTACGGAAATGAGTATGACCTTGTAGGATAACATGTAATGTCTCAATCTCTTTGTTATCCGGACCGGGGCTGTGCATGTCTTCTCCGGTTGTGTATAATTGGCTTCGTATCCTGTGAATTTCTTACTCGGATAGTATCTTGCCTTTTACGTCTTTCCATACGTATCATCTTTGGGCTATCATTGACCCCATAGAAACTTCTAGTCCCGACAAGTAAAGGAGTAGCGGTCTTCCGTCTTGGTGGGGCTAAGGCCGGTGGGTTCAACGGATATGCCTTAATCTTGTCAAAAGCCATCGACATTGAGGGTTCCAATCCTTTGGCTGGTCCTTCCCGAGTAGTTTGAAAATTGGTTCTCCGCGTTGCGGTGAGATGTGCAATAAACCGGTTGATGTATTGAAGTCTTCCCAAGAAACCTCTTACTTCCCTTTCTGTTTGAGGGCTGGCATTTCGGAGATGGCTTTTATCTTGGTTGGGTCAATTTCAATTCCTCTTTGGCTGACCATAAAACCTAGCATTTTGCCGGCTATAACCCCGAATGCACATTTTTGGGGGTTAAGCCTTAGTTTGTAGTGCTTGATCCTTTCAAAGAATTTCCTAGCGCGGGGATGTGACCTTCTACGGTGAGCGATTTTACAATCATATCATCTACATACACCTCTACCTCCTTATGGATTAGGTCGTGCAAGATTGTAGTAGCCATCCTTTGATAAGTTGCCCCGGCATTTTTCAGCCCAAATGGCATTCTGATTTAACGGTAGGTGCCCGGTGCGTTATGAAGGCGGTCTTCTCCTTGTCTTGGGGTGCCATCTTTATCCGATTGTACCACGAGAATCCATCCATGAAGGACAACGAGCATGATTTGCGGTGTTATCCACTAGGATGTCTATCTTTGGTAATGGAAAGTCATCTTTAGGGCTGGCCTTATTCGGGTTTACGTAATCAATGCACACCCTCGGTCTTCCATCTTTTTTAGGTACAATGACCACATTTGCTAACCACTGCGGATGCCGTAACCTCCCGGGAATCCTGCATCAAGCGCTTCATGATATCCTCCTTAACCTTAAGGGTCCATTCGGGCCTTAACCGCCTTAGCTTACGCTTACATGGCCTTACGTGCGAGACCAAAGGTATCTTATGCTTTGTACCACTTCGGGGGTCTATGCCGGGCATATCTTCATGGGACCGGGCAAATACTTCTTGGAATTCCATTAGTAATTCCGTCATTTGTTTGGTTTCCTCTTCCGTCAAGGTAGCACCGATCTTTATTTCTCGAGGTTGCTCTCTTGAACCAAGGCTGATTATCTTGAAGTCTTCACCAGCGGGTTGAGCTTTCTTTTCCTCCGAGGCTTGGATGGATTGTAATATTTCGGGAAATGGTTCATCATTCTCATCATTTTCAAAGTTAGAGTTAGAAGGAGAAGGAAAGGAAGAAGTAGGCCGGGAGTAATTCAAAATGTCATCTTTATTCATATTCAAAAGCGGTACGGGGAAATGGTTCCAAGTGGAGCGGACTCAAACTTTGAAGCGGACTCAATCTTATCTAAAGACCTCGGGACCCTAGGCTCGGACATAGTCATTATATGTGGATTACATGGCAGCCCCTTTGGGTAGACAAAATTATCATGACAACTCCAATTGGGGATTATTCCTTTGATGGGTAGGGTGAATTGTTGTACATCGGGACTCCTATCTTGGTCTTCACCGGTGAGCGTCATTACTTGATCATCGTCGAACAGTTTGCTGATGTTGATCACTTCTGTCTCAGATTTTTGCTTCTTGCTCCGCTCTTGGATCTTGACTTGCTCGAGCTCTTCCCAATCAAGAGTACAATCATGGAATATTTCGAACCCGGGTACTTGCTTTTGAAGGTGAGTGCTGAACCAAGGTTATGAAAATCCACAATAAATGTTGTTTTCTCCTTCTTTGACAAAATACCCATTTAGGGTCCTTGAAGCCGGATATCTTGTACATTGTATAACCCCTCGAGATATTGCATGACGAGTCGCCGTCCGTCCTTTGAGGTCGCCGGTCCCCACTAACTCTATCCGATGCTCTTATTTTGCTGCTACCATACTTAACACTATACTTGTATTTCCTCCTCTCGAACTTCGAAATCCTTCGTCGGCTCCGCTCTGCTTTTGCTTGATTACTTTCGGATCCCCTTCGGTGGGGGTATATCCCAGCCCAAATCTATACTCATTGATCAATAGAGATAAGAAAGTGGTACTACCATGTTGGTGGGAACCAAGGCCCATACCCGGAAAGTAGAGCATGTTAAGTAATTGTGAAAATGAAAAAGCGAGATGCTTGCACTGTAGGATCCGGCTCGGTTAGTGGCTAAGATGTTGTCAACTTGAAACCCTCCGAGAGAAGTCCTGCCTTGTATTCCCTTGTAACTCTTCATTACTTTGTCCGGTGGCCAATGTATTTCACGGCTAGCTGCAGAATCTGCGTGTATTGTCGCAGTTGTACCCTTGTAGATGAATTTAATCTTACGGTATAAAGCGGATGCCACCGCATTGGCCCGATGGATCCAAGGCCTACCCGGAAGCATCTTTGAATGAGGCGGAGATATCAATGACTTGGAACTCTGTTTCAAACTCAGCCCGGTCCTACTTGAATTGGTGCTGTGAAGACACCCAATATAGCCCTTACGGTATTGTCGTATGCCTTGATGGTCATATCCGAAGGTTTCAACTCGTCTCGGTCGAAGCCTAGATGCTTGAGCGTACGGAAAGGGAATACATTTAAGGCTGACCCATTATCGACCAAAACTTGAAAAATGCTATTGCCCGGCATCCGATGGTAATATATGCGAGCTTGTATGTGATCCTTACTTCCTTGAGGAAGATGCGCATCTCCAAAAACAATTGCATTAACGGCATATCTACCCCCTACTAGCATGGCTAGTTCTTCTCCCTCCATTGAAGCCCGGGACCTGAATGCTTGCCGGAGATTTGGTACCGCGTCCCTGTGGACCTTGGAAGCCATCGGAAGTTCCCAAATGGACACATTGGCTTGGGTCTTTTGTAGTTGTTTTAAGGCCGGGTTTGGAGGTTACGGTTGATTGGCGGGTCCTTTACCTTTCTCTCTTACGGCTTGGGCCGGATCACTTACCATCGGGTGAGATGGTTTGTAGTTCTTCCCTGTTACGGTTTTACGCTATTTCTTGCTCATCCTGCGGGAATATGAACTCCATCTCAAGGAAAGCGGTTGTCAACTTGATCTACTTCTCTCTCCTCATCCGAGAGGTAGATGATGAATGGTTCTTCTTCTTCTTCTTCTTGTGCTTGTGCTATAAGGTGTGATGAATCTTGGGAAATAGAAATCATATTCTTCTTCTTCTTGTTGATGACTTCCCAACATGTTTATTTCGTCACCGGATGTGACAACCATATTGCTTACTCCTTCCATGGCCGTAGTAAGGTCGAGGGGTTATCTCCCCACTCTATGAAATTGATCTTTGTGGTGAGGGGGGGGGGTTATTCGCCCGTGACACTTGTCGGGGCTGGACCTTAAATTTGCGGAATCCAACGGATCTTGTATGGCATGCCTTAATGTATAGCAATTGTCCGTATCATGCCCATGCTGATTGTGGTACTTACAAAAAAAGATCCATACGAAAATTAGTCGGAGGGGCTTGGAGGTGGACGAGGGTCGAGCACGGTCCAACTTCTTGGCTTGTATTAATTTATCCGAGCCTTGGACCGGGTCATCCCCAAATCGGTAAGCTGCCTCCTTGGTCTTGCTGCTTGTGGTGGGGTGTAATTTGAACTTCCCAAGATCAATGGTTCAGATTGGTATTAGCTATTTGCTTTACGGATTGATTTCTGGGTTTCTTGGTGGGTGCGCCCTTCTATTTGACACTCCTTCGACCTTTCGGCTTTCTGGTAATATATCTCCTCGGGTTATGGCGTCCTCCGCTTGTTGTCCCGCAACCACGAGCCCTTCAAATGATAGGATGGCCCGGCCGAAGATGTATGTCTTATATGGCCCCCTTAAACCTCTCATCATTATGCGCACTTGATCTCTTTCGGAGGGTCGATCCCAAAGCTTCGTTGCAACACTCGAACCGGGTCGGATAGGCCGTGAGCGTCTCTCCTTGTGCTTGGACCATGGTCTCCAAGCGCCTACGGTGGGTCTCCAACTCCGTATTGTAGGAATAGAAATTGATAAATGCTTTAGTGATATCGACCAAGAATGTATCCGTGATGGTTTTGATTCATCAACCATCGATGAGCCCCACCCGTGAGGGAGAGTTGGAATGCCTGTCCCTAGCGCTCATCGGTGAATCCTTCGCCTTGCTTCAATAGACTGTGAATGATCTTAAGTGGGCCACGGGATCTCTGTCCCATCAAATTTCTCGGTGGTCCATTTAAACTTGGGAGGTAGTTTAGTTTACGGAAAGAAGCATAATCCTTCGGCATCAATAATTTGACTTTCTACTCCTTTCATGCCCCTTAGTATTTTTTCCACTTGACTCAATACGTCCTTTGTATGGGCCATCTTCTTCCTTCGATTTCTTAGTCACGGGGTAGCTTTGAATGATGGGCTGTTTATGGGGTGCGACACCTTCCATATCTTCGAATGCCGGGTTTATGAAAATTTTTGGTGCAGCTGCATTAGGGGTATTCGGTCCTTGTGGTGATGCCATATTTACCCTTTCGGAGGTCAACCCTTGAGCTGCGGTTGTAATTGGATATCCCTTGCTGCGGTAGCTATCATTCCCATGGTATCCTCTATCTTTTTCCATTCTAGCATCCATAGTGTTCGGGACTTGGTTTTGATCCTTCGGCCATTGATTCGGGTTGATGTGGTTGAGATGGGACTAGCGGCTTTGGTGTGTACACCCTAGATAATCTCCCGATAGCGGGATCCCTTATCCAAGAGGTAGAAATGGTTGTAGTTTGGGCTGACTCCTTGGCTTGGGTACCGGAAAGGAACCCAAAAGTGATAAATATTAGGACACTAAGATTACGGAAGTGGAAAGAAGTTAAGTACACAATCAAAGATGACTCAACCAAACAAGAGTTAGCTCCCTCATAAGAACGATCGGGTAAACATTGTCGAGTCAATTTAATCGAATTTGATTAAGCCATGTGTTCGAGTCTTGGGACCTCGTGATTCAAAAATGGATAATCGGTGGTACCAAGGTCCGGCCAATTGGATTACCGGTTCGATGAAATTGAAATGGATATATTAATCCGTCGTCCTTATTAGGGATGATTAGCAAAAGCGGTTCATAGATGAACAAACTAGTAAATTTCTTCTTGACCATGGTATCTAAGTCTTGGCGGGGGATTTTCTACTCTTTTTTTGAAATCGGCGTGTTAACAATGAGAGATTCAACACATCGAGCTTACTTAATGGAGGGTGTATAGTGACCGTCTACTATGATGTAGAACGGGTGTATACATACCCCATGCTCCCAATGGGTGAGAGTTCAAGATGCTCATCGTGTAGAATCTAACATGTTGACCAATCGAGGACAAAAGCGGGCAGGACCGGCGTCTCGAACATGGATGTCATGGTTAAAGCCGATTTTCTTGGGTCGGTTCGGGGGATGGACCAAAAAATAACAAACATTGGGCTACAATGCGGGTTGGGACGGAAAAGGCCACCTTGGCGGGGATGGGGTAACCTATCACCGAATGCTCGATGAATAATGGGCCCCCAATCCCTTTATATACTATGTTGCAAGGATCCAAGCGGCGTGGAGTAGCATAACGCATTCCCGGGCGGACCCACAAGCGCTCGTTAGGGGCTGCTCACCGGTCGTGGTCTCACAAAGTGCAGGCCAAGGCTGTGTGTTTCTCCTAGCGGGCTGCCCCATATGCATGGGACCCGGTTCGGCTACTCGCACGAATGTGTGACTGAACCCATTCCCCCAAAGCAATAATATACAAGCATAAATATAGTATCCTAAAATCTAGCATCCAATTCACACAAGGAAAGTTTTCATTTAGGAGTTTGACATTTTATATCCCCGGTGGGGTCGCCCTTTGTGAGGACAAAGATGGAAATCTTTAGAAGTCGCCACCTAGATTTAGGTCTGGGACCTTAGAAATGTGAAGTCTCACCCCAAGGTAAGACTTCGATTGACTCATGACCCTTAGGTTGGAATTCCGGTCCATCGGAGATTGGGTAAGTGTCGGGTTACGGTTATGGGAAGGGGTTAGGCACCCAAACCGCCCGATCGAAATCGGTCTCCTATACCTTTTCTATGCTAGACTCTATTTGCTAAGCCAAACCAAACCAAGGGGTTTGATATCATTGAACCGAATCCGTATCCATCAGATTGCCTACGTATCACGGAATTATTCCGAAAATCGGGTTCACCATCGTAGTTCGGGTGTGATTAAAGTTTATGGATGTGATTTATGCTTGTGCATGATTAAGTTCTTTGTTCAAGTTGAAATTTATGCTTGAATGGTTGAGAAATCCTATGGGTTAGGATCTGGATAGTCCATGTGGGCGATAGATAGGTCCCTAGTGGATCTAAAGAATAACCCTATTTGGGTTGGAATGTGGATAATATCCTAGTGGATCTATGGATAGTCCAAGTGGACTAAGGTTTGGATAACCTAGTGGTTATGGGTTAAAATGGGGGGGTATCCTAGTGGATCTATGGATGGTCCAGGGGTGGACTAAGGTATGGGTAAATACCCTATTGGTGGATCTATGGATAGTCGGGAAGTGGACAAGGTGTGGATCCGAATTTGGGTTTCTCCCAAATGGCCTACGTATCCTAGGGTTTGCCCTAGGAATCGGGAATCCGCGACAGTTCGGGATAGGTTAGGGTTGGAGAACCTTGTTCTAGGTTAATGATTGAGAACCTATTCTAGGTTTAGGGTTTAGAACCTATTCTGGGTTTAGGGTTTAGGGTTTGCCGAGGTTTAGGGGGCAAATCGTCCTAAATTACCCTTTTCATTCTGAATTCTAATTTTGGAAGGTTTGGCAAAGAATTCTCTTTCTTTATTAAGGTTTTTATCATTCCCATTATGCCCTTCCCAAGAATGTGGGTGCCTAAATGCACGTCCCCACACCTACATTGTCTTCTAGAAGTGTGCATATATGGCAGTTTGACTAGGGTGTTGCATAAAATAAGTTATTGCCAAAAAAGTAGAATATTCTATCTAAATATGGCACATAAAACATTTATGACAAGAAATTCACATCCGATAAGATTGTTTAAAAATCTTTCAAATATGGCATGTATTGCAAATAAGGCAAGAGCCTACATGGCATGATCTAGTATGCTATCTTCTAAGCATGGCAAGATCCTAATTGCTATTTCTTTTCCATATTTAGGGTTTTCTACCCTAATTATTATTTTATTTCCATTTTTTAGGATTTTCTACCCTAATTGCTACTTTCTTTCCATTTTAGGGTTTTTTACCCTAATTGTAATTTTATTTCCATTTTTTAGGGTTTTCTACCCTAATTGCTATTTTCTTTTCCATTTTTAGGGATTTTCTACCCTAATTGTTATTTTCTTTCCATTTTAGGGTTTTCTACCATAATTATTTTCTTTCCATTTTTAGGGTTTTCTACCCTAATTATTTTCTTTCCATTTTTAGGGTTTTCTACCTAATTGTTATTTTCTTTCCATTTTTAGGGTTTTCTACCCTAAATTATTTTATTTCCATTTTTAGGGTTTTCTACCCTAATTGTTATTTTCTTTCCATTTTAGGGTTTTCTACCCTAATTATTATTTTATTTCTATTTTTAGGGTTTTCTACCCTAATTGTTACATTCTTTCCATTTTAGGGTTTTCTACCCTAATTATTATTTTCTTTTCTATTTTTAGGGTTTTCTACCCTAATATTTCTTGTTATTTTCTTTCCATTTTTAGGGTTTTCTACCCTAATTGTTATTTTCTTTCCATCTTGGGGTTTTTTACCCTAATTGTTATTTTCTTTCCATTTTAGGGTTTTCTACCCTAATTGTTATTTTATTTGTATTTTAGGGTTTTCTACCCTAATTGTTACATTCTTTCCATTTTAGGGTTTTATACCCTAATTATTATTTTATTTCTATTTTTTAGGGTTTTCTACCCTAATTGTTACATTCTTTCCATTTTAGGGTTTTCTACCCTAATTATTATTTTCTTTCCTATTTTTAGGGTTTTCTACCCTAATTGTTACATTCTTTCCATTTTAGGGTTTTCTACCCTAATTATTATTTTCTTTCCATCTTAGGGTTTTCTACCCTAAATGTTATTTTCTTTCCATTTTTTTAGGGTTTTCTACCCTAATTGTGACAATAAGCATTTAATATAGCATGTGAGCAAGTGTAGCAGACAAATATGGCAATAAACATGTGTATCATTCCAATCATGGCAATGTGATTATTTCAATTATGGCAATGTGATCATTCCAATTATGGCAGTGTATGCATACGAGCATCCGAACATAGCATAGCATCAAATATGGCATGTGAGAAACAACCAAAGCATATGAGAATCAATCAAAACATGATGGAACACGCAGCAAGATGACAGCTTTGTCGGGGCTGGACCAAAATGGGCACATAGGGCACTGTACTTACTCAAAAAATTCTTAAAATATATCCCTGGAAAGAAGACTCAGAGGCCAACATTTTGTCTCAAGGAAGATATTCCTAAAAGAGACCATAGGCAGGTCGAAAACATTCCCCAAGTACAGGCAAATACACTGGTCAGGTCTGTTCCAGATTTTTGACCAGTTGCACCATAAATTCCAAATAAAATCCTATTCTTAATGAAAATTAAATACAGACATATGTCTATGTAGATAACTATCTGATCTAAAATTTCATTAAGAAAAACAAGTTAAAACAGTATATTTTCTTTGTGAAAAATGACTCTTTTCAATCATGCAAATCAGCACATCATGGCAGATCTGAAATCAAAGCTTTATGCACTTAAAAATTGATATCAATTCAACAAAAAATGGAAAAAATATGAAACCAGTGCCATTTTTTAGAAGACTTTCATGTCTAAAAAGTTCATGTTAAGTGGAATTTCTGATTATGGCCATAAAGTCTTTGTCTAGAGACTTTCCGATGGAGGATTGCATTACATCCGAGAAAAATAGCAATGTCAAAGACAAATTTTTTGATATATTTCCCCAATTCCAAATGGAACGAAATTTTTAGGGTAGTCTTCTATCATATCAGAGAGACTCCCATAAAATTTTGGGCTTCAAAATCTTAGAAAAAATACATATGATGTACGTCCTAAGTTTGAACCCTAAATCTGGAATTTTCAGATCAGAAAATCACTTTATGAAATTTACAAAAAACATCAAACATCATTGTATATCAATCAAAAATTCATCATTGAATAGCTTAGACAAATTATCATTCATGAAAAATGTTAGACATAGGCATCCTAACATTAACAAGTATGTAATAGAGCATTCATGATTGAGATTTCATGAAAATTAGCCTTTTTCAAGCAAAATTGGCATTCGGGCATTATAACGACCTCTAAATTTGTTTAGAGTACTAACCTTGGGCTCAAATCGAGCGAAACCGTTGATGAAGGGTGATTGGGGATTGTATCAATCCCCTTTGAATGTGAATCCTCCTTCTCCTCTCTTACGCTTCTTTCTCTCTTCTCTTTCTCTCTCTCTTTTCGTTTTTTTTCTCTCTTCTTTCTGCTTCTCACGTTTTCTCTCTCTCACTCACCTTTCTCTCTCTCACCCACGTTTCCCTCTCTCTCTGCTCTCTGGAAAAAAGGATCCTCCTCTTTGCCTATTTATAGTTTTTTCACTCATTTTCTAAAAGATCCTTTTTTCTAAAAAAATATTTTTTTCCTTTTTCTTTCCTTCCTTTTTTCTTTCTTCCTTTCTCCTCTCTCCCTTTTTTTCTTTTTTTTTATTCCTCTCTCTTTCCTTTTTTTCTTCTCATGATCTTTTGGATTATCTCAAAACCCTAAATCCCCTTCTCTTTCACGTTTTCTCTCTCCCCTCTTTCCTTTTTTTTCTCAAAATCTTTTTGGATTATCTCCACAATTGAAATCTCTATTCTTTTCCACGTTTTTTCTCTCCCCTCTTTCCTTTTTTTCTCAAAATCTTTTGGATTATCTCCACAATTGAAATCTCTATTCTTTTCCACGTTTTTCTCTCCCCTCTTTCCTTTTTCTTCTCAAAAATCTTTTGGATTATGATTTACACATGTATATTACACATATATATATTTAATAACATACATACACATACATACATACATACATGTATATATATATATGTATATATATATATTATAATATATATAGAGGCCGACCTAGGTTGACAAGCGATTTGAATTGAGTTGGCCCCCGGACGGATTGGAATTCATTGGGTTTCCTCTCCTTGTCATTTCACGGGTCATTTCATTTGTCATCCCGCATGGAATTTTCCGATGGCCTCTATTCCAAATTTTTTGCGTTCATTTTGTAGAACATAAAAAATGAGAAATATAGGAACTTGAACCACCTCATTTGGAAGTAAAATGGTCAACTTATGAATTTTTGAAGTTTAAACGGACCAATTACCGATAATTTGGTTGACCATTCGGCATGAGATCCTTCGGAGACTTCACCTCGAAAATATTTTACGTCCACTTTGTAGAGCACTAAAAATGGAACATAATGAGACCGGACACCCCCGAATCCGATGTAGAACGGAAAAGATATGCGGCCGAAGTTCTAATGATCATTTTGCATGCAAGTTTGCATGGGACCCCCGGCGACTTCTACCGGGATTTTTTACGTCCACTTTGTAGAACATCATGAATGAAGAATAATGGTCTTGGAATCATCCCGAATCGATGTCGGATGATCAAGATATGATGATTTGAAATTCAAGCAATCCAACTTAGGATAATTTGCATGAAGGCCCCCGGGATTATTATTTTATAATAATTTCAGAAACCTCCCTTATATGTAGCATCCGACTAAAATGATCATATCTTCCTCATTTGATATCGGAATTGAGCAATTCCGGTCTCGTTTCGAAGATAATTCTATGACCTATGCATCCACGCGAGATAATAGCCCATGACCTGTTGTGGGGATCGGTGGAAAATCCACGGATCTTTGGGTTAAAGGTGCGAAACCCGCCATATTGGTTCACTTATGCCGAGGGTGGCAAAAATGGGGTCGATATTAATATTTAAATAAATTTATTTACCAAAAAAAAAAAAAAAATAAAAAAATTTTTTTTTAAAAAAAAAAAAAAAAAAAAACATCTAATCAAAAACACATTAATTTACTTATAAAAAAAAAAAAATTAATCCTTTCCCTCCCCTTCCCCCCCCCCCCCCCCTTGGCCCTGTGAGCAAACAAAATAATGCAACAATACATATGCATGCAATCAATTCATATCTTTGGTCTGGTTTAAAGTTTACAATATGCAATAGAAAGGTTTGGGTGGTCAAAGGTTAACGTTTATTGACCCCTCCTCTATACACAAGTGTGTGACGCCGCCCGAAGGTAACGTTTATCGTCGACTCACAAGCACCCAATTCATGAACATTGTACAACAAAGGTTAATGTTTATTGCTGTACATTACCATACCAACACGTAAGCCCCTGTTGGCGACGGCTTGCAAACTGGGCTCGCAACTAACCAATCCTAATGCCAAATAGTGTATCCAAGGCCTCACCCCAACATTCCTCAGAACGCCCATAGAGATAGAGATAAGGCCCCCCGGTAGAGTCAGAGACTATAAGGACCGAGACCACCTCCCCTGATACTCTATGACGTAAAAGTTCTGCTAAAGTAATAGCGATACGATGATGCTAATGCACAAGACTTAAGTTAAAGATAGAGCTAAAGTGCTGAGGCCCAGCCTATGACACCCCCCTGATACTCTCTCGCATCAAGTACACAAACCACACACATACATTCACATGCCTATTCCTATCATCATCATCATTATCATGTTATAAACAATAAAGTAAATATGCATGAACATTAAATAGAAATATCGGATGACATGTTGAATTCACATTACAAGCATGTTCACATAGAATCAAGCATAGCATTGGACTCAAGAAATAAAACAGTTTATTATTAACCAATTAGTTAAGAGTCTTGTTTCCTCACCATAGCTTGTTAGTGGATCCTCTTTTAAGCTTTAAAATCACCTTTATATTGTTATTATATTGCTAGAGGAGCTAACAAAGTCGATAGAATTTAATTAGAAATAATTCTGAATTTAAAAACCAAGTTGTTAACTGGGGGTCGGAGCTACGGTCTGAGTTATGATCGACCCTGGGTGCGACCACCCCTATTCTGGGCTTCCCGAACATTGGGGGTCGATGCTCAAGGTCTGGTAGGGTTGATTGGCCATCGACCCCCCATGCGACCCCCCGTGGCTTTTGTCGATTTTTCTTCCTTCAGCCCATTCTTCGTGTTTGGGGTCCTATGGCTTGCTCTTACAGTCCATTCCACACCTGTTCTATGGCCAGGAACCATGATTCATTCACCTATATGGCTTTCATGATTTCCCCCATGGTTTTTCATGAAAACCTAACCATGGGTTAATGGTTTAGGTTTCTCCGAGATCATTCCCTCTTCATTATCTACTCTAAGGTCTTTAGAAACTCATGGAAATAGTATCCATACGTGAGAAGATTACTCCTCCTCTGCAACTCTTCTCCTTTTGCTTTCTTCCCTTCTTTCCTTCTCTTCTTCTTCTCTTCCTTCTCTTCTCTTTCTCTCAATTCAATTATGGTTCTTAAAGGAGTGAAAGAGGCTTAGGGATGTCCTATTTATAGAGTAGAAACTCTTAAAATAAGTCCCATTGAGATTAGGAAGGAATCTCATTGAAATTAGGAAAGTTTCTTAATTTCTGCTTTTACAGAGTACCGAGGGTCGATAAGGGGGTCGGAGATCCCGTCGACCCCTGGTCCTTAAAATATCCGACCCCCCATATAAAATTGGGGGTCTGACTTCTATACTGGGGGGGTCCGACCCTCCCTTGCTCGGTATGCGACCCTCCCCTTATTTAAGTGTTTTTGGGTCAGTTTAATACCTGGGATCGTGATCTCCTTCACGCACTTGGTCCATTTGGCTCAACCATGATGGGTAGACCTGGTTCAAGGTGGTAAGACCGGGTTAGTTTGATCCGGGTCTTACAATCGCACCACGTGCGACCGTAGCTGCGACCATATGATTCCTGAATCTTCCCGAATGCCTATGGTCGATCCTCTGATCAGACTGGTCATGCTATGGTCGACCATAGCTGCAACCTTGGGATTTTTTATCACAGACTACATATAATTCGAGTTCTTCCTGGGTCAATTCCTCTGCTCTTTAATTGGATTTATCCTAAGGTCATCCTATAGCTATCATTAGTAGTTTTTTATCAACCCTAATCATCAAACTCACTCCTCATGGTTCTCCTTGGGATTTTCTCATGGAAATCACATGGAACATAATAGGTTGATATTGCCTATCTTCCATTGAACTCTTATTCTATAGAGTTTACATCTCCAAGGATTAGGTTCATACCCTTGCTTGTGATAGAGAGCCGATCTCTTCTCAGCAAGATCCTCTCCTTAGCCTTTTCTTCTTCTCCTTCTCTTCCTTCTCTTCCCTTCTCTTTCTCTAGGGTTTATTGATGTTCTATAAGAGTGAAAAAGAGCTGAGGGATGTCCTTTATATAGAGAAAAACTCTCCATAAAGGGTCCTCTTTCAATTTGGAAAGAAATTCCTTATTTTAGGAATGTTTCCAAAACTCAGAGTCTGATCTGGGGTCTCACGGTCAATGGCTATGGTCACAGAACCATCGACAGTTGGGTCGAAATCATCGATCGTGGGGTCCTGGATTTGTGATCTTCATTCTTACAATATGGTTGACTGTACCTACCCAGGTATGTGACCATATGTATACAATTTTGGGTGTTGAGACGATTTTTATACTTGGTTTGTGATCTATCTTCATATGTTCGGTCCACTTGGTCCAGGAATGATGGAAAGACCTGGCATGACATGGTTAAACCAAGTTAGTGGAGTGCAGGTCTTACAACTCCCCCTTTTAAAAAAATTTTGTCCTCGAAATTTACACATACCTTTCGAGTTGAATAAGTAAGGATATTGCTTCCGCATAGCGTTCTCTTCTTTTTATGTAATTTCTTCCACATTTTGGCTTTTCCAAGTAACCTTAACGTAATAAATGTCGCGGGTGTGAAGACGTTGCACCTTCTAGCTAGTGACCTCAAAAGGTACTACTTCGAACGTCAAATCTTTGGTCAAATCCAGTGGATCCACTATTAACATGTATGTTGGATATCTGATGTACTTCTTCAATTGTGAGACATGGAATACATCATGTACACTAGACACTGATGGTGGTAGTGCTAACTGATATGCTACCTTTCTACGTCTATCTAGAACTTCATAAGGTCCAATATATCTGGGACACAGCTTTCCCTTCTATCCGAACCTTTTTAAACCACTAATAAGAGATATTTTCATAAATACCTTATCACCTATGGTGAATTCGAGATCTTTACGTCGATTATCTGCTTATTGCTTCTGACAGTTTCGAGCCACTCGGACCCTTTCCTTGATAATGTCGACCACTCGACAAGTCTCTTCAACAAACTCTGGTCCAATAATACTCCGTTCTCCAACTTCCTTCCAAAATAATGGAGTTTGATACTTTCTACCATACAGTGCTTCATAGGGTGACATCTGTATAGTCGCTTAGTAGCTGTTGTTATAAGCGAACTCAATCAATGGTAGTTTTTCATGCCATGATCCTTTGAAATCAATTACACAAGCTCGGAGCATATCTTCTAAAATCTGAATGGTACATTCTGACTGTCCATCTGTCTGAAGATGGAATGCAGTACTAAAATTCAATGTTGTACCCATAGCCTTCTGTAATCCTTTTAAAAACTTTGAGGTAAAGTGTGGGTCTCTGTCGGACACGATGCTTTCAGGTAGACCATGCAATCTGACAATATTATCAACATAAAGCTTAGCTAACCTCTCTAGGGTATACTGAGGTCGTGTAGCTAGGAAACGAGCTGTCTTGGTCAAACGATCCACAATCACCTAGACCGCGTCAACTACTCGGGGAGTCAATGGTAATCCGGTGACGAAATCCATAGCAATGCAGTCCCATTTTCATGTCGATTCTGGCAGTGGTTTCAACAATCTTGTAGGTTTTTGCCTTTCAACCTTTACCTGTGGACAATTCAGGCATTGAGACACAAATTTAGCTACATCCGCTTTCATTCTTCTCCACCAATATAGTTTCTTCAGATCATGATACATCTTTGTACTTCCAGGATGTATTGAATAAGTGTGGTGTGGGCTTCCTTCATTAGTATGTATCTAATATCCAAGTTTTCATTTTCAGGAACACATACTCTCCCTTTGTATCTTATTAATTTCTTAAAATCCAAAGTGAAGTTAGGGTTAGTCCTACCTTTTTCAAGGTCTTCATGCACCGTTCTCAGATAAGGGTCTGATTGAATAGCTGCTTTCACTTCATCTAATAGATCAGGTACAATCTTCAATGTAGCAACATGTTTGAGAATAGATAAATAAACCCTTGGTCAGTTGATTCATCTAAAATATCAATCACAAACTACTCTTTACCATAACTAAATACTCTTCCTGTGACACACATTGTAGCATTTATACTAGCTTCTTCCTGAGACTTTGTCATTGTCTTTTTGCTTAGTGCATCAGCAACTACATTAGCTTTTACTAGATGATACTGGATATCGCAATCATAATCCGTCAGTAACTGTAGCTATCTTCTCTGTCTCATGTTCAACTCCTTCTAATTAAAATGGTGTGTGAGACTCTTATGATCTGATTTAATCTGAAATTTCTCTCTGTACAAATAACGTCTTCATATCTTGATAGCATGTACCACTGCTACTAATTCCAAATCATGAGTGGGATAGTTCTTCTCATGTGTCTTCAGTTGTCTTGAGGCATACACAATTACTTGTTCTCCTTGCATAAGAACGCATCCCAAACCTAACCCAGACGCATCGATGTACAAGGTAAATGGTTGTCTTGGGATCAGAATAGTCAAAATGGGAGCTGATATCAATCTAGCCTTCAATGTTTGGAAACGTTCTTCACATTTGTCTATCCAAACAAAATTTTCTCCTTTCTTAGTCAGACTGGTGAGAGGTATGGTGATTCTAGAGTAATCTTACATGAATCATCGATAGTAACTAGCTAAACCTAAGAAACTTCTAATTTTTGCAACATTCTTAGGTGTTTCACATTTCACAATGGCTTCAATCTTGGTAAGATCCACTTTAATTCCTTCAGCTGATACAACATGGCCTAAGAAAGCGACTTCATTCAGCCAGAACTCACACTTTGTAAATTTTACGTAAAGCTTTTCTTTTCTTAGTCGCTGCAAAGCGGCTCTTAGATTTGTGATATGAGTTTCTTTGTCCTTGGAGTAGACTAGTATGTCATCAATGAATACAATGACTGACATATTCAACATATCATGGAATACCCGATTTATGAGTTGCATAAAATTTACGGGTGCGTTTGTCAATCCAAAAGACATGATTAAAAATTCATAATGTCCATATCTGGATCTGAATACTGTCTTTGGAATATCACCTTCCTTGATCTTCAATTGATGGTATCCCGATCAAAGATCAATTTTGGAGAACACTTTGGCACCTTGCAACTGATCGAACAAGTCATCAATCCGAGGCAATGGGTATCAATTCTTGATTGTAAGTTTATTCAATTCTGATAATCTATACACAGTCAAACGCTACCGTCCTTTTTTTCTCGAACAATACTGGCGCTCCCCATGGTGATATGCTGGGTCTAATCTAATCCTTGTCCAATAATTCCTGTAACTGTACCTTTAGTTCCTTTAGTTCAGTAGGTATCATTCGATAAGGTGCTTTCGATACTGGTGCGGCTCCAGGTATAAGATCTATAACGAACTCTGTCACTCGGTCAGGTGGTAGTCCTGGTAGTTCCTCAGGAAATACATTCAGAAATTCACGCACAACTTCAATATCCTCCATTCATGGTGCTTCTTTAGTGAGGTCGACCATGGATACTAGATACCCAATTCCTCCTTTCTCGAGGCATTTTCTAGCCTTTAATGCAAAGAGAATGAGTTTTTGTTTACGAGGAAGTTTGGTTCTCACAAAAACTAAACTCTACTCCTTCCTTGTCTTTAAATGTCAGTTTCTTTTCTGCACATAATAGGTTTGCGGAGTGCCGAGTTAACCAATCCATTCTCAAGATAACGTCAAAGTCTATCATCTCGAGTTGGATTAAGGTTGCCTCCAAAATCTTCTCGCCGATAAGAACTGGACATGGTCCATAACCTTTGTCTAGTTTCACTTCTAATCCCATAGGTGATCATACAAGCAGTTTGCAGTCTAAAGGTCTGAGGGATAGATTTAACTTCTTTCTAAATGACACAAATATAAAAGAATGAGTAGCTCCAGAGTCAAAGAGTACTCTGGCGGGTAAGCCATTAATAGGTACGATACCTATGACCACATTAGGCGATGCTACAACATCCTCAGAAGTATTGCATAAACTTTTCTTTGCTGTAGCTACTTCCTTGGCTTAGGACACTATCTTGAATAATGTCCTACTTGATCGCAATTAAAGCATTTGACTCGAGCATTACTTTGCTTTAGTTGAGGTTGGGCTATCGGAGTTGTCTTGGCTGCAGCATTGAAGCCTTGAGTACGGAAGGGTTTAAATGTCTTTGAGTTCCCTCCGTTGAATGAGTTTCCGTTGGGCCTCTTTATACCTCTGTTCGGAGCAAAATAAATTTCTCTCTGGCTCGATTCCAGAACTCATGCAATTTGTACAGCTTCATTATAAATCTTCTTTTTCAATCCCAATACATGCTCACGGATACTTCCCCTTAGTCCCATGACAAACCTTCGGGTTTTGATATTTTCCTCCTACATGCTAGAGGGAGCAAAGAAGAACAGTTCTTCATAACACTATTGATATGTGTCTACAGTCATCTGTCCTTGGTATACACTCAAGAACTCCTTTTCCATTTGATCTTTGAAACTCCTGGGAAAATACTTCTCAAAGAAAGCTTCTTTATAAACAACCCATGTCAGTTGGGCGTGCTTTGTTAACAGATAACTTTAAGTTGATTTCCACCAGTGGTGTGCATCACCTTGCAACATAAATGTGGTACATAATACCTTCTCTTCTTCATTTATAGTCATCATCATAAATTTTCTTCCCATTTCATCGATCTAGTGAGCTGGCCACAAAGGATCCGACGGCTTACCTGTGAATTCCTTCAGCTTCAACTTCAGGAAACGCCTGATCAGTCTGGAGTGATCAAGCTGATACTATGCATATGCCCCATACATAGGCAGTTGGTACTGATAATTACCTTGGTTATACCCACCTTGCGGTGCTTCAGGGTTTTGCACTTGGCCTTATACTACTGGTGTTTGCGTTGCTTGAGGTACAGTGTTGCTACCACCAGGTGCGGTACTAGTTTGTCCTACAGGTAGAGATGTTTTGTTTGCAACTGGAAAAACAATTCCCATAGTAGCTTGCATGTTGGCTTGCATTTTCTGTATATGCTGCATTTCCTGTGCCAAATTCATCACCACAGTAGCCAAATCCGTAGGTGGTGCAGGTAAGTTGATTGGGTTGGCTTGCGTGTGAACATTTTGAGTTGCAGCATTCTGAGCTCCAATTCTGTCTCTTTCTACTTACTCTATGACCAGCCATTTAAACTCTTGGTTGATGTATTATTGGCAAAGCTACATAGGTGAGACAAAATAGAGTGGTGGTATTGGGTTAGTCTCACAATGGAAGGCGAGAGAAGAACAAAATCAATAAGCAAAAGTTCGAACATAATCAAAATAAACAACAATCAGTCATATGGTCGATGGCCTATGGTCGCATGTTGTGCGACCATAGGTGCGACCATCAAAATCTTGGCAACTTACCGAGTCCCTATGGTCGATCATACAATCGATGGTTTTGGTCAAATTGTGCGACCATAAGATCCCAATCAGGTTTTAAAACCTGTTTTTGAGATTTTTCCCTCCCATTCTCCTTTCCTTTCCTATGGTCACAACTCAACTCGCCACCACTAAGTTGCTACAGTGTCAACCATACGAATTTGGTGATTCTTTCATCGATCCACAATCTCTATTCCATTCCTCGAGGTATGTTCTCTACTCTTTCTCCTTTTCAAGCATTCATACCTAGGTTTTGCTCCATTTATAGGGATTTCTTTAAATTAATATTTTTTTGACCGTAATAATTTGATTTTTATTGGGGGCTTTTGCTATTGGCTACCCAAGGATGCAAGCCCTCAAGAAAATTTGAGTTTCATCGGTTAATTTAGTAGAAACTTGAAAATTCCCATTTTTTACCTAAATTTTGGGGTTTTTTTCTCAATTGTCAAAATTTCTTCAAATTTGACCTACCTAGTTAAAATTTCCTATTGAATATGCCTTAAAAGATGGTTTGGGACCTATGTAAGTCCTCCTGTCCAATGTTTGGGTGAAAAGTGAGGCTTTTTCCCATTCTACGTTGTAATGCTATCAAATTTTCAAATTTATCTAACTTGTTTTTTTTATTTGTCTCTTGCAGTTATCATGGTTCGCACTAAGGTTCCTCGAGTTCATGACCCACATCGCTTCAGGTCTATGGAAGCAGAAACACAATACCCTTGGTTTAATCGAAAGAAGGTGGAAGGGGGTAGATGTGTTAACTTAGCCCATTTAGCCCTATTTGATGTGGAAAGGGCATTTGGTGATATGGGCTGGCTTCCAGTGATTTTGTACTAGGCTTGCACTCGCCCAAACTTGGTCAAGCAGTTCTACTATCACCTACAGGTAGAGGGTGACCTAGAGGATGTTGACAAGGGTAGAGAGCTTCGAATCACCAGCTGGGTGAAAGGGGTTCCAATCTCTTTCAAATGTCAAGAGTTGGCTGATCTCCTAGGCATCTCAAATGATGGTCAGTTGATTTACTGTGCACGTCTACACAGGTGCATGCAGAAATAGATAACCAAATTCTTCAGGATAACGGCTGGGAGATGAAAGCAGTCAACCTATGTCTAGAGCCATGGGTCTACTATAAGATTATCCAGTATAATTTTATTTCCCAGGGTAGACACTATGAGATGGTCTCACAGCTGACTCAGTACCTGCTGTACTGTATCTCTACTAGGTAGCCAGTCTGCCTCCCATATATTATTCTTTGGACTACACAGAGCTATGTTGCCTGACTCGAGAGGTAACTTGCCCTATGGGCAACTGATCTCAACCCTACTCGCTCGTCTACAGGTGTAACTATTGGATGAGAGGATCTTTGAGGACACCTTCCCAGCTGACCTTGATTGGAAGGCCATCAGTAGGATGGGCATAAAAGAGATACAGGTCAGTGATGATGAGAGGAATGCTATGAGACATCCTCTCACTCGGGTAGCTACAGCAGATGCAGAGGCGGCAGCAGTAGCAGAGGCAAACGAGAGTGATGATGAGGAGGATGATGATCAGATGTACATGGATGTGGATTCCATCCCTCCCCTATCACCACAGTATTCTACTAGAGCTGGCCCTTCTCGAGCTTCTCATTCAGCTAGCCCTTCACGCCCACCACCATATGACATGATGGGGCTACTACGTGAGATTCGGGAGGCTCAGCGCGTAACTGATCTGAGGGTAGGAGAGATCCTAACCCCTTAGTGCTCTAAGGACCAGCAAGTAGCAGATCTGGCAGCTAGTCTCCGAGCAACTCAGACTTAGGTGACCTGGCTCGAGAGTATATGCTGAGGACTATGAGATCGTGAGGCACCTCCTCCTCCAGCACCTCCAGCTCTATGACATCATTTATTTCTTTTTTACATTTATTTTACAGAGTAATTGTCTGGATTTGTGGACCGTACTCTGATTCAGATGTATCTTGTCTTATTCCCATTTGGATATATATAAAATTGGTTTCCCATTTACATATGTGCATTATTCTCTTTTTAGTTTATGTCTCAAACAACACAGGTGTTTATGGTATGTTCTTATTACAGTTTTTAATTTTTATCCTAACTCAGTTCATGACTCACGTGGAAGTAGTTAGGTCAATGGGTTGAACCTGTGAGAGCTCTGATAACAAGTTGTCACACCCCAATTCTGGTCTAATCGGAATGGTGTGATGAACCATCAATGAACCAATAGTTCAACCAGGATCTCGCATAGGTCATACCCACCATATCAAACCACACACACATTCCACAGTAATAATCAGATATAATAAACAAATAAGCGAAAGTCTTACAGATAATGAACTGAGTATCTAACAATGATAATAAATAATTAATCTGATTATCTCCATAACTCGAGACATAAAAATAATTAATATATTACATGTTCCAGTAGTCAAACATAGTGAAACTAATCATAAACACAGTGGTTGCACTAGCAAGAAGAATCATACGTTTCTTTTGTTAATTCCCCATCCATCACCACTACATGTCCATACATCGGTGCATTTATATAATCTTTAACAGTAGGTCCTGCATCATCAACTAAAAATATTCGACGTCGAAAGGGTGAGCACACATCATGGCTCAATGAGCAAACAAAATAATGCAACAAACATATGCATGCATTCAATTCATATCTTTGGTCTAGTTTTTAAGTTTGCAATGTGCTATAGAAAGGTTTGGTGGTCCTCATACCTCTATACACGAGTATGTGAATCCGCCCAATGAATCAAACACCATTGCCGTCCCACATGCACCCATCATGGAATAGAGATAGAGCTAAAGTGTCTGGATCAAACACTACCAATACTTCGCCTGATGCCCTACCCATACCAACACGTAAGCCTCTATTGGTGAGGGCTTACAAACTGGGCTCGCAACTAACCAATCCTAATGCCAAACAGTGTATTCAAGGCCTCACCCCAGCATCCCTCAATACGACCATAGAGATAGAGCTAAGGCCCCCCGGTAGAGTCAGAGACCACACTGTCCGAGACCACCTCCCCTGATGCCCTACGACGTAATAGTTTTGCTAATGTAGTGGCGATACGAAGATGTTAGTGGGCAAGACTTGAGTTGAGATAGAGCTAGAGTCTGGTGACGAGGTCATAGACCACCATGCCACATCCTCCCCTTGATGCTCTACTCGCATCCAACACACCAACCACACACATACATTCACATGCCTATTCCTAGCATCATCGTTATCATCATGTTATAAATAAACAGAATTAACAGTAATAGCAAGAATATTGGATGACATGTGAGATGCACATTACATGCATACAAACATATAATCAATCATGGCATTGGACTCAATAAAAATAAATAGTTTGTTATTAACCAATTAGTTTAGGTCTTGTTCCCTCACCTGTTACCAATACTCGATCTCCTTCCAAGTCTTGAAATTCTCTTTCAATTAATTTAATAACCTAAACATTATATGAATTTAAGTTAGGGTCCATATGTAACATAATAGAGTAGTAGGAAATCGAAATAGAGCACTGATAGGTGTCTGATTGGTCTTATGGTCTCATACTGTATTGACCTTACTTTCTACGATCGATACCCTACGGTCGCATATGGTGTAACGGTAGCTGTGACCATATGAATCCTGAATCTTCCCAAATGCCAATGGTCGACCGTAGCTACGACCTTGAGATTTCTGGTCACAGACTACATGCAATTCAAGTTCTTCCTGGGTTAATTCCTCTGTTCTTTAATTGGGATTATCCTAAGGTCATCCTATGGCCATCATTAGTTGTTTCTTATAAACCCTAATCATCAAACTCATCCTTCATAGTTCTCCTTGGGATTTTCTCAAGGAAATCACATGGATCATAATAGGTTGATATTGCCTATCTTCCATAGAAGTCTTATTCCATAGAGTTTACATCTCTAGGGATTAGTTTCATACCTTTGCCTGTGATAGAGAGCCAATCTCTTCTTAGCAAAATCCTCTCCTTAATCTTTTCTTCTTCTCCTACTCTTCCTTCTCTTCCCTTCTCTTTCTCTAGGATTTACTAATGTTCTAAAAGAGTGAAAAAGGTTGAGGGATGTCCTTTATATAGAGGAAAACTTTCCATATAGAGTCCTCTTTCAATTAGGGAAGAAATCCCTTTAGGAAAGTTTCCAAAACTCAGAGTCTGGTCTAGGGTCTCAACGTTGATGGCTACGGTCCCAGAACCCGTCGACCGTAGGGTCAAAATCATCAACCATGGGATCCTGGATTTGTGATCTTCATTCTTACCATATGGTCTACCGTACCTACCCAGGTATGCGACCATATGTATATAGTTTTGGGTGTTGAGTCAATTTTTATACCTGGTTTGTGATCTATCTTAACTCGCTCGGTCCACTTGGTCTAGGAATGATGGGAAGACCTGGCATGACACAGTTAAACTAAGCTAGTGGAGTACGGGTCTTATAACTCCCCCGTGTTGTATAAATTTCATCCTCGAAATTTGTACATACCTTCTAAGTCGAATAAGTGAGGATATTGCTTCCGCATAGCGTTCTCTTCTTCCCATGTAATTTCTTCCACATTTTGGCTTCTCCAAGTAACCTTAACGTAATAAATGTCACGGTTGCGAAGACGTTGCACCTTTCGGCTAGTGATCTCAAAAGGTACTACTTCGAACGTCAAATTTTTAGTCAAATCCGGTGGATCCACTGTTAACACGTACGTTGGATCTCTAACGTACTTTTTGAATTGTGAGACATGGAATACATCATGTACACTAAACATTGATGGTAGTAGTGCTAACTGATATGCTACCCTTCTACGTCTATCTAGAACTTCATATGGTCCAATATATCTGGGACACAACTTTTCCTTCTGTCTGAAACTTTTCAAACCACGCATAGGAGATATTTTCAGAAATACCTTATCACCTATGGTAAATTCGAGATCTCCGCATCGATTATCTGCATATTGCTTCTGACTGTTCTGAGCTATTTAGACTCTTTCTTTGATGATGTCGACCACTCGACAAATCTCTTCAACAAACTCTAGTCCAACAATACTCCGTTCTCCAATTTCATTCCAAAATAAAGGAGTTCAACATTTCCTACCATACAGTGCTTCATCTGTATTGTAGCTTGATAGCTGTTTTTCTAAGTGAACTCGATTAATGGTAATTTCTCATCCCTTGATCCTTTGAAATCAATGACACAAGCTCGAAGCATGTCTTCTAAAATCTGAATAGTACGCTCTGACTATCTGTCTATCTGAGGATGGAATGCAGTACTAGACTTCAATGTTGTACCCATAGCCTTCTGTAATCCTTCCCAAAACTTTGAGGTAAAGCGTGGGTCTCTATCGAACACGTTGCTTTCAGATACACCATGCAATCTGACAATATTATCTACATAAAGCTTAGTTAACATCTCTAGGGTATATTGAGGTCGTATAGCTATGAAACAAGTTGTCCTGGTCAAACGATCCACAATCACCCGACCGCATCAACTACTCGGGGAGTCAATGGTAACCTGAAGATGAAGTCCACAATGATGTAGTCCCATTTCCATGTTGGTTCTAGCAGTGGCTACAACAATCCTGTAGGTCTTTGCCTTTCAGCCTTTACCTGTTGACAATTTGAGCATTGAGACAAAAATTTACCTACATCTTCTTTCATTCCTCTCCACCAATATAGTTTTTTCATATCATGATACATCTTTGTACTTCCAGGATTTACCAAATAAGCATTGGTGTGGGCTTCCTTCATTAGTCTGTGTTTAATATCCAAGTCTTCATTTTTAGGAACACATACACTCCCTTTGTATCTTATTACTTTCTCATAATCCAAGGTGAAGTCAGGGTTAGTCCTACCTTTTTCAAGGTTTTCTTGCACCATTCTCAGATAAGTGTCTGATTGAATTGCTGCTTTCATTTCATCTAAAAGATCAGGTACAATCTTCAATGTAGCAAACATGTTTGAGAATAGATGAATAAACCCTTGGTCAGTTGATTCATCTAGAATATCAATCACAAATTACTCTTTACCATAACTAAATACTCTTCCTGTGACACACGTTGTATCATTTATACTAGCTTCTTCCTAAGACTTTGTCATAGCTTTCTTGCTTAAGGCGTCAGCAACTACATTAGCTTTTTCTGGATGATACTGGATATCACAATCATAATTCTTCAGTAATTTCAGCCATCTTCTCTGTCTCATGTTAAACTCCTTCTGATTAAAAAGATGAGTGAGACTCTAATGATCTGATTTAATCTGAAATTTTTTCCATACAAATAATGTCTCCATATCTTGACAGCATGTACCACTGTTGCTAATTCCAAGTCATGAGTGGGATAGTTCTTCTCATGTGTCTTCAATTGTCTTGAGACATACGCAATTATTTGTTCTACTTGCATAAGCACACATCCCAAACCTAACCCAGACGCATCGGTGTACAAGGTAAATGGTTGTCCTGGGATCAGAATAGTCAAGATGGGAGCTGATATCAATCTAGCCTTCAATGTTTGGAAGCATTATTCACATTTATCGATCCAGACAAACTTTTCTCCTTTCTTTGTCAGACTAGTGAGAGGTACGTCGATTCTAGAGTAATCTTCCATGAATCGTCGATAGTACCCAGCTAAACCTAAGAAACTTCTTATTTCAGCAACATTCTTAGGTGCTTCCCATTTTTCATTGGCTTTAACTTTGCAAAGATCCACTTTAATTCCTTCAGCGGATACAACATGGCCTAAGAAAGCAACTTCATTTAGCCAGAACTCACACTTTAGTAAATTTAGCATAAAGTTTTTCTTTTCTTAGTCGCTGCAAAGCGGCTTGTAGATTTGTGATATGAGTTTCTTCGTTCTTGAAGTAGACTAGTATGTCATCAATAAATACAATAACTGACATATCCAACATATCATGGAATACCCAATTCATGAGTTCCATAAAAGTTACGGGTGCGTTAGTCAATCCAAAAAACATAACTAAAAATTCATAATGTCCATATCTGGTTCTAAATGTTGTCTTTAGAATATCACCTTCCTTAATCTTCAACTGACGGTATCTTGATCGAAGATCAATTTTGGAGAACACTTTGGTACCTTGCAACTGATCGAACAAGTCATCGATCTGGGACAACGGGTACCGATTCTTGATTGTAAGCTTATTCAATTCTCGATAATCTATGCATAGTTTAACGCTACCTTCATTTTTTTCACGAACAATACTGGCGCTCCCCATGGTGATATGTTGTGTCTAATATAACCCTTGTCCAGTAATTCCTATAACTGTACCTTCAGTTCTTTCAGTTCAGTAGGAGCCATTCGATAGGGTGCTTTCGATATTGGTGCGACTCTGGGTATAAGATCTATAACAAACTCTGTCGCTCGATCAGGTGGTAGCCCTGGTAGTTCCTCAGGAAATACATCCAAAAATTTACGTACAAATTCAATATTCTCCATTCATGGTGCTTCCTTAGTGAGGTCGACCATGGATACTAGATACCCAATTCCTCCTTTCTCGAGACTTTTTCTAGTTTTTAATGCAGAGAGAATGAGTTTTCATTTACGGGAAAGTTTGGTTCCTGAAAAACTAAATTCTGCTCCTTCCTTGGGATTTCTGGTCACAGACTACATATAATTTGAGTTCTTCCTGGGTCAATTCCTCTTCTCATCAATTGGCTTTATCCTAAGGTCATCCTATGGCCATCATTATTTGTTTCTTATCAACCCTAATCATCAAACTCACTCATCATGGTTCTCCTTGGGATTTTCTCAAGGAAATCACATGGATCATAATAGGTTGATATTGTCTATCCCCCATAGAAGTCTTATTCCATAGAGTTTACATCTCCAGGGATTAGGATCATACCTCTGCCTATGATAGAGAGTTAATCTCTTCTCAGCAAGATACTCTCCTTAGCTTTTTCTTCTTCTCCTACTCTTCCTTCTCTTCCCTTCTCTTTCTCTAGGGTTTAATAATGTTCTAAAAGAGTGAAAAAGGGCTGAGGGACGTCTTTTATATAGAAAAAAAATTCTCCATAAGAGTCCTCTTTCAATTAAAAAAGAAATCCTTTAGTTCAGGAAAGTTTTCAAAACTCGGAGTCTGATCTGGGGTCTCACGGTCGATGGCTACAGTCGTAGAACTCGTAGACCGTAGGGTAGAAATCATCGACCCTGTGGTCCTGGATTTGTGATCTTCATTCTTGCCATATGGTCGACCCTACCTACCCAGGTATGCGACCATATGTATATAGTTTTGGGTGTTGAGTTGATTTTTATACCTGGTTTGTGATCTATCTTCACACACTCAGTCTACTTGGTTCAGGAATGATGGGAAGACCTAGCACAACATGGTACCAAGTTAATGAAGTGCGGGTCTTACAAATATGATTTTTGGTTTATATATTTAGGGTAACTGCCAAGATTGTGGGCCGTACATTGATTCTTCTCTGAGTACACTTTTACTTTCATGTAGGTTTTTGTTCATATATTTATATATATGGTTGTCTTTTCTACTATATGTATTATTATCTTGTTTTAATTTTTGTCTCAACTAACAATGCGATTATGGTGTGTTTATATTACAATTTTTATTTTTCATCATATCTCAGTTCATAAACACAAGTGGATGCATTCAGGTTTAATTGGTAGAGCTCGAGCACTCTGATTCTAAGTGGTAACACCCAAATTCTGGATGAACTAGAACTGTAAATGAACCATCACTAAACCGTCGGTTTAAGCTAGGATCACATAGGACCATGCCAACAATTCAATCCATACACATTCCACATAATCAAGGATAATAATAAGTAAGCGAAAGTCTTTATTAATGAACTAAGTGTCTAAGATGATAAATAAATATTAAATCGATTATCTCTAAGTAACCAAAACATAAATAAAGATTTATTTATATCCATAACTCAAAATACAAAATTAAACCTAAGCGTATACACAATGGAAACACTCGAATAAAGAATCATGCTCGTCTTCTATGCTTGCACATCCAAAGCCGTCATGTGTCCATACGAAGGTGGGTTAATATAGTCCTCGACAGTTGTACCTGCATCATCAACTAAAAAAAAATATGATATCATAGGTTAAGCATACAAGATAGCTCAATGAGTAAACAAAATAATGCATAAACATATGCATGCAGTCATATTCATATCTTTGGTCTGGTATAAGTTTGCAATGTGCTATGGCAAGGATAGGTGGCCACCACACCTCTATACATGAGAATGTGAGCATGTCTAAGGGATCACACACCGTTGTTGCCCCACATTATCTACTATAAAATAGAGATAGAGCTAGAGCCTAATGGATTACATACCGCCAGCACTCCCCCTGATACTATACCCCATACCAGTATGCATGCCCCTATTGACGAGGGCTTACAGACTGGGTTCGTGTCTAACTAATCCTAGATGTCATCAAAGTTGTATCCAAGGCCTACCCCAGCATCCCTTAATACTCCCATAGAGATAGAGCTAGGGTCCACTGGTAGAACATACAGCTACACACCACGATCACCCTTCGATACCCTATGACGTACCAGTTTTGCTAAAGTAATGGTGATACAATGATATCATTGTGATGAACGGTTCGATGCTCCAACCTCTCTCCATTTAACACACCAACCACACATAAGCCTATCCCTATCATCATCATAATATAATACAAATAATAAAATATGCATGAATAGGAATAGCAGTTATTGGATGACATGTGAGATGCATAAACTATCATACAGAGCGTGGCATCAAATCAGTTTAACAAAAAAGTAAAGGTAGCTTGTTATTAACCAATTAGTTTAGGTCTTGTTCCCTCACCTATAAATGATGTTTGTTCCTCTTTCAAGCCTTGAAAACTACCTTGAACTAGAAAAAAGCCTAAACAATTAGTGAACTTAGATTAGGGCTTCATTCCATCGAATTTTACATCTCCACTAAATAATTAGTGAACTTAGATTAGGGTTTCATTCCATCGAATTTTACATTCAGACTTATTGTCCGGTCTTCAATATAAGTCTTTCGGACATTGTCCGATCGAGTTACCGGTCTTGCATTGGTCAACCGATGAGTCCACTGGACTAACCCTACCATACTTCCCTAGAGCCATCGGTCACCTCACCAGTCTCCTATATGGTCGACCGGTCAAGGGACTGAACAACTCCTGAGTGATATCCCATCTTTGTCTTTCAATTTGAACTCTTTCTGAGTCGATTCATTGGCTCAACAATGAGATCCATCTTAGGATCATTCTAAGGACTTTAATTCCTTAAAGTTGGTCCTTCAAAGAACCCTAGCATCTAGCATTCTCATAGATTTACGTAATAATTTTTAGGATCAAAATCATGGTATTGGTATTGAACTGAATCTGATCTCATACACTGTGATCTCAAATCCATCCTGAACCTAACATAGTCGAATCTTCTACAGAGACAAGGTATTTACTGTGGATCCTTGATGTGGTAGGTTAGAGGCCCAATGGCATAAACCTTCTTTGTAGAGCTTCTCCTCCTTTCTTCAAGCTTTCTTCATCTCCAAGCTTTCTTCTCCTCCTTCTCCTCTCTTTCTCTTAACTTCTAGGATTTAAGATTCACCAAAATAGTAAGAGAAGATAAAGGGACATCCTTTATATAGATAGAAAGTCTCCATATAGATTCATCTCTCAATTAGGAGAGTAACCTTCTCAAATTAGGAAACTTTCCTAATAACGGAGTTAAATCTAGGCTTGACTGTTCAACTCACCGATAGCCAATCCCGGGGACTGAACAACCTAACACTACCAATCGGACAACCTATGAAAGATTGGTTTCTTACCTGGCTTTGTGGTTCATCTTCTAACAAGTTCATCCTGATCCGATTTTAATAGGAAGACCTAGCACAACACGGTTAGACTGGGTTAGTGGAGTGCGGGTCTAACAACTCCCCCCTAAAAATAAATTCCATCCTTGAAATTTATACATACCTTTTGAGTCGAATAGGTAAAGATATTATTTCTGCATAGTGTTTTCCTCTTCGCATGTTATCTTTTCCATGTCTTGGCTTCTCCAGGTAACCTTAACATAATAAATATCTTGATTGTGAAGATGTTGTACCTTCTGACTAGTGATTTCGGCTGGCACTACTTCAAACGTCAAGTTCTTTGTCAAATTTGGTGGATCCGTAGTCAAAATGTGTATTGGATCTTTGATGTATTTCTTCAATAGTGAAACGTGGAATACATTATATACACCAGATATAGATGGCGGTAGTGCGAGTTGAAATGCTACTTTCCCCCATCTTGTCAAAATCTCATAAGGTTTAATGTATCTGGGACACAATTTACCCTTCTTACCGAACCGTTTCAAACCCCACATAGGTGACATCTTCAGAAATACCTTGTCACCTATAGTAAACTCAAGGTTTCGGCATCGATTATCTGCATACTGCTTCTAACGATCTTGAACTGTCTTGACCCTTTCCTTGATCTAGTTAACCACTCAACAAGTCTCTTCCATAAAGTCTGGTCCCACTATTCTTCGTTCACCAACTTCATTCCATAACAGAGGGGTTCGACATTTCCTACCATACAATGCCTCATAGGGTGACATCTGTATGGTAGCCTGGTAACTATTGTTGTAAGCGAACTCGATCAATGGCAACTTTTTATCCCAAGCTCTTTTGAAATCAATCGCACAAGCTCGGAGCATATCGTCTAAGATCTGAATGGTCTGCTTCGACTGTCCATCAATCTGACGGTGAAATGCAGTAATAAACTTTAACTTCCTTCTTATTGCTTTCTGTAAACCTTCCCAAAACTTTGAGGTGAAGCGTGGGTCTCTGTCGGATAATATGCTTCGTTCCCAACTGCTTACAATGCTTTTAGTCTTGTTACCTTTGTTTGCTGGTCTTTATGGAAGTCCCAAAATGATCTTATATTCAATCATCACAATTGGTCTCCTACTGATGTTTGTAGGAAAGTCAAAGCTGGTTATAAGGAGTTTATATCTTCAGTCCAATCCCATGGAATTTCCATCAAAGTTATTGTTGATCCTCTCCAGTCTTTGCAGCCTCTCAATTTATCCTGGCACCCCCTCCTCCTGGCATTGTCAAAATCAACACTAATGCAAGCTGGATTGACAAATTTTCAACAGGGAAACTGGGGTTCGTTTTGCATAATGCAAAAGGACATACATTAAAAGTTGTTTCTTCTCCATCTATTTTTCAAAGGTTAGATTTTCGTTGGGCTCTTTTGGAAGCTATAATTGAATGGTTTGAGTCTATCGAGTCTAACTATAAGGAAGTTGTTAACATAATACGCCAAAGTGGGACTGAAGGGGAGTTGTCTTTACAGTCAATTATTTCAGACATCCGAGATCTTGCTTGGAGGTTTAGAGAGTGTTCATTTGAGTTTATTCCAAGGGGGCTAATATGCTAGCTCACACCCTTGCTAAGAAGGCCATTACCTACACCACAGAGGAAATTTGTCATAGTTTCATTCATTGGCTTCAAAAGTCTTGTGTTATTGAAGCTTTTGGTTTTTCTAATTTTGATTTGCAATAAAAGTTTTATATACCAATAAATATAAAACAAGGCCCACCTAGAAACCCTATGAGCAAACTCATTTTAGGACATTTAATAAAAAATCATTTTAAGACCTATTACATATAAAAAACTTAGAACAAACAAAACTTGGTTGGAGCCATAACCTTCCCTTGGTTTTTCTTGTAATACATCACATTCATTTATTATATAGATGACTATTTTTTATATAAACATAAAAAATTATTGTAGTTCTATCTATTGCCATTATTGCCTTATTGGTGGGGAAGGTTAATGAAGATGAGTTCAAAATCACTTCCAAAAATATAAGGAAACTCCTTTGTCAATGAGTACGTGACTCCATAAAGAACAGAATTCCTACTAACGCCTCAAAAAAATTACAAAGTATTTTTTGCAGGCAAATTCTTCACTCAATTTTTACATCTCTGGGTTATGCACCCTACATTCTAATTAATTCCTACTCAATTCTTTTCTCATTCTTTTTTAACCTTCAACCTAGTGCCTGCGTAAAGTTGATGAATTTGCAACCCAGTTACTACTTCTTATCCTAATCCAAATAGGCCTTTTCTTTTATATAACTCAACTTTTTCCATGGAGAACTGAATTGAGGACCTTAAATGAAGATTCAGCAAATTGGGTGTAATCCGAGAAACAAATTGGTGGTATTATTTCAAAAGTGGTGAATAGTAAATAAAAAGGGATTGATCGATTACGGAGGATTGATTTTTTTTTTATGGGTTCTTAAAAATTGGTAAATTATCAAAAATCTAAGGATTAATAGAATTATTATCCCAACTCAAAGAAAAGTAAAAGAGAAACAAAGAAGTAAGGTGTCACACCCCAATTCCGCACCATTCGGAACGGTGTGATGAACCGTCAATAAACCAACGGTTCAACTAGGATCTCGAATAGGCTATCCCACATATGATAAACCAAAACACATTCCACATTAATCAGAGGTAATTAAGTAAATAGCATAAGTCTTACAGATAATGAATTGAGGTGTAATCATGATAAATAATTAATATTCCATTTCTTTCCAAGTAACCAAAACATAATTTAATACATATTACAATATCCAAATATGAAAACTAAACACTAAACATATCCACCGTTGGAACTCTCGCTTAACGAACCATGTTCGTCCTCCACAGCTTGCTCATCATAGCCACCACATGTTCATATGTTGGCATGTCGACATAATCTTCAATTATAGTACCTGCAACATCAGAGACTAAAAAGAATTGTGCGCACGAGGGTTAGCTCTCAAACTTGAGCTTAGTGAGAAAACAAAAATACAACAAACATATGCATGCATTCAATTCATATCTGTGGTCTGGTAAATAAGTTTGCAATGTGCTATAGAAAGGTTCGGTGGCCGCCTCACCTCTATACATGAGTGTGTGAATCCGCCCAATGAAAATGGCACTGTCATCCCACATGCACCCACCATGGACAATATACACCCCATGAAAACGACATGGTTGTACCGGTTGCGCATACCAACACGTAAGCCCCTGTTGGCGAGGGCTTGCAAACTGGGCTCGCAACTAACCAACCCTAATGTCAAACAATGAATCTAAGGCCTCACCCCATCATCCCTCAATACATCCATAGAGATAGAGCTAGGGTCTGGTGTCCAGGCTGAACCACAATGCCACGTCCCCCCCTGATGCCCTACGACATATTAGTTCCGCTAAGGTAATGGCGATACGATGATGTTAGTGGACAAGACTTGAGTAGAGACAGAGCTAGAGTCTGGTGACCAGGCTGAACCACAATGTCATGTCCTCCCCCTGCTACTCCACTCGCATCAAGCACATAAACACTTGCTTAGTAGACATGACTTGAATAGACCATGGCACAATATACCCCGATGAGACCGGCATCGAAGTACCGATTGATACCATCCCTACCAGCACCATACCAGCCAAACACAAACATTCACATACCTATTCCTACCATCATCAACATCATCATGTTATAATCAATAAATTTAAATATGCATGAACAGTAATAATAGAAGTATTGGATGACATGTTGAATGCACATTACAAGTATACATGCATATCACAATCATGGTATTGGACTCAAGAAATAAAAATAGTTTGTTATTAACCAATTAATTTAGGTCTTGTTCCCTCACCTTTGCTTGTTTGTAGATCCTCCTTCAAGCCTTAAGAATCACCTTTATATTGATATTATATTGCTAGAAGACCTAACAAAGTTGATAGAATTTAATTAGAATTTATTCTAAATTAAAACAGCTTGTTGTTAACTGGGGGTCGATGCCAGGTCGGACCTTCCCTCGACCCTGGGTGCGACCACCCCTTTCCTGGGCTTCCCGAATGCTGGGGGTCGATGCTAGGGTCGGATGTTCCATCGACCCTAGGTGCGACCCTCCATGATTTGAGTCAAAAATATCAAATTTTGTCCATTCTTTCATGTTTGGGTCCTATGGCTTCCTTCTATAGTCCATTCCATACATGTTCCATGGTTTAGAATTATTCTTTATTCACCTACATGGTTTCAATGATCTCCTCCATGGTTTCCATTGAAACCTAACCATGGATGGGTGATTTAGGTTTTTCTTAGATCATACCCTCTTCATTATCTACACTAAGGTCTTTAGAAATTCATGGAAATAGTATCCATACCTGAGAAGTATGCTTCTTCCTCTGAATCCCTTCTCTTTGGTCTTCTTCTCCACTTTCCTTCTCTTCTCCTTCTCTTCCTTCTCTTCTCTTTCTTTCAATTCAATTAGGGTTGTAAAAGGAGTGAAAGAGGCTTAGGGACGTCCTATTTATAGAGTAAAACCTCCCCAAATAAGTCCCATTAAGTTTAGGAAAGGTTCCAATTGAAATTATGAAAGTTTCCTAATTTTTGGTTCGTGCTGTTTTTACCGATTACCGGGGGTCGATGGGGGGTCGATGGGGGGGTCGGACTTACCTATTTAGGCATGCGACCCTACCCTCATTTTGATTGTTTTTGAGTAAATTTTCATATTGGGTCTTGGGTTTCTTCACACACTTGGTCCACTTGGCTCAGCAATGATATGTAGACGGGTCCCGACACAAAATATAAGGTTAGGCCGGGTTCGTGGCATGCGGGTCTTACAACTCCACCACCCTTAAAAGAAATTTCATCCTCGAAATTTAAACATACGGATCTTACATAAGGCTTCAAAGAGCAAAGCCCAACGGGCATAAACTATTTATGAGACTTCTTGCGGAGGCCTTTAAAGAAAACTTGGTTGGATCTGGCAGTTTATGAGGTCCTGTCTTGTTCTTTAGAGACACAACGAAGAAAACCCACTTTTTAAATTTCTTTGTCCATGAAGAATGTTACCTTCTTTTTTCAATCAGAGTAAATAAAAATGTGAAAATAAATAAATGAAGTAGGACGTCATCGTGACCTTGAGATAGAGAAATGCATTTAGGGTTTCATTAGAATTAAAAAATCGATCCATTATAAAGTCGTAGATAGAAAGGGAGAGATTACCTGTGGCCTTGGTAGTGATTGGTAAATGGCAGTGACTTCGATTTACAATAGTAAATCTTAAGAATGTACTTGGGGTTTTGATTAGAGAGAAAAAAATCGATCAATCATAAAGGGACAGAGATAGAGAAAGAGAGATAGGTGACAGGATGAAGAGTGATTCGTCGAGATTACTTGAGTGAGATGTGTTAATGCTATATTTCATCCTCCAATCATGAGGTGACATGTGTCCCCAGGAGTCGGCATACTTGTAAGACCTGCACTCCACTAATCGGGTTTAACCGTATCATGCTAGGTCATCCCGTCATAGCCAGTTCGAGCTGACCAACTGTGTGAGGAAACCACAAGGCTAGGTGCATGAACTAATTCAAAATAGTGTATTTTAATTGAGTGGAAGCATAAATTACATTGTATGGCTGATCCACACAGTCAAAAAGTGAGGGCAGTCAAAGTTGGTTTGTGTGGACGTACAAATTGCTTTGTGTGGTCGATAGATTCTGCAACCACACAAACTCAGAATTAACTCCGAGATTTAGAAACTTTTCAAATTTAAGGGATCTCTTTCCTATTTGATGGAGTACTCTATATGGAGGTTTTTTTTCTATATAAATAACATCCTTAGTCTCTCTCATTCTTTTAGAACCAATTCCAAAACTCTAAACCTATGAGAGAAAGAGAAGGAAAGAAGAAAGAGACTTAGAGAAGAAGAGTTGTAGAGAAGGCTGCTGTCCCTCTCTGTAGTAGGAGTAAAGGTATGGAATCTATCCCTCTAGGTATAGGATGGCTATTATTGGTCTCCCAATAATGAATTGATGACCTGAACCTAATATGCGATTGAGATCATGAGATTTCTTAATTGAATCTCAAGAGATACCAAGGAAATAGGCTAGGGAATAAATTGTGATGGAAAAATCCATGAAAAAGGCCATAGAGAGACCCTAGAAGAGGCTCCAACAATGAACTAAAGGATAGACTGAGAAAGACCTTCGAACACAACCCATAAGTTGTGTGGTTGCTTGTGTGGAAGCATGATGTGCGACCACACAGTCGACCACACACTCTAGGGAAGTTTACCAGGGTTGTGTGGATGCATGTGTGGAAGCATGATGTGCAACCACAAAATGGACCACACAATTACAGAAAGCCTATTTTGAGGCCAAATTCGATTTAGACTATTATAACTTAATACCATCAAACACTAGGCTAAATTTATAAATTTTCTAGGTTGTCAACTAGTACAAGTTAACTTTCAAAGCTTGAAAGAGATCAACACTACGACCAAAGGTGAGAAAACAAGACCTACACTAATTGAACAATAACAAACTATCCTTATTTTGTTTGTCCAATGCTATGATTGATGCCATGCTTGTATGATTGTAATGTGCATCTCACATGTCATCCAATATTATTGTTATTCTTGTTCATGCATATTTATTTTATTATTTTACTCTATTGAATGATTATGACAGGAATAGGCATATGTTTGTGAGTGTGGTTGGTATGCTATGTGGAGAGGGGTGTGCAATCCCTAAATCATGCTTCGCATTGACATCGTTGTATCGCCATTACCTTAGCAGAACTATTACGTCCTAGGGCATTAGGGGGGTGGTCTTGGACCATAAAGTCTTCAACTCTATCAAGAAGCTTTAGCTCTATCTCTATGGACTTAGTAAGGGATGCTAGGGTAAGGGCTTTACTGCATATGGGTGGCATTAGGACTAGTTAGTAGCAAACCTAGCTTGTAAGCCCTCGCTAGCAGGTACATATGTATTGGTATGAGTAGGGCATCAGGGAAAGTATTGGCAATGTGTGATCTGGACACTTTAGCTCTATCTCTATTCCATGATGGATGCATGTGGGAAAAAATGGTGTTTGATCCATTGGGAAAATTCACACACTCGTGTATAAAGGTGCGGTGGTCGCCAATCCTTTCTATAGCACAGTTGCAAACTTAAAACCAAACCAAAGATATGAATTGAATGCATGTATATGTTTGCGTATTATTTTGTTTACTTACTGAGTCATGATGTGTGCTCAACCCTCGATGTCAAATATTTTTAGTTGATGATGCAGGTCTTACTGTTGAAGATTATGTGGAGGCACCAATGTATGGACATGTAGCGTCAATGGATACTCAGGCTGTAGAAGACGAGCACGACTCTGCGTGTGAGTGCTTCCAGTGTCTCTATTCTTAGTTATGCTCTATTTTAGAGTTATGAGAACTTGTAATAGATTTTTAGTTATGTTTTGAGTTTATTTGAAGATTTGGATTATTTACTATTTATAATGTTAGACACTTAGTTCATTAATATTAAGACTTTCGCCTATTTATATTAATATCTCCAATTGTGTTTTGGAAATGTGTATTTGGTTTGGATTGATGACACGGTCTTATAAGATCCTAACTTGAACCGTTGATTCTTATGACAGTTCATCACACTTCTGGTTCATATAGAATTAAGGTGTGATAATTTAGTATCAGATCTCTAAGGGTCTGTCCATTAAACCTGAATACATCCACAAGAGTCCATAAACTGAGTTAGGATAAAAGTAAAAGCTTTAATATAAACATACCATAAGCACAACGTTGTTTGAAACAGAAATTAAGCAAGACCATAATGCATATAATGAAAAGAGAAACAACAAAGTATATATATTTATACCCAAAACAAAGTGACATAATGTATATCCCATAATCAAAGTATAGTCCACAAGCCGGACAGTTACTCTATACATATCAAAAGAGAATGTATCTATAATTAAAAGGAAACATAGAGATCTATCACTGAGCTGGAGGAGTAGGAGGTGGAAGTGTCTCTCGGTCCCTATCATAATCTTCTGCATACACCCTCGTGAGCCAGGCTACCTGCACTTATGTCACTCGGAGACTATCAGCAAGATCTGCTACCCACTGATCTGCAGCATGTTGAGCATCTTTGATCTCTCAAAGGAGCACCATCATATCATCCGATAGTAGGCACGAAAGACTAGTGGAGGAAGCAACATGAAAAGGGCCAGCTCTAGTGGTATGCAGTGGTGAAGGAGGGGGGATGTCATTCACATCCATGTACATACGATCATCACCCTCTATCATGGCTGCAGCTTGACGTGGTGGACAGACCATTGCATTTTGTTCCTCGTCGCTGACCTACACGTCCTACATCTCTATCCTGTATATAGCCTTCCAGTCAAGGTCCATAGAGATTGTATCCTCGTAAATCCTCTCACCGTCCATGTTTACTTATAGGTGGGTGAGGATGGTAGTGATCATACTACCGTAAGATAAGTTGCCCTTCAGGGCCGACCGTCTAGCTTGATGCATAGTGCGAATGATAATGTAGGGCAGGCATACGAGCTGCCTGATGCAGATGCAGTATAGTAGATACTAAGTGAGCTGAGAGACCATCTCATAGTGCCCCTTCTAAGGCACTAGGTTATGTTAGATGATCTTACAATACACCCTGGGCTTTGGACTCTAGTTGATTGCCCTCATTTGCTAGCAATCACTCCAGAAAATCTGGTTGTTTATCTCGACGTGCATCCTCATCGACAGAAATTAGCACTCTTTTGGGCGCAGTAGACTAATGGACCATTGTTGGAGATGCCTAGGATGTTAGCCAACTGCTGATAGTTGAAATTGGTACCCCTTTTACCTAATTCGTGATCCTAGGGTCCCTACCTTTATCCACAACCTCTGGATCACCCTTAATCTATAAATTGTAGTAAAATTGCTTTACCGATTCCGGATGGGTACACCTCTGGTACTATATCACTGGGAGCCAACCCATAGTCCGGAAGGCATTATCGATGTCAAAGAGGGCAAGGCTGGGAAAGTTTACAAATCTACCCACTTCCACTCTCTTGGCCCGAAACCAAGGATACTGTGTCTCTGCTTCAACTGACCTAAAGCGAATGGTATCATGGACCCGAGGAACCTTGGTGCAAACCATGTTGCTACAAGAAACATAAACCAATAAAATAAAATGTTACTAAAGGAAATTTTAAGAAATTTCAGCATTATAACGATGTAATTTGGCCAAAAGCCTCATTTTCCCCCAAATGCTTGGACTAGAGGACATACGTTAGGGGAAACACAATTATACATACCAAACAAGAATTATACAACCAAGGAATTGAATCAATTTTGAAGAATTTCAAAAAGAAATTGTAAATTTGAGAGAAAACCCAAATTTTAGGGCAAAACTTGAATTTTTGGGAATAACTCCAAACTAATGGACGAAAACGCAAATAAGTTGAGGGCTTTGCTTCGCATTGTGCCCAATAACAATGCTAAATGATAAAAATGAAATTTTTATGGTCAAACAAAATGTAATTTGATAAAACAAAGAAAAGATGACAAAAACCTAGGTTTAACAATCCAAAGGAGGGTAAGGAAGAAAGACATTACCTTTAGATGGAGTTTGGAAGTCGTTACATGATAGTGGAAGCAAGAAATTTGTATGGAAGCATTGTAGCAACTCAATGGAAGTAAGTGGGTTAGAACTCAGTGGAAGACAAGAAAGGTATTGGGAAAAAATGACTCAGTTTTGGCTTAAAAGCCAAATTTTGGGTTGTGTAGTCACACAAACCGTCAACCACACAGTCGTCCACAGACTCTCAGACTTTGTATAGGGTTTGTGAGGATGCATGAGTGGACGCACCATGCACGACCACATAAGTTCGACCACACAAAGAACTTTTGCTGTAAATGCTTTAAATTTTTGGGAAAATAATCTTTTAGGGATTTTGATATGGTGCTATGAAATTGACCTTAAGAACTATTAATTTTGCATGTTGACTCACATCTATTGGCTATGCAGACACCTTATCAGTCGATAATCTGAGATGGCCCTTCGTACTCGTGGAAATAATCGTAGAGGCGGTAGCCCGACCCCATCACCAACTGAAATGGAAAATGCTAATGGAAACCTTGAAGGACAACTAGGAAACAATGTGAACTAAAATACTGTACCTCAGGGTGGAAATATCAGGTTACTCCAACTAACCTGCTAGGACCACTACCACATCTGGCTATGGTTGTGATGAATTTAGCACAACAAGTGCAGGACCTTCAGCAATCACAGATGAATATGTAGGATGCCTTGGGAATTGCACCTCTAGCTACAAGTACCACACCAACACCTCCTGGTAGCAACGTTGTGCCTCCCCCAACCGTTGTTGATAATACAGTACCCATTGCACCTATGGAAAATAACATCGTATCCACAGTGCATCAGGTTCCACATACCTTAGTGCAGAATTTCAGAGTGCAACAAGG
This sequence comes from Protea cynaroides, assembly GCA_028583415.1. NCBI lineage: Eukaryota > Viridiplantae > Streptophyta > Magnoliopsida > Proteales > Proteaceae > Protea > Protea cynaroides. The sequence goes on along the minus strand of CM053268.1, from coordinate 11,510,380 downwards.
AGCGAACAACCAAGGAAGTTATCAGAATCAGCCACCTATATACAGGTTTTATGCACAAAATTAGCTTCACCACTCTAACTAATAGAGCATTTCTTAAAGATGAAACCAAAGGAGGTCACGGGCAAACCTTTAAACCCATTATGGCCCTCTCACTTGATTGATAAGATGGAGAGGAACTTCATGATGATGACTATATCAGAAGAAGAAAAAGTATTGTGTGTAACTTTTACGTTGATAGGTGATGCCATATCATTGGTGGAAATCCACTCTAAGTTATCTTTTGACAAAATACACCCATCTGACATGGGCTATATTCAAAGAAGCCTTCTTCGGAAAATATTTTCCTAAAAGCTTCAAAGATCAGATGGAGAAAGAATTCTTGAGCTTGTATCAATGATAGATGGCCGTCAATGCTTATCAGTAGCATTATGAAGAGTTATTTTTCTTTGCTCCCTCCAATATGCAAGAAAAAGATATCAAAATTTGAAGGTTCGTCATGGGACTTAAGGGAAGCATTAGAGAGCATGTATTGGGACTAGAAAAGAAGGTACCTAGTGAAGCAGTGCAAATTGCTTAAGTTTTGGAGTTGAGTCAGAAGGAGAGCTATTTTGCTCAAAATAGGGGTATTAAGAGGCCTAACAGAAACACATTCAATGGAGGGGAATTCAAAGACCTTTAAACCATTCTGGACTCAAGGCTTCAATGCTATAGCCAAGACTACTCAATCTGCTTAACCTCAACAAAAGCAAGGAAATGCTAGAGTTAAATGCTTCAACTGTGATCAAGTAGGGCATTATTTAAGGGACTGCCCTAAACCAAGGAAGCAATTGCAGCAAGGAAAGGTTTATGCCATAACTTCTGAAGACGCTGCCGCATCACTTGATGTGGTCACATGTATGACCCGACCTTTTATTTGTAATACCTTGTGTGAACATATAGACAAAATCTTAGGTAAAATCACAAGTATCGTACCTATAGCTGGCATACTCGCCAGAGTATTTTTTAACTCTAGAGCCACCCACTCTTTTGTATTTGTTTTATTTAGAAAGAAAGTAAATGTGCCCCTCAAACCTTTAGACTCCAAACTATTAGTATGATTGCCTATGGGATTAAAGGCAGAGCTAGACAAAGGTTATGGACCATGTCCAGTTCTTATTGGTGGATAAACTTTAGATGCAACCTCAATTCAACTTGAGATGGCAGATTTTAATGTCATCTTAGGAATGAATTGGTTATCTTGACATTTCGTAAATCTATTATGTGCAGAAAAAATTGACCTTCAAAGGCCAGGACAGTGCAGAATTTAATTTTTTGGGAATCAAACTTCTTTGTAAATGAAAACTCATTTTCTCTGCATTGAAGGCTAAGAGATGCCTTGAAAAGGGTGGAGTTGGATACCTTGTATCTGTGGTAGACCTTACCAAAGAAGCACCATGAATGGAGGATATCAAGGTTGTTCAAGAATTTTTGAATGTATTTCCTAAAGATTTACTAGGGTTGTCACCTGATCGAGCGACAGAGTTCGTTATAGACCTATTGCCAGGGTCGACACCTGTGTCTAAGGCACCATATCTAATGGCTCCAACTGAACTAAAAGAATTGAAGGTTCAATTGCAAGAGTTAGTAGACAAAGGCTTTATCCGACCAAGTATATCACCATGGGGAGCGTTGGTGTTGTTCGTGAAGAAGAAAGATGGTAGTGTTCGACTATATATAGACTACCGGGGGTTGAATAAGTTAACGATCAAGAATCAAATCCCGTTATCCCGTATCGATGATTTATTTGATTAGGTGCAAGGTGCAAAGGTGTTTTCCAAAATTAATCTATGGTCCGGATATCATCTATTGAAGATTAAGGTTGGAGACATTCCAAAGATAGTATTTAGAACTAGATATGGACACTATGAGTTCCTGGTCATGTCTTTTGGACTAACCAATGCACTAGCCTCATTTATGGAACTCATGAATCGAGTGTTCCATGACATGTTGGACACTTTGATCATAGTTTTCATAGATGACATATTGATTCATTCCAAGGATGAAGCGACTCATGCGAGAGATCTTAGAGCAGCCTTACAATAACTGAGAAAAGAGAAGCTTTATGGAAAATTTAAGAAATATGAGTTCTGGTTGAACGAAGTGCAATTCTTAAGTCATGCATCTTTAGAAGGAATAAAAGTGGACCCTGCTAAAATAGAAGCAATTGTAAAATGGAAAGCACCTAAGAACGTTGTCGAGATTCGAATTCCTAGGATTAGCTGGTTATCATAGACGATTTGTAGAGGATTACTTTAAAATCATTGTGCCCCTTATCAAATTGACTAAGAAAGGAGAGAAGTTTATGTGGACTGACAAGTGTGAATAATATTTTCAGACACTAAAGGCAAGGCTATATCGACACCCATTTTAACCATTTCGGTGCCAAGACAGCCATTGTCCGTCTACACTGATGCTTCCGGATTGGGTTTGGGATGTATTCTCATGCAAGGAGAACAAGTAATAGCTTATGCTTCAAGGCAACTAAAGGAACACGAGAAGAATTACCCTACTCATGACTTGGAGCTAGAAGCAGTGATCCATGCCATTAAGATATGGAGACAATATTTGTATGGAAAAAAATTTTAAATTAAGTCGGATCATAAGAGTCTCACTTATCTCTTTAACCAAAAGGAGTTGAACATGAGACAAAGAAGATGGTTGAAATTGCTAAAGGATTATGATTGCAATATCCAGTATCATCTAAGAAAGGCTAACATAATTGTTGATGCACTGAGTAGAAAAGCAATAACGAAGCCTGAGGAAGAAGTTAGCACAAATGCTACCACATGTGTTGCAACAAGAGTATTCAACTGTGGCAATGAGCAATTTGTGATTGATAAACCAGGTGGTTCGATAAACCTAGGGTTGATTCATAAATTTTTAAATATGTTCATTACATTAAAGATTATACCTGATCTGATAGACAAAGTGAAAACAGCAATCCTACAAGATTTTTATCTGAGGACTATTCAAGAAGACCAGAAAAATCATAAGATGAATCTGGATTTTACGTTGGATATAGAAAGAGTACTAGGGTACAAAGGAAGAGTGTGTGTACCTGAAAGTAAAAATTCAAAATATCAAAAATAGACTAATGGGCGAAGCCCATTTGACCTCCTATTCAGTACATTTAGGAAGTATGAAAATATACCATGATCTGAAGAAATTATATTGGTGGAGAGGAATGAAGGCAAACATGGCTAAACACGTGTACTAGCAAGTAAAGGTTGAAAGACAATGACCTGCAAGCTTACTTTAGCCACTACCTAAACCAGCCTGGAAATGGAATTGCATCACTATGGATTTTGTTACTGAGTTACCATTGACTTCTAGATCAGTTGATGCAGTTTGGGTAATTGTGGATCGACTAACGAAGATAGCTCGTTTCATTGCTATACAACCCCAATATACCTTCAAACGGCTAGCTAAGTTCTATGTGGATAACATAGTTTGATTACACGGTGTACCTAAGAGCATCGTGTCAGACTGAGATCCACGCTTTACTTTAAAGTTTTAGGAAGGATTATAAAAGGCCATGGGTATGAAGCTAATGTTTAGTACAGCATTTTACCCTCAGACTGACAGGCAGTCGGAGCGAACCATTTAGATTCTAGAAGACATGCTCCATGCATGTGCTATTGACTTTAAAGGGGCTTGAGATAAAAGATTGTCATTGATTGAGTTCATTTATAACAACAACTATCAAGCTACTATATAGGTGTCACCTTATGAAGCATTGTATGGTAAAAAGTGTCGAAACTCCTTTATTTTGAAATGAAGTCAGAGAGCGAAGAATAGTAGGACCTGAGTCTGTTAAAGAAATGTGTCAAGTAGTCAACATAATCAAGGAAAGAGTTAGGATAGCTTAGAATCATCAGAAATAGTATGCAGATAATCGATGCCGAGACCTTGAATTCAACGTAGGTGACAAAGTGTTTCTGAAGATATCACCTATGCGAGGTCTGAAAAAGTTTGGTAAGAAAAAAAAGTTGTGTCCCAGATATGTTGGACCATATGAGATTCTCACTAGACATGGAAAGGTGGCGTATCAGCTAGCACTACCACCGTCTATGCCTGGTTTACATGATGTATTTTACGTCTCATTGTTAAAGACGTATCTCAGAGATCCAACGCACATCTTAACAGTGGATCCACCATATTTGACTGAGGACCTGATGTTCGAAGTAGTACCATTTGAGATCACTAGTCGAAAAGTTCAGCGACTTCGCAACCAGGACATCTATTATGTGAAAGTCACCTGGGAAAGTCAGGATGTTGAAGAGATAACGTGGGAAGAAGAGAATGCTATACGGAAGCAATATCCTCACCTATTTGACTCAAAAGGTATGTACAAATTTTGAAGATGAAAATTATTTAAGGGAGAGGGAGTTGTAAGACCCACACTCCATTAATTGGGTTTAACAGTGTCATGCTAGGTCTTCTCACCATAGTCGGCTCGAGCGGACCAATCATGTGTACAAACCACAATGCTAGGTGAGTGAACTAACCCAAAATAGTGTATTTTGGTTGAGTGAAAGCATAAATTGCATTGTGTGGCTGATCAACATAGTTAGAAAGTGAGGTCAGTCAAAGTTGGTTTATGTGGATGCATAAACTTCTTTATGTGGTTGATGGATTCTGCAACCATACATGCAACCACACAAACTCAGAACCAACTCCAAGATTTGGAAACTTTTCAAATTTAAGGGATCTCTTTCCTATTTGATGGAGTACTCTATATGGAGGTTTTTCCTCTATATAAAGGATGTCCCTTAACCTCTCTCACTCTTTTAGAACCAATTCTAAAACTCTAAACCTAAGAGAGAAAGAGAAGGAGAAAGAGGAGGAAAGGAGAAGAAGGCTTGGAAAAGAGGAGCTGTAGAGAAGGCTACTATCCCTCTCTATAGTAGGGGGTAAAGGTATAAAATTTATCCCTGTAAGTATAGGATGGTTGTTATTGGTCTCCCAATAATGAATTGATGACCTAAACCTAATATACAATTGAGATCACAAAATTTCTCAATTGAATTTGAAGAGAGACCAAAGAAATAGATTAAGGAATAAATTGTGAGAAAAACCCATGAATAAGGCCGTAGAGAGACCCTACAGAGGCTCCAACGATGAACTAAAAGATAGACTAAGAAAGACCTTCAAACACAACCCATAAGTTGTGTGGTTGCATGAGTAGAAGCATGATGTGCGACCACATCGTCAACCACACAGTTACAAAAAGCCTATTTTGAGGCCAAACCCTAAGCTAAATTTATGAATTTTTTAGGTTGTCAACTAGTATAAGTTAACTTCCAAAGCTTGGAAGAAATCGACACTACGATCAAAGGTAACGAAACAAGACCTACACTAATTGAATAATAACAAACTAGCCTTATTTTTTTTGTCCAATGCTATAATTGGTATCATGCTTGTATGATTGTAATGTGCATCTCACATGTCATCTAATATTACTGTTATTCCTATTCATGCATATTTATTTTATTGTTTTACTCTATTGATTGATGATGAAAGGAATAAGCATATGTGTCACACCCCAATTCCGCACTATTCAGAATGGTGTGATGAACCACTAATAAACCAACGGTTCAACCAGGATCTCTAATAGGTTGTGTCCATTTAAATTAAACCATACACATCCACAACCATAATCAGAATAAATACACAATAGCGGAAGTCTTAATATTAAATGAACTGAGGAATCTAACTGTGATAATCATAAATAAAATATCAAATTATGTTATATCAACCAAGACATAAGTAAATAAAATATCAATTATATTTCCTTAATAATTCAAATAAAAATCTAATAAAAAACGCATGAGTTGCACTCACATGAGGAGTCATGCGTCTCCACTAAATCTTCAGCCTCCATTGCAGCAACGTGCCCGTACACAGAAGCATTCATATAATCATCCACAGTGGTACCTGCATCATCAACTAAAAATATTCAACGTCGAAAAGGGTGAGCACACATCACGGCTCAGTGAGAAAACAAAACAATGCAACAAACATATGCGTACATTCAATTCATATCTATGGTCTGGTATAGAAGTTTGCAATGTACTATAGAAAGGTTCGGTGGTCGCCTCACCTCTATACATGAGTGTGTGAAGCCGCCCAAAGGTTAACGTTTATTGTCGTCCCACACGTACCCAATATGGAATAGAGATAGAGCTAAAGTGCTTAGGACCACACCGCATCACACTTCCCCTGATACTCAACCCATACCAACACGTAAGCCCCTTCTGGCGAATGCTTGCAAACTGGGCTCGCAACTAACCAATCCTAATGTCAAACAGTTTACCCAAGGCCTCACCCCAGCATCCCTCAATACGTCCATAGAGATAGAGCTAAGGCCCCCGACAGAGTCGAAGACTACACGGTCCGAGACCACCTCCCCTGATACCCTACGACGTAATAGTTCTGCTAAGGTAATGGCGATACGACGATGTCAGTGGGCAAGACTTGAGTAGAGATAGAGCTAGATTCTAGTGACCAGGCTGAACCACAATGCCATGTCCTCCCCCTGATGCTCCACTCGCATCAAGCACACTAACCACACACATACATTCACATGCCTATTCCTAGCATCATCATCATCATCATCATGTTATAAATAAAATAGAATTAAATATGCATGAACATTAATAGCAAGAATATTGGATGACATGTTGAATGCACATTACAAGCATACACACATAGAATCAGTCATGGCATTGGACTCAAGAAAATAAAAACAGTTTATTATTAGCCAATTAGTTTAGGTCTTGTTCCCTCACATTTTCTTGAGTGTAGATCCTCTTTCAAGCGTTAAGAATCACTTTTATATCAATAGAAAAACCTAACAAATCGATAGATTTTAGTTAGAAGTCATTCCGATAATTTTAGGCTTGCTGTTAAGCGAGGTTCTCAGGGTGGGTCGCAGGTAGGGTAGCAGTTTACTGCGACCCCCAGGGTAGGGTCGATGCCAAGGTCGGATGGTCCATCGACCCTGGGTGCGACCACCCCCTTCCTAGACTTTCCAAATGCTGGGGGTCGATCCTTTGGTCTGGTAGGATCGATTTCCAATCGACCCCACGTGCGATCCCCCATGGTTTGAGTCGAGGATTTCATTCTACAGTCCATTCTTTCATGTTTGGGTCCTATGACTTACTTCCACAATCTATTTTATGCTTGTTCTATGGCTTAAAACTCTAGGTTTCTTCCTTACTTTGCCTACCATGATTTCTCCATGGATTTCATTGAAATCCTCTCATGGATTGATGATTTGGGTTTCTCCTAAACCATACCCTCTTCATAAACTATTTTAAGGTCTTAAATCATTAATGGAAACATGCCCATACCTTAGGTTTTGCTGAGAGTCAGAGGTTTCTCTGAATTCTCCCCTTTAGTCTTCTTCTCCAACTTTCCTTCTCCTCTCCTTCTCTTCTCTTTCTCTCACTTTCAATTAGGGTTTCAAAAGGAGTGAAAGAGGATTAGGGACATCCTATTTATAGAGTAGAATCTCCCAAAATAAGTCCCATTGAGATTAGGAAAGAATCCCATTGAAATTTGGAAAGTTTCCTATTTGCGGTTTCTGTCGACAAAAAGGGGGTCGATGAGGGGGTCGGAGGTCCCGTCGACCCTCAGTTCTAAATTATCCGACCCCCAGTTAAAATATCAGGGGTTTGACTTCTTAATGAGGGGGGGTGTCGACCCTGCCTATCTGGGTATGCGACCCTGCCCACCATTTTACTATTTTTGGGTCAGTTTAATACCTGGTTTCGCTATTTCCTTCACACACTTGGTCCATTTGGCTCGATCATGATAGGTAGACCTGGTACAAGGTGGTAAGACCGGTTAGTTAGATACGGGTCTTATAACTCCCCCCTACTTATAAAAATTTTGTCCTCGAAATTGTTCATACCTTCCGAGTCAAATAGATGAGGAAATTGCTTTCGCATAGCATTCTCTTCTTCCCATGTGATTTCTTTTATATCTCTGCTTCTCCAGGTGACCTTAACATAATAAATGTCACGGTTGCGTAGCCATTACACCTTTCGGCTGGTGATTTCAGTTGGTGCTACTTCAAATGTCAAATCATCCGTCAAATCAGGTAGATCTACTGTCAAAACGTGCGTTGGATCTCTGACATACTTCTTCAATAAGGAGATATGAAATACATCATGCACGCTTGACATAGTTGGTGGTAGTGCTAACTAGTAAGCCACTTTTCCATGTTTAGCTAGAATCTCATATGGTCCGACATATCTCGGACTTAGTTTCCCTTTCTGTCCGAACCGTTTCAAACCTCGCATAGGTGACACTTTGAGGAATACCTTATCACCTACGAAGAATTCAAGGTCTCGACGTCTAGTATCTGCATATTGCTTCTGACGATTCTGAGCCATTCTTACTCGTTCCTTGATAATGTCGACTACTCGACATGTCTCTTCAACAAATTTCGGTCCAACAATACTACGTTCTCCAACTTCATTCCAAAACAAAGGAGTTCGACACTTCCTGCCATACAGTGCTTCATAGGGTGACATCTGTATAGTAGCCTGATAGCTATTGTTGTAAGCGAACTCAATCAGTGGTAACTTTTCATCCCATGACCCTTTAAAATCAATTACACAAGCTCGGAGCATGTCTTCTAGAATTTGAATGGTGCGCTTTGATTGTCCGTCTGTCTGAGGATGGAATGCAGTACTGAACTTCAATGTTGTACCCATAGCCTTCTGCAATCCTTTCCAAAATTTTGAAGTAAAACGTGGATCTCTGTCGAACACAATGCTTTCAGGTACACCATGTAATCTGACAATGTTATCCACATACAACTTAGCTAACCTCTCCAGTGTATACTGAGGTCGTATAGCTATAAATCGAGCCATTTTATTCAGTCTATCTACAATCACCCAAACTGCGTCAACTTCTCGGGGAGTCAATGGTAACCCTGTGACGAAGTCCATAGTGATGCAGTCCCATTTCCATGCTGGTTCTGGTAACGGTTGTAATAGTCCTACAGGTCTTTGTCGTTCAGCCTTCACCCTCTGACAATTTAGGCATTGAGACATGAACTTAGCTACATCTACTTTCATTCCTCTTCACCAATATAATTTCTTTAAATCATGATACATTTTTGTACTTCCAAGATGTATCGAATAGGCGGTGGTATGGGCTTCCTTCATTAGTCGGTGTAATGTCCAAACTTTCTATTTCAGGTACACATATTCTTCCATTGTACTTCAGTACCTTTTCATCATCTAAGGTGAACTCAGGAACAGTCCGACCTTTTTCGATGTCTTCTTGTACCGTTCTTAGATAAGGGTCCGATTTAATCGCTGTTTTCACTTCATCGAGTATATCGGGTACAATCTTCAATGTGGCAAATATATTTGCAAACCGTTGGATAAACCCTTGGTTGATTGATTCACCCGGTGCATCTATCACAAACTGTTCATTACCGTAATTGAGTACTTTTCCGGTAGCACACAGTGCAGCAGTGGTGCTAACCTCCTCTTGAGATTTCATCATTGCCTTTCTACTCAGCGCGTCAGCAACCACATTAGCTTTCCCTGGATGATACTGGATATCACAATCATAGTATTTCAATAGTTCCAGCCATCTTCTTTGTCTCATATTCAACTCCTTCTGATTATAGAGGTAAGTAAGACTTATGATCTGATTTAATCTGAAATTTCTCTCCGTATAAGTAATGTCTCCATATTTTGATAGCATGTACTACTGCCGCTAATTCTAAATCATGAGTGGGATAGTTCTTCTCATGTGTCTTTAATTGTCTTGAGGCATAAGCAATTACCTGTTCTCCTTGCATAAGTACACATCCTAATCTCAATCCTGATGAATCAGTGTACAAAATAAATGGCTGTCCTGAAATCAGAATGGTCAAGATTGGAGCAGATATCAATCTGGCCTTCAATGTTTGGAAACTCTTCTCTCATTTATCAGTCCAAACAAACTTTTCGCTCTTCTTAGTCAAACTGGTGAGAGGTACAGCAATTCAGGAATAGTCTTCCACAAATCATCGATAATACCCAGCTAGACCTAAGAAACTTCTAATTTCTGCAACGCTCTTTGGTGCTTCCCACTTTACAATAGCTTCGATCTTGCTAGGATCCACTTTAATTCCTTCAGCGGATACAACATGGCCTAGAAAAGTGACTTCCTTTAGCCAAAACTCACACTTTGTAAATTTGGCGTAGAGCTTCTCCTTCCGTAATCGCTGCAGAGCAGCGTTTAGATTCTTTATATGAGTTTCCTTGTCCTTGGAGTAGACCAATATATCATCAATGAATACAATAACCGACGCATCTAACATATCGTGGAATACCCGATTCATAAGTTCCATAAAGGTTGCTGGTGCGTTCGTCAATCCAAAAGACATGACCAAAAATTCATAATGTCCATATCTGGTCCTGAATGCTGTCTTGAGGAAATCACCGTCTTTGATCTTCAACTGATGGTAGCCTGACCGAAGATCGATCTTGGAGAACACTTTGGCACCTTGCAACTGATCGAACAAGTCATCGATCCGAGGCAATGGATATCGATTCTTGATTGTCAGTTTATTCAGTTCTCAGTAGTCTATACACAATCAAACACTACCATCCTTCTTCTTTACGAACAATACTGGTGCTCCCCTTGGTGATATGCTAGGTCGGATGTAGCCCTTGTCCAGCAGTTCTTGTAGTTGTACTTTTAATTCCTTCAGTTCAGTAGGAACCATTCGATAAGGTGCTTTAGATACTGGTGCGGCTCCGGGTATCAGATCTATAACAAACTCTGTAGCGCGGTCGGGTGGTAGTCCTGGTAGTTCTTCAGGAAATGCATCTGGATAGTCATGCACGACATCGATATCCTCCATTCGTGGTGCTTCTTTGGTAAGATCGACCACAGATACTAGATACCCAACTGCTCCTTCCTCAAGGCACTTCCTAGCCTTTAATGCAGAGAGTATGAGCTTTCGTTTACGGGGAAGTTTGGTTCCCGCAAAACTGAACTCTGCTCCTTCCTTGTCTTTAAATGTCAACTTCTTTTCGGCACACAATAGGTTTGCAGAATGCCGAGCTAACCAATCCATTCCCAAGATGACGTCAAAGTCTGCCATCTCAAGTTGGATCAAGGTTGCATCCAAAGTCTTCTCGTCAAGAAGAACTGGATATGGTCCATAACCTTTTTCTAATTCCACTTCTAATCTCATAGGCGATCGTACAAGCAGTTTGTAGTCTAAGGATTTGAGGGGTAGATTTAGCTTCTTTCCAAATGACACAGATATAAAAGAATGAGTAGCTCCTGAATCAAAAAGTACTCTGGCGGGAATGCCATTAATAGGTACGATACCTGTGATTTGTTTTGATTTAGTCTATATGCTCACATAATGTAACACAAAATGATAAGATTCAGGTCATACCTGTGACCACATCAGGTGATGCAGCAGCATCCTCAGATGTAACCGCATAAACTCTGCCTTGTTGTAGTTGCTTCTTGGGCTTTGGACACTCCCTTGCCATATGTCCCAATTGATTGCAGTTATAGCATTTTAACCCTTCGTTATTTGGCCTTTGTTGTTGTTGAGCAGTTGAAGTAGTCTTGGCTGCAGCATTGAAACCTTGAGTACGGAAGGGTTTGAATACCTTGGTGTTCCCTCCATTGTAAGAATTTCCATTTGGCCTTTTGATTCCTGTATTTTGAGCAAAGTAGCTCTCTTTCTGGCTCGACTCTATCACTCGAGCAATTTGTACATCTTCATTGTAGATTTTCTTTTCAAGTCCCAGAACATGTTCACGTATGCTTCCCCTAAGTCCCATGACAAACCTTCGGGTCTTTGTATCCTCCACTTGCATACTGACTGGTGCAAAGAAAAACAGCTCGTCATAACACTGTTGGTATGCATCGACAGTCATCTGTCCCTGATATAAACTCAGGAACTCCTTCTCCATGGAATTTCTAAAAGTCCTAGGAAAATACTTCTCAAAGAATGCCTCCTTGTATATATCCCAAGTCAGTTGGGTGTGCTTTGTCATCAGATACGTCCGTGTGGACTTCCACCAGTGGTGTGCATCGCCTTTCAGCATGAATGTTGCCCACAATACCTTCTCTTCCTCATTCACTGTCATCTTCGTGAAGTTTTTCTCCATCTCATCGATCCAATGTGCTAGCCACAATAGATCAGCTGGCTTACCACTATACTCCTTGGGCTTCATCTTCAGAAAATGCTCCACCAGTCTGGAGTGGTCTAGTTGATGCGGGACATAAGCCCCATACATAGGTGGTTGGTATTGATATCCACCTGGAGCTACTTCAGGGTTTTATACTTGAGCCTGCATGATGGGAGTCTGAGGTGCGTGGGGTACTGTGTTACTTCCCCCTGGTACTATGTTTGCCTGTCTTGCTGGCATTGGTATCGTCTGTGCAGCTGGAAAGGTCATGCCTATGGCAGCTTGCATAGTAGATTGTGCCTGTTGTATTTGCTGTAGCTGTTGGGCCAAATTCATTACGGCTGTAGCCAGGTCTATAGGTGGATCTGGAAGATTTGTAGGATTTACCTGCACATTAATTACGGACGGTGCCGTATTCGGATTCTCTTGTGTTTCCAGGTATGTATGGCTGTCTTCCCCCCTAGGTGGTGGTGGTGGGATAGAGTTACGGCTTTGTCTGGTCACTCTGCGTCTAGCCATTATCTGTTCTGGTAGTGGGGGTGCCTGAAAATCATAGAATACGTGAAGCAATCATTATATACTTCATTCTCATATTTAAATCCACTAATCAATGAAAATTTCAAAATTTTCAAATAATTCTGTCAAAAATACTGTATTTTTCATTGCAGGGTTGATGGTGGGGGTCGATGGTTGTCCGACCCTCAGGTATGCGACCCTGAGAATCACTGATTCTTACCGAGAGCCGTGGGTCGATGAGGGGGTCGATGTATGTCCAACCCTGGGTTCGACCCCTGGTTCTCTGTCAGATCACCGAGAGCCGTGGGTCGATGAAGGGGTCGGAGGAGGGGTCGGATGTTTTGGTCAAATTCTCCAACCCTCGGACTAAAAATCAGGTTTTTAATCTCGATTTTGAATCCATTTCTCATTCTTCCTCCTCCTTTCTGACTCATCTCGTCCCTCTGAGTTGATACAGTGACAACTCGGACCCATTGGTGATATTTGCTTCTCATTTCGACGTCTACTCCTCTCCTACAGGTATGTTCTCTATAGTTTCATGTTTTTAGGGTTTCTTACCTAAGTTTTTGCTCATTTATATCGTTTTCTTCAAATTAAACTTTTTCCAACCATAAAAATTTGATTTTTATTGGGGGCTTTTGTTGTTGGTGACTCAATGGATGAAAGCCCTCAAAAATATTTGAGTTTTATCGGTTGGTTATCGAGAAACTTGAAATTTCCCATTTTTGCCCTAATTTGTTGAGATTTTTGAATTTCCAGAAATTTCTTTAAATTCGATCTCTTTAGATGAAATTTCCAACTGTATGAGTTTTGCAGGATTGTTTAAAATCTTTATAAGACCTCCTGCCCACGTGTATGGGTGAAAAGTGAGGCTTTTGACCAATTTATGTCGTTATAATGTCGAAATTTTGGGTTTTTCATCTTTACTAAGCCAGTATCTATTTTTCTTTGTTTTTGCAGATTGTATGGCACGTACCAAAGTACCCAGGATTCATGACCCAATCCGCTTCCGTTCTAACGAGGCGGAGACACAGTATGCCTGCTACTCTCGTAAGAAGGTAGAGGGAGGTCGCCGGGTGGACTTGGCTAGCCTGGCTTTGTTCGATGTGGAGAGGGCTTTTGGTGACATGGGTTGGCTTCCTGTGATCACCTATGACGCCTGCACTCGGCCAGATTTGGTGGAACAGTTTTACTGTAATCTCCAAGTGGTGGGGGATTACAACGATATTGAGAGGGGTAGAGAGCTCCGGATCACTAGCTACATCAAGGGAGTCAAGATTTCTTTTGATTATCGATAGCTAGCCAACTTGTTGGGCATTTCATATGACGACCCCTTGGTGTTTTGTGCTCCTAGAGAGCCCCAGTTCTTTTCATTGGAGATGAGAGCTGAGATTGACTGTTAGATCATCAGAGAGGATCGCTAGGAGATGAAAGCGATCTACCTACGTCCAGAGCCTCGGGTGTACTGTAAGATCACTCAGCACAACCTGATACCTCAGAGTGGGCACTACGAGAGGATCTCCCAGTTGACCCAGTTTTTACTATATTGTATCTACACTCGACAGTCAGTCTGCCTTCCTTACATCATTATGTGCCAGATTTCCCAGTCATACTGGCAACCTGCCTTATGGACGCATGATCTCTATGCTGCTTACCCACCTGGGTGTTGACATGGTGGATGAGAGGATTCAGGAGAAATCCTTCTCATCACCTCTGGATTGGGAGGCCATCTGTAAGATGGGCTTGCGAGATGCTCAGGTCAACGACGATGAGAGGAACGCTCTGGTGTGTCCGCGTACTTGAGTGGAGATGGCTGATGCTGAGGCAGCAGCAGCAGCTGCTGGAGTATGGGTTCATGGGGGTGATGATGATTGTTTATACATGGATGTGGATTCCATACCTCCTCCATCACCTACTCATGCTACGGGAGCTGGTCCTTCTTATGCAGCTGGTCCTTCACATGCAGCTGGTCCTTCATACCCACCTTCTATTGACATGATGGGGATATTGCATGAGATTTGAAAGGTTCAGCGCATGTCTGATCTGAGGATGGGAGAGCTTCTAGATGCTCAGCGCATGTCCGATCAGTGGGTGGGAGAGCTTCTGGATGCTCGACGCATGTCGGATCAGCGGGTGGGAGAGCTTATGGATGCTCAGCGAGTGACTGACCAGCGGGTGGCTGATCTCACAACTAGTCTCTAGACAACCCAGACTCAGATAGCTTGGTTGACTAGAGTCTATGCTGAGGATTATGACAGAGACCGCGAGGCACCGCTTCCCCCATCACCTCCAGTTTCTTAATGTATTTTCTTTTTATTTTTCTTTTTGTACTTCAGAGTAACTGTCCGGGTTGTGGACAGTACTCTACTTAGACTTGTATATATATACGTTTGTTCTTCATTTGAGTGTATATAACTTTGTTTCTCATTTAATAGATGCATTATTCTCTTTCAATTTTGTCTCAAACAACACAGATGCTTATGGTGTGTTATTATTACAGCTTTTAAATTTTATCCTATCTCAGTTCACAAACTTTTGTGGTACTATGCTAGTTTACAAGACAGGGCCTGAGAGCTCTGATACCAAGTTGTCACACCCCAATGCCACACTATTCAGAATGGTGTGATGAACCGCTAATAAACTAACGGTTCAACCAGGATCTCTAATAGGCTGTGTCCGTTTAAATTAAACCATACAGATCCACAACGACAATCAGAATAAATACACAATATCAGAAGTCTTAATATTAAATAAACTAAGGAATCTAACTGTGATAATCATAAATAAAATATCAAATTATGTTATATCAAACGAGACATAAGTAAATAAAATATCAATTATATTTCCTTAATAATTCAAATGAAAATCTAATCGAAAACGCATGAGTTGCACCCGCATGAGGAGTCATGCGTCTCCACTAAGTCTTCAGCCTCCATTATAGCAACGTGCCCGTACACAGAAGCATTCATATAATCTTCCACAGTGGTACCTGCATCATCAACTAAAAATATTCGACGTCAAAAAGGATGAGCACACATCACAGCTCAGTGAGCAAACAAAACAATGCAACAAACATATGCATGCATTCAATTCATATCTATGGTCTGGTATAGAAGTTTGCAATGTTCTATAAAAAGGTTCGGTGGCTGCCTCACCTCTATACACGAGTGTGTGAAGCCGCCCAAAAGTTAACGTTTACTGTCGTCCCACACGCACCCACTATGGAATAGAGATAGAGCTAAAGTGCTTAGGACCACACTGCATCACACTTCCCCTGATACTCTACCCATACCAATACGTAAGCCCATGCTGGCGAGGGCTTGCAAACTGGGCTCGCAACTAACAAATCCTAATGTCAAACAGTGTACCCAAGGCCTCACCCCAGCATCCCTCAATACGTCCATAGTGATAGAGCTAAGGCCCCCCGACAGAGTCAAAGACAACACAATCCGAGACCACCTCCCCTGATACCCTACGACGTAATAGTTCTGCTAAGGTAATGGCGATACGACGATGTCAGTGGGCAAGACTTGAGTAGAGATAGAGCTAGATTCTAGTGACCAGGCTGAACCACAATGTCATGTCCTCCCCCTGATGCTCCACTCGCATCAAGCACACTAACCACACACATACATTTACATGCCTATTCCTAGCATCATCATCATCATCATGTTATAAATAAAATATAATTAAATATGCATGAACATTAATAGCAGGAATATTGGATGGCATGTTGAATGCACATTACAAGCATATACGCATAGAATCAGTCATGGCATTGGACTCAAGAAAATAAAAATAATTTATTATTAGCCAATTAGTTTAGGTCTTGTTCCCTCACCTTTGCTTGAGTGTAGATCCTCTTTCAAGCTTTAAGAATCACTTTTATATCAATAGAAAAACCTAACAAATCGATAGATTTTAGTTAGAAGTCATTCCGACAATTTTAGGCTTACTGTTAAGCAAGGGTCGCAGGGTGGGTCGCAGGTAGGGTAGCAGTTTACTACGACCCCCAGGGTAGGGTCGATGCCAGGGTCGGATGTTCCATGGACCCTGGGTGCGACCACCCCCTTCCTGGACTTCCCGAATGCTGGGGGTCGATCCTGTGGCCTGGTAGGGTCGATTCCTAATCGACCCCACGTGCGACCCCCTATGGTTTGAGTCGAGGATTTCATTCTACAGTCCATTCTTTCATGTTTGGGTCCTATGGCTTACTTCCACAATCTATTCTATGCTTGTTTTATGGCTTAAAACTCTAGGTTTCTTCCTTACTTTGCCTACCATGATTTCTCCATGGATTTCATTGAAATCCTCCCATGGATTGATGATTTGGGTTTCTCCTGAACCATACCCTCTTCATAAACTATTCTAAGGTCTTAAATCATTAATGGAAACATGCCCATACCTTAGGTTTTGCTGAGAGTCAGAGGTTTCTCTGAATTCTCCCCTTTAGTCTTTTTCCCCAACTTTCCTTCTCTTCTCCTACTCTTCTCTTTCTCTCACTTTCAATTAGGGTTTCAAAATGAGTGAAAAAGGCTTAGGGACGTCCTATTTATAGAGTAGAATCTTCCAAAATAAGTTCCATTGTGATTAGGAAAGAATCTCATTGAAATTTGGAAAGTTTCCTATTTTTGGTTTCTGTCGGCAGAGAGGGGGTCGATGAAGGGGGCGGAGGTCCCGTCGACCCTCAGTTCTAAATTATCCAACCCCTAGTTAAAATATCATGGGTCTAACTTCTTAATGAGGGGGGGTCGACCCTGCCTGTCTGGGTATGCGACCCTGCCCTCCATTTTACTGTTTTTGGGTCAGTTTAATACCTAGTTTCGCTATTTCCTTCACGCACTTGGTCCATTTGGCTCGACCATGATAGGTAGACCTAGTACAAGGTGGTAAGACCGATTATTTCAATACGGGTCTTACATTATGTTTGTGAGTGTGGTTGGTGTGCTGTGTGGGGAGGGGTATGCGATCCCTAGACCATGCTTTGCATTGACATCGTCATTTCACCGTTACCTTAGCGAAACTATTATGTCGTAGGGCATCAAGGGGTGGTCTCGGACCGTGTGGCCTTTGACTCTGCCAAGGGTCCCTAGCTCTATTTCTATGGATGTATTAAGGGATACTTGTCACACCTCAATTCTGGACTAACCAAAATGGTTTGATGAACCATTAATAAACCAACGGTTCAACCAGGAACTCGAATAGGCTATGCCCACGTTGTTAAACCAAAACACATTCTACATTAATCAGAGGTAATAAAGTAAATAGCGGAAGTCGTACAGATAATGAACTGAGGTCTAGTCATGATAAATAATTAATATTCCATTTATCTCCAAGTAATCAAAATATAATTTAATACATATTACAAATATTCAAATACAAAAATTTAAAATCAAGCGTATCCACAGTGAGACACTTGCTTAACGAATCATAATAGTCCTCCACAACTTGCTCATCATAGCCGCCACCCGTTTACATGTTGGCTTGTTGACATAATCTTCAACCGTAATACCTGCAACATCAGAAACTAAAAGATTTGTGAGCACGAGGATCAGCTCTCCAACTTGAGCTCAATGAGAAAACAAAACAATACAACAAACATATGCATGCATTTAATTCATATATGTGGTCTGGTTTATAAGTTTGCAATGTGCTATAGAAAGGTTCGATGGCCGCCTCACCTTTATACACGAGTGTGTGAAACCGCCCAATGAAAATGGCACTGTCAACCCCACATGCACCCACCATGGACAATATACACCCCATGAAAATGGCATGGCTGTACCGGTTGCCCATACCAACACGTAAGCCCCTGCTAGCGAGGGCTTACAAACTGGGCTCGCAACTAACCAATCCTATTGTCAAACAGTGTATCCAAGGCCTCACCCCAGCATCCCTCAATACATCCATAGAGATAGAGCTAAGGCCCCCCGGCAGAGTCGAAAACTACAAAGTCCGAGACCACCTCCTTTGATACCCTACAATGTAATAGTTCTGCTAAGGTAATGGCGATACGACGACGTCAGTGGACATGACTTGAGTAGAACCATTGCACAATATACACCCCATGAAAAAGGCATGGCTGTACCGGTTGATACCATCCCCTACCCGCACCATGTACACTAACCACACACATACTTTCACATGCTTATTCCTAATATCATCATCATCATCATGTTATAAATAAACAGAATTAAATATGCATGAACAGTAATAGCAGGAATATTGGAGACATATTGAATGCACATACAAGCATACACGCATAAAATCAGTCATGGCATTGGACTCAAGAAATAAAAACAATTTATTATTATCCAATTAGTTTAGGTCTTGTTCCCTCACCTTTTCTTGAGTGTAGGTCCTCTTTCAAGCTTTAAGAATCACTTTTATATCATTAGGAAAACCTAACAAGTCGATAGATTTTAGTTAAAAGTCATTCCGATAATTTTAGGCTTGTTTTTAAGCACGGGTCGCAGGACGGGTCGCAGGTAGGGTCGTAGGTTTTTGTGACTCCCAGGGGTAGGGTCGATGCTAGGGTCGGATGTTCCATCGACCCTAGGTGCGACCACCCCATCCCTGGACTTCCCGAATGCTGGGGTCGATCCTGTGGTCTGGTAGGGTCGATTCCCAATCGACCCCACGTGCGACCCCCCGTGGTTTGAGTCAACTTTTCCATTCTACAGTCCATTCTTTCATGTTTGGGTCCTTTGGCTTACTTTTATAGTCCATTCTATGATTGTTCTATGGCTCAAAACTCCAAGTTACTCACTTTTCATAGTTTTCCATGATTTCCATTGGAATTCATCCATGGATGGATGGTATTAGGGTTTCTCCTAACCTAACTTCATCATAATCTATTCTAAGCTTTCAATTTAGATAGGGATTGAGGTTCATACCTTTTGTAGTCTGAGTTTCAAAGATTTCTCTGAGCTTCTTCTTCTTCCTTAGCCTTTTCTTCAAGTTTTCCTTCTCTTCTTCTCTTCCTTCTCTTCTCTTTCTTTCACTTTCAATTAGGGTTCTAAAAGGAGTGAAAGAGGCTTAGGGACGTCCTATTTATAGAGGAAAACCTCCCAAAATACGTCCCATTGAGTTTAGGAAAGGTCCCAATCGAAATTAAGAAAGTTTCCTAATTTTTGGTTCGTATTGTTTTTTGCTGTTTTTCGGGGGTCGATGCTAGGGGGTCGATGGGGGGTTGGACAATCCGAGACCCCTGCGACCCCCCGACCAAAAATCAGGGGTTGGACTTTTTTTTAGGTGGGGGTCGACCCTACCTGTTTGGGCATGCGACCCTACCCTCATTTTGACTGTTTTTGAGTAAAATTTCATATTGGGTCTTGGTTTTCTTCACACAGTTGGTCCACTTGGCTCGACCATGATATGTAGACTAGTCACGACACGAAATGTAAGGTTAGACTGGGTTCATGGCATGTGGGTCTTACAATACTGGGGTAAGGCCTTAGATGCATATGGGTGGCATTAAGATTAGTTAGTAGCAAACCCAGTTTGCAAGCCCTCGCCAGCAGGGACTTACGTATTAGTATGGCTAGGGCATCAGGGGAAGTATTGGCAATGTGTGATCTGAACACTTTAGTTCTATCTCTATTCCATGGTCGGTGTAGGTAGGACGACAATGGTGTTTAATCCATTGGGCAGATTCAAACACTCGTGTATAAAGGTGCAGTGGCCACCAATCCTTTCTATAGCACAGTTGCAAACTTAAAATCAGACCAAAGAAATGAATTGGATGCATCCATATGTTTGCGTATTATTTTATTTGCTTACTAAGCTATGATGTGTGCTCACCCCTCAACATCGAATATTTTTTAGTTGATGATGTAGGTCCTACTATTGAAGATTATGTGGAGGCATCGACGTACGGACATGTAGCGATAATGGATATTTAGGCTGTGGAAGATGAGCACGACTCTGCTTGCGAGTGCTTCTACTGTCTCTATTCTTCGTTATATTCTATTTGAGAGTTATGAGAACTTGTAATAGATTATTAGTTATGTTTTGAGTCCATTTAGAGATAATTGGATTATTTACTATTTATCATGTTAGACACTCAGTGCATTAATATTAAGACTTCCGCCTATTTATATTATTATCTCTGACTGTGTTATGGAAATGTGTATTTGGTTTGGATTGTTGACACAGTCTTTAGGAGATCCTGGCTTGAACCATTGGTTCATACGATGGTTCATCACACTTTTGGTTCATCCAAAATTGGGGTGTGACAATACGGGATGGTGACACGTCCTTGAATCCCTTGACTCGCCCTTCTATGCCAGTTGGTGGTCTCCATCATTGACGAGCTATATCTCGTTGGATCGTCTCACTAAGATAACGGTTCTTACCATCAGCTTGTGAGTTAGCCATGTCGCAACTACTATGACTTGCCTATATAAAGAGAAGGTAGCTCGTAGGTGCGTCTCTCATGGTTAGTTCCTTTATCATTCACAAAACAGTCACGTCAGTGGGTATAAGATCTTTTAGTGGGGAGGAAAGTGGGTGATTATAATGACACGACATTAAGGCTGGCCATTGGATCATCATCCAATGGTCATGCGGGATTATCGTAAACGCTCCTAGCAGTTAGACGGTTAAGTTGGAAGCTTATTTGGGATTATTCTCGCTCTATATAACTACTCATCGATCATAGGTAAAACCACACAATCTGAAACTGCTTTATGTGATTAAACTGCTACTGCTATCACGCATCCTTCTTGAATTCCTCCATCCCCACACCCTAGGAGCTTGCCTTCTTCACCAAGCTCCCAACTGATTACTCTGTTACTGACTTAATCATAAGAGCGGACTCTAACCATACCCGTCCTGGTCTGATAACCTCCTATTCTCATTTTGCAGGAGACGGCCACATCAGTAAAAACGGTTATAGTAGTAATAATTTAGCACCCACCGTGGGGCCTTTCTTTTTTGGAATGTCAATTGAAGAACACTGATTCTTTCCATCTCTTGAATAATGGTGAGGACTCAAAACCAGCCCGTTGGGGCTGTCGCAAATGGGAGTGACGAAATAATAGAAGAAGGACTGCCACAGGACAATGCTCCTCCAGGAAACAATGGCAGAAACTCCTCCACTGCTCATGAGTCACCACCTCCTATCCCAAAAAGCCATGAAACAGCATCACAGTACGTCACCGTCGATCAGTTCAACACCCTGAAAGATCAACTTGCAGAATTGACACTGCTGCTCAAGCCGCCTTTTCCAACGACCCATCGAAGAGCAACCAAGGATCCAGCGAGATCCAAAACTCTAGTTCAAGGTCAAGATCTACATATCGAGAAAGACCTTAATGTAGAAGGAAAAGAAGATGAATTGGAAGGAGAAGACTATATTCTAAGGCATGATTCAGACATGGAAGAACTCACCGTGCAACACAACAAAGAAAGGGATCTTGGTCAAAAAGAAAATCGGAGAACAAGAAATGATGCCCAAGAAAAGGTGGATGCTGGCATAATAAAAAGAATAGCCATTAGAAGCCAACAAGCGGAACAGAAACGTGCCGCCGAGAAGGAAGCATAGGCCAACATACCACAAAGTTCTGTAGAACAACAGTTCCTCGCCATGCAGGCTAGCATGGCGAAAATGGAAAAGAAACAGTTGGTGTCTACAGTGGCTTCAAGAAAGAAGGAGTACTGCCTAACATGGCCTTCACAAAGGAAATAATGGATGTTCTACGGCAAGAGCATTTCTCCATGCCAAAGGTTGACCCATACAATGGAACAATAGATCCCCAACTGCATCTTGATAACTATTCTACCCTGATGGTTTTCTACACATATGAGGATGTCATTTTGTGTAGAGCATTCCCATCCATGTTGTGGGGCATTGAGAGATTTTGATTTAACAGTCTGCCCGCCAGCTCCATTCAGTCTTTCGACCAGTTGAGTGACCAATTTTTTAAACATTTTTAGACTCAGACTGCTCCTAAGAAGACCTACACGAATTTGATTGCTATCAAGCAGAAGTCTGATGAAACCTTGAGAGCATGCCTTTCAAGATTCAAGTGCGAGGCATGATCAAGAATGTCAGTTTGGAAGTCAAGATGACGGCGATCCAAAGCAGAATTTCCAACAAAGATATCCTAAAGTCAATCTACAAGAGACCCCCTTAGAGATATGCAGAATTAATAACCAGAGCAGAGAAATATGTTGTAGCTAATAAGGCACTCCTTCTCACTCACCCTAGGTCTGGAAAAAAGCAGAAAAATGATACTTAGATCATTAATAAGTCGTCCAGCGAGATCACCAAGAAACAGAAGACTGGTAAAGTCAGATTTCTCGACAAGCAAGTCACCAGGGTTGATTTCAACTGGAACCAATTTACAAGATTGATTGTCCCGATGTTTAAGCTTTTGTATAACCTCAAATGGACATAGTATGAACTATCTCATCCACCTCTAATGATGCCAAAACCAAAAACGGAGAGATCTAAGAAGTACTGTCGTTATCATCGTGAGAATGGACACGACACCGATAAATGTCGTGCCCCAAGGTATGCCATTGAAGACCTGATCAAACGCGGTCATATCCGTGAGTATGTAGAGAAACCTACCATGGTTGATAACAAATAGAAGGAGAAGCAACCTGCTGAGTGAGAAGATGACGTCGAGCCATGACGTGCTCGTCGAAACCGGAAAGACTCTGATGAAAATAATTCGACATCTCCGCCTTTGAACAAGATTGGCGACCCACGTGGCCGCATCAGGGTCATCCTGAAAAGCACACAACTCACTCCCCAAGTCAGGCGATGGATTAGAAATCGACATTAGAGAGTTAGTAACACATGCTACCCAAGTCGTAGAATCAAGAACCACCCACACCCAAAGTCACGAATTGACTATGGTCTCAAGAAATATGTAACAAATTTGACACAGCGACTTGACTACCTCCACCTATAGGACAACCACGAAGGACAATCCTCTAAATTTAAGGTTGAGGACATGCTAGTGGGGAGCCCATGCCCATCGATGCGTCACGTTAGAACTCCCCTCAAGAACACCTCCCACATGTCGGAGGTACTCTAGTATGCGGGTTTGAGTTATTGTAGGCCACAGCCAGTGCATTATTCTGGCATGATAATTGGTGGCCCTGCAGCTTGGAATACATCCAAGACTGGCAGAAAAGCATATGCCAAATTAGAATGTCAATCAATAAATTCTTCTGTGCCATACAAGAATGGTGATGTTATCACCTTTTCTGATAAAGATCTCACTGACGTCGAACTCCCTCAAGAAGATGCCATTGTGATTACAATGGTGATTGATAAGGTGAACGAGGTGGAGTGAGTACTGGTGGACACGGGCAGCTTAGCCAACATACTCTTCTACCATGCGTTCAAAGCAATGAATCTAGACGAGAGGTGTCCTCGCCCAATCAAGTTTTCTCTAATCAGCTTCTTAGGAGATGTAGTAAAAGTCAAGGGGGAAATTTTCTTGGAGACAAGGGTTGGAACAAAACCAAGAAGAACTACCCTTTCTCTCTCCTATCTGGTCGTAGATGTCCCCTCTAGTCACAATGCAATTCTTGGCAGACCCAGACTTAATCTACTCCTAGCATGCATTTCTACTTATTATCTTGTGATGAAGTTCCCCACTGAGCACGGGGAATGATATTGCAAGGCGGACCAAAAACTCTCTTGTCGGTGCTATGCCATGGACCTAGAAGCACACGAGGACAAACTCGTAGGGTTCATTCAGATCGAAGACCACTAAGATGACCTGGAGCAGGAGTGAGAAACCCCTGTAGAGGATTTGATCCACATCCCTGTTTCCGAGGAAGATCCTGAAAGATATTTTCAAGTCAGCTTGTCATTGAACAAGGACCAGCGATACGAGATTGTCGCTTTCCTTAAAGATAACCTCGACATCTTTGCTTGGTCAGCCTCAGAGATGCCAGGGATCCCGCGAGACATAATGGAACACTGCTTGGCCAATGACTAGCAATTCAAGCATGTGTAGCAAAAAAAAAATAGAATTTCGTGCCAGAAAGAGAAGAGGCAATCAAGTTTTAAGTGGAAAAGCTTCTCATGGCAGTATTCATCAAAGAGGTCAAATACCCTCAATGGGTCTCTATTGTAGTAATGGTCAAAAAGGCCAATGGTAAATGACGTATTTGTTTCGATTACTCTGATCTTAATAAAGTATGCCCCTAAGGACTACTATCCTCTCCCCATAATTGATAGGTTAATTGATGCCACTGTTGGTCACGATATGCTATCTTTTTTGGACACAAATTCGGGTTATAATCAGATCAAAATGTATCAACCCGACAAGATCAACACTACCTTCATAACAAGTAACGGCCTATATTGCTATAACGCAATGCCTTTTGGCCTCAACAACACTAGTGCTGCATATCAACATTTAGTCAATAAGGGATTTACATAGCAAATCGGAAGGAACATGAAAGTTTATGTTGATGAATTCCTTGTAAAGAGTAAAAAAACCTCGCATCATCTCAGCGACTTAGAAGAAGCATTCGCAGTCCTATGTAAAAACCAAATGAAGCTCAACCCCACGAAATAAGCCTTTGGGGTTACATCAAGAAAATTCCTAGGGTTCATGGTATCCAACAGAGGCATTAAGGCAAACCCCGCAAAGATAAAAGCTATCATGGGCATGCCACCTCCGACTAAACCAAAACAGGTCCAAGAACTGATAAGAAGGATAGCCGCCTTGGACAGATTCGTCTCCAAGTCGGCAGACCACGCCTACCCTTCTTTAGAACCCTAAAGGGAGCTAAACGGTTCGAGTGGACTCCAGAATGCTAGAAATCCTTTGACGAGTTAAAGGCATTCTTGACATCATCACCTCACTTGCCTATTCAGAAGTCGACGACCAACTACAATTGTACTTAGCCATATCACCGAAAACCATCAGTTCAGTGCTAATAAAAGAGATCGATAAAGTCCAGCGACCTGTGTATTAGATCAACAAGGTGTTGCTAGATGCGAAAACAAGATATAGGCCAATGGAGAAACTAGCATTGGCACTCATTACTTCTACCCGCAAACCCAGGCCCGACTTTTAGGTGCACACTATATCGGTATTGATTGATAAACCCTTAAAGAAAATACTAGCCCGACCTGACATCTCGGGCCTATTAGTAAATTGGGGGATCGAACTGGGCGAGTTGGATATACAGTTACAACCAAGGACAGCAATCAAAGCCCAAGTGCTAGCTGACTTCTTGCTAAAAACCTCTGTTGACGATAGTGTCGACATCGACAAAACTCTGGCCAAGAAGGTAGCGAGCAGAAGCAGAAAAGATAAAAGATGAAACCATCGCCAACCTAGACTCTGTTCGTGGATAGATCTTCAAAGAACCAGCACTCAGGGGCCAGGGTCATTTTGACCAATCTAGATAACTTTAGAGTGCAGGTTTCCCTACAATTCGAGTTCCATGAGACTAACAACTCGATCATGTATGAAGCACTACTGGCCGGACTCAGGTTAGCAAGGTTCCTTATGGTACGAAAGTTAGACATCTACAACAACTCACAAGTCATCGTGAGACAGATCAATGGAGAATATGAAGCAAAATAGCCACACATGTTGGAATATTTAAATAAGTCAAAGTCACAGCTTGCGTAATTCGAAGCATATCAAATCAGCAATGTGGATTGAGAGAACAACACAAAAGCAGACGCCTTGTCGCGACTGATGGTTGAAGATTTATCTAGCCTAAACTCGTCGGTATACATTGATGTGTTGAAGAAGCCGAGTGTGGGTGACAGCTTAGAGGTTCAACAAGTCAGTTGCAAGACAACTTCGTTCAATCCAATCAAAACCTACATTGAAATTGGTGAGTTACCAGAAGACCGGCTACAACACCCATGGGTTCAAACAAAGTTTCAAGGATATACTATCCTTAATAGAAAGTTATGCAGGAAGTCCTTCATATGCCCTTTCCTGTTATGTCTCATACCAGTAGAAGCTAAGGGAGTAATGTGAGAAGTCCACGCTGGGATATGCCATCTCGCAGGCCACACCTTGTGCCAGCAACTTCTACGACAAGGGTACTATTGGCCAACCATGTCCGTAGATTGCACAAAGTTCGTCACTAAATGTGAGACCTACCAGACACATGCCACGATCAGCCACCTGCCCATAAATGAGTTACAACCTGTCGTAAGTCCCCTACCCTTCTCGATGTGAGGGATTGACATAGTCGGCCCGATGCCTAGAAAGAAGGGCACAAAGAAATTTCTTATCGTGGTAGTGGCTACTTCTCAAAATGGGTAGAAGCGAAAGCCATGAAGACTTCGATGCAGCAAGGATGGAAGCCTTCACTAGGCAAAACATAATCTACCGGTACGGCATCTTACAGGTCATTGTCACAGATAATGGACGACAGTTCGACAGCCAGCAATACCAAAACTTCCTCATGGTATTTAACATCCAGCATCGCTTCCCCTTAGTATACCACCCGGAAGCTGCCGACCAAGCCAAAGCAACCAATAAGACAATCTCTCACGGGATAGCACGACAACTTCGACTAGCCAAGGGGAAATGGGCCAATGAGTTGCCAAGTGTGCTCTGGTCCTACAGAACGATAAGTGGAACTCTAACTGGAGAGACACCATTCACGCTGGTGTATGGAGCAAAGGCTGTTATACCTGTCGAGGTAACCCATCCTACTATCAGGATCACCAATTACGACGAAATGCTCAATGAAGAAGGCCTAAGAGCCAATCTGGACCTGAATAAGGAAATTCACGACAAAGCATGTTTAAAGACACTGGCCTAACAGCAAAGGGTGGCCAAGTATTACAACTCGCTGGTTCGGGTTCAAAATTTCAAAGTCGACAATCTAGTTCTCAGCCGCACTGTAGTATCAAAACCCAAACAGTAAGGCAAACTGATGTCGACTTGGAAGGGACAATACAGGATAATCCATGTAATGAGGCCAAGTACATACTATCTTGAAACAATGAAAGAAAAGTACATCGAGAAGCCTTGGCACTCTAAGAATTTACGAAAGTTCTACCAATGATGTAACAGACTCTACTCATTTTAATGAATTGTCTTTACATTACAAATCCTTTTTGCCTAACAAGATCTACAATAACCTTTTGATGTAAGTCAAACATATGTCACTTCGTGGAAACACTTGGGTCAAGAACCCGATAATCTAATCATATAGTACATATGCTGTGATTTGATTCAATTTTGGATACCTCATGAATTCGCTCTTGCAACTTATGTGTCCCTGCAAATGATTAAGTCGCCAACAATGCCCTGGATGACCAAGTCATACCCGATCACCCAGGGGCACCATTGCATAAATCCCATTGCATATACTAGTGCGACTATCTATGAACTCGCAAAGAGGGTCATACCCTCAAGTTCATACCTTAGGCAATAAGCAAAAAGTACCTGCACTCTACAGTTCAATCATAATTTCTTATTATTTACAGTAAAATGACTACACTACGCCAGAAAATTCTTGGCACCGGATAAACCCTCAATACCAAGAACTAGGGGGCACTGGGGTACTAAATCATCACTCAAGAAAAAGAAAAAGATTCATACAGATCGGCTCCACATCAATTTCGGCAGAGGCTCTTTCAACTTTTCAACACTATCAACCAACTTCTTCACCTTCAACACTGTTTCATATCTAGCACATGTGCTTTGCTGTGACATGGTATCATAAATTGCCTGTATAGATGGGAACGGATTCTAATACCATCTGCCCTTGTCCTGCTCGTAGCCTGATAATTTGGCAATCTTTTTCTCGGCCTTGGTGAGCTTCTCCGCTAAGAGGCCCAATCTCACCTCTACGGTGACCCGCAAATGACTATCATCGTCACTCCTCTTTTTCTACGCTGGTACTTCTCTCCTCAACTGGGCAAGCTCACCATAACTCTCCATGTGCAGTCTATGAACTATGGCACTTTGACCTTTCAGTCGAGCTACCCTCTCTCGCAATGTATGTATCGATTTCCTCCAACTCTCCTCCTACCACTTCCAATGATCGTTCAAAGCCTCGGTTACTTGGTCGTAAGCAGTAGTGTAAGAGAGACATTCGATGTGAAGGAAGTTGAGTTCCTTTTCCAACCTCGTCAAGTGCGTGGCAATTCTATCTAGCTCAACTGCAAGATTGCAGACTCGGGTCTCAAGGACACGCGTGGGAGCTAGAAGATTTCACGTATCAGCAACTCGAGTGAAGAGAGGTTTTCCCCCACTATAATCCTAAACCAAAGAAAGGAGAACATGTTATCAAGCAGTGTCAGAAGAACAAAACAAAACTGAAAATATGCTGACACAAATTGGAGCCAAAAATAAGTACAATATATTCATGATTCTCTAGTTCGATACAAAGAAGATCAAAGTACTGGCAAATTACATTTCACCCCCCATATAAAAAAAAAGAGAAAGAGAGAAAAGTCTTCAGGGTTTCTACTGCTCCACCTGGATAGACTGCTCTGTTGACTAGCTTGCTGGAAAGTTTGATTTCGGCAAGGCGAGGGAAGGAGTGGGCACCCAAGGTGGGATAGCAATTAGGGGAGATACATTCCCGATTGGTTAACCATCTCGTAGAACACTCTCTGGCTCCTATACGATCTCATAGCCAAGCTTTCCCCTGGCGGTCTCCTCTTGAACATCCTCTCCACCCTCATCGTCAACTCCTTCCTCGTCGTCACCTTTAGTTCTGACATCTTCAGTGGCCTGTCCTTCTTCAGTAGGTCCATCTATTGGAGAGGATACTCAGAGAAGTTTGTGCTTGAGAGAAGCTTCTACCCACGAACTTGGCCAGGCACCGCACTCCATCAATGAAATGCTGGGCACCCTAGCAAAGACGAAAGTTTTTCATCGCCCAATGCTCGGCGACATAGACCTCGAGTTTCGACAACTTCTTGTAGTCGCTCATGGCCTTCTCGACATGGTCCTAGATGCTAGCCTCCACCTCGTCTTTCTCGTGGTGCAGATCCTGAATGCGCCCGGCCAATTCACTGCACTTCTTCTTTCTGCTCTCTACTTGAGAGGTCAGTTCCTCTACCCTTGCTTTCTCCACCTTGAGGGACTCCTCCAGACATTCCCTTGCAGCGCAGACACTATCCCTTTCAGCCTGAAGGGCCTCCTCCTGAAACTCTTTTTCGGCCCTGGTCTAAACTCGCAAGGTGTCCAACTCCCTCGTTAGGGCATCGTGCTCCTCTATCATGGTTTCGTTCACCTAGGATAATAGGCATCTCGCCTCAATAGCGTTGTCCCTTGTTTGCTCAATGGAACGAGCACGCTCCAAGGCATTGTTCCTCTCCAACTCCCAATGGTGAACCGCACCATTGACGTTAGCCTCGCCTTCTCTAGGCGCAGTCAAGGCTTAGGCACTTTGCAAAGTCACAACATAATGGAAAATTAGTGCGTTCAGACTACGAATGTAAGTAAAAAATGGGACGATGTAACACAGTAACTGGGGAAGGTGATGAGACTTACCTAGACCAGGTCTATCTCTAGTATGCGATAAATCTCTACCCGCTCTGATCACCTATAGAAGTCCTCTGTCGAGGGAAGACAGATCCCGTTGACCAACTGTCTTGCCACGTCGGGGTCTAATGGGTTGGACAGCCTCCCTATGGTCCAGTTTGGTCAGTACACCCCACCTGGGCTAGGGTCAATCTGCGTGGACTGCCCCCCTTGGCGATGGGTCTCGAAAGGTCCTCCCGATGATGACCTCGTAGGTGACGCTCTAACTCGCTTGCTTTCTGGAATCGAGATTTCCTCCCTCCCAGCCAAACTCCTACTGTATAGGGGTAGGCTAGAGGCATCCCAGACTCGGACCTTCATGTTATGCATTCACTTTCTTGTGGGCCTGCAGACGACTGGCATGATGTGGGAGGCTGGATCTCCACCAAATCGTCTGACTTTCTCAGAGTGGTCTCACCTGAAGGGGCAACCTCTTCAAGAACTTCGCGAAGAGTCTGTGACTGTAGACTTGTTTTAGCAGAAGCTTCAGTGGTCTGCCCCGCCGAGGGAGACTTGGTCATGGTCATTTTCACCACTCGTGCCTTCTTGACACCATTGCTGGTACCAATGGCTAGCCGCTTCCTCTACCTCTGACTCTGACTCGCAAGCATTCTCACGATCTCCCCAGCATCCAGCTCTTCTCTTCTCACTGCAAAACAAGAAGACACACCTAATGTTACTCATATTAGATTTAAATGCAGTTCAAAAGTAAGGATAAGACCTACCAGAACTTTCTACCCCAACGTGTTCAGTTGCCTCATCGTGGGCCCCAGTGGGTTCATCGCTAACTCCCATGGGTTCGATTGTGACTTGCTCTTTGTTACTACTGTCAAAGTTGCCTAGGTAGTCCACATCCATTTGGGCGAGTTTCAAGTAGGGGATGGGATTACACGTCCTTATCATGTCATAACTCTCGCTCTCCTTGCCGGTCAAGGTTGGCGACAAGTTCCTCTCGCTAACCTCAGGAAGTCGCCATATGTTGGGGAGGGACATGTGTCTCCCATCTCCCCAACTAACAAAGAAGAATTTCTTCTACTAGTTGTGGACCTGGTTCCGTGTGATCGCCACTTTTGGTGCCCCCGGTCTTGCCTTAAAGAAATACCAGCCCATAAGCGGCCGGCTCTTCGGGTCATCCTTATTCAAAAGGAAGAGGCTCCAGAATAATGACACTATCATCGGCATCTCAAGTCGTTAGAGCATGACAATGAACCCCATGATCGACATCCAGGAGTTTGAGTGGAGTTATACGGGAGCCAGGTAGTAGTACCTCAATATGTCTCTCACTTCCCTAGGTATAGGGATCTTAAACCCGGAGTCAAAATACTCCAAGTATTTGCAAGTCTCGGCGGCATTGATGAAGCAGGTGGTCTCTTCCTCATTGGGTATCCGATAGTCATATCGATTCGAGAGACCATCGAGAACTCCCTCTAGGTCTGCGTTGAACAAGTCAAGCTCGTTCTTGAACCTCGTAGCCATAATATTTAAAGGTCGAGGGTCAGGAGGGGTTTCTCTCAAATATGATGGGGTTCCTGGGTCTCACTCCGTGGGTTTCATGTGGGGACACATTCTATTCCTACAGTAAGAGTAGCCACTTAAACCTAGGGTTGGGTCGAACAGCCAAGGTGATTGACTAGTCTAGAAGATCAAATATATAAAAACTCCCTAAAAATGAAACTATGAAGGTAAAGGGGCATAACTTACTATTTTCTTGGTGGAAATCGAATAGAGTGTGTGTTGGAGATGAGTATTCGGCATGGTGGAAGTCGATGCAAGAATGAAGTTCTCTACAACTATGAAGACGATGAAGGCAAAGAAAAAGGAATGCTTCAAGCTTTCTGCAGAATCAGGAAGTCAAAGTTTTGCTAAGATAGTGATCCTTCGAGCAAGTGACTTACTTATGTAAAAGCATTGAAGCCATCATGCACCTTCATCGCGCACGATTCATGATTTTGGCTGACGGGACATGCACATCAAAATGTCTCCCCGCATTAAATGCATGGGTTGAAAAGGTGGGGACATAACTGCTTTTTGGCGTTACGATTTACAGTTCTGTCAGTATCCATTATTAAGACGACACGTAGCGCTCTAAATGATCTTTCAAATTTAAAGTTTGGCGCTTCATTTCTCATATAAATGTGGGGCACGCACAAAGAAATCATGGAAATATTCCATGGAATCGTGATGAAGGAGCTGTTACAGCTTCATAACGTGTCATGGACCCACGGCACATTATAGATGTAGTATTCATCGATCGTGTCTGGAATTGTCAAGCGTTAACTCAGTGCGAGTCTATCCAGTAAACTTCTGAATGGTTTGCGATTTTGTCCGTTATATGAGATCTACTATGGTTAGACAAACATCAAGGTGGATAGTTACACTGCTCCCGCGAGTTGATATGTCCATTGTGAGATGAAATATGACTCATACTGGGGTTGTCCCATCACACTTGACTCGTATACTATGACAAGGGGAAACTGTTAATGCCATATTTTGTCCTCTAATCACAAGGCGACACGTGTCCCCAGGCATCAAAGTACGAGAGGGTCACACGTGCTTGAATCCCTTGACTCACCCTTCAACGCGAGTTGTTGGTCACCATTATTGACGAGTTATATCTCGCTGGATAGTCTCGTTAAGATAAAGGGTCTTGCATTCAGCTTACGAGTTAGCCATGTCGCAACTACTGTGACTTGCCTATATAAAGACAAGGTAGCTTGTACATGTGTCTCGCGTGGTTAGTTCCTTTATCATTCACAAGACAACCACATCAACAGGTATAAGATCTTTTACTGGCGAGGAAAGCGGGTGATTATAGTGACACGGCATTAAGGTTGGCCATTGCATCATCATCCAACGGTCATGTGGGATTATTGTAGACGTTCCTGGCGGTTAGGCAGTTAAGTTAAAAGCTTATCTGGGACTCTCCTTGCTCTATATAACTACTTGTCGATCAAAGGTAAACAATACAATTTGAAACTCCTTCCTGTGATTAAATTTCTACTTCTATCATGCATCCTTCTTGAATTCCTCCATTCCCACACCCTAGGAGCTTGCCTTCTTCCCCAAGCTTCCTACTGATTGCTCTGTTATTGACTTAATCATTGGAACAAACTCCGGGCATACCTGCTCAACTCCGATAACCTCCTGTTCTCATTTTGCAAGAGACGAGCACATCAACAAAATCGATTACAGCCGCAACAAGATGTAGAGAGCCAAAGAAGAAGAAGACCCCTCACTCGCGAAGTCCCCTCAAGTTCTCTTTGGTATGTATTATAGAATTAATTATATAATACATTATGACATATGTAGTTGTTTGGTATAATTTATGGTATTGTTAATATCATCTACCACCCACAGGTTTGGAAAATCATCAACTACACCTACTTAACTGACGAAAATCATTTAAAATATTGATAGATATTTTTACCCTTCTTATTTTAAATTGAAATTTTTTAAAATTACTACTTTGACCTTCTTTGTCTCCACTAAAGTGAAATATTGACAAACGATCGGCAAAAAGTCCAGTGCCAATGGAAACTTTGGAGAAGGAATCTCATCGTTGGTGAATTCAGGGGAGGATATGGGATCTACGGTGACCTCATCTCACGATCATTTGGTCAATCACTTCAAAAGGAAAAAAAAAGGAAAAAAGAAATCCAAATCATTCACATACCTCAGCAGTCTCATCACCGGGGAATTTAGAGTGACCTTGTATCACATTCACTAGTCAATCACTTCAAAAAAAAAAAAAAAAGGAAGATTCTACAGTGACCTCGTATCATGGTTGCTGGATTTGTCGGGTAATGGTTTAACAGGAGAAATTCCTGAAGCTCTCTTCAAGAACTGCTTCAAGATGAATTTCATTTCTTTCTTGCATAACAGTCTCTCCGGAAAAATTTGGGCAATGATGGGGAAAGGCCCGCGTTCCATGAGATCCATGAGGTTGAAGTAAGGCCAAAGGGAGGGAGACAATCGCTGTTTCTCTGGGAGATATCATTTTCGAAGCTTCTCCATCTTGTGGTGGCACTGAATAGAGGACTTAGAGGGCTCATCGTAGCCGCACCAAAAGCAGCAACAGAGATGGAGATTTTTTCCCATTGACTGGCCCTGAGCTGGCCTTGCTTCAAAGAGTACCACTTCTCCTGGGAGGATTTGATAAGGTGTACGTTCTCCATGTGAACCCATGACACGACTGATCTCCTCTGTTTCATCATCTTTGAATAGAAGATCAAGAAAAAAGTGAAACTCGTTTTAAAAAATCAGAAAGGAGATTTTCATTGGGAAAAAGAGGAGATCTGAAATGAAAAAAAAAATTCTAAAAGAAAAAAAGGGTTTAGAAGAAAGAGGGTTTGGGAACCAGAGAGGAGTTGTAGAGGGAACCAGATCTGTGATAATCCAATTGAGCTCATCTCACAGTCAAAAGTCAACACTGGCATGGAAATCAATGAAAAAATTTCAACTGGTATTATCCGAACAATTTGAATGGTTGAAATTTTCACACTGAAATAGGGGATGCAGTGGCTGGCTCTGATGCAAGTGTTGGCAGTCTAAAACAGCGGTCCACCTACGTTCCGGTTAACCAAATCGGCCCACCTCGGTGGGACAACAACAGTGCTTTGCAGGAAGTAGGATGGAAGCTAGCTCAGTTGGCATAGATTTTTCATGTCAAATTGAGTACAAAGGATTTGTAATGAATAGTTTAGAGGATCTGAACACGTCGTTGCTGGATTTGAAGCCGAACAAGGTGGTGGCGGTGAATTCAGTATTTGAGCTTCCTCGACTGTTAGGTTAGAGCAATGGAGAAGGTGTTGACGTCAATTAAGGAGATGAAGCCGAAGATCGTGATGAATGTGGAGCAAGAAGCGAACCACAATGAAATGGTATTCTTAGACCGATTCACGGAAGCTCTCCATGTAGTAGAGGGCAAAATAGTCTTTTACCATAATTCTAAGGGCAGTATTTTTAAGAGTTCTATTTTAGCTGAGTCAGCATCTAACGAGATTTTGTTAACGGGGTGGGCCTCTTTGATTAACGGTGCAAAATTTATGGGTGGTAGTTCATGATTTTTCAACTGTAGGTGGTAGATGATGTTAACAATACTTCTTAGAGTGTATGTGAAATTTTTCCAATTTTTTTTTTTTTTTTTTTTTTTTTTTTGCTAAAGGTCAGCAAAATGAATAAATATAAAATAAAAGAGTATAGAGAAGACCATATAAGGGTAGTAATAACTCGACCTTTAGCATTAATATAAATTATTATATTAATTTTTCTAATAAATTAATATAACCAAAAAACTACAAATAGGTTAGAAGGTGTTTATCATTATTATGATAATTTATTATTACTTTTTTATGTCTAGTGTTTTGGCCCGGATCTGTCCTGTGGGTCCTCTCTGTGCTGACTGGACCTGCAAGATAAGAAAAGACAAAGGAGGAGGGCTGGGGCCCGGGTCCACTCCGATGCCAAAGCCAGGCTCTGTGAACAGTCAATGGGCTCGGTGTCGAGCCCACTAAGATATTATAAAGTGTGGGGTGAGGTGAAATTACCCGACCTCAGTGTCAGAGCGTGAATCTCGAAACGGTAATAAATGAGTAGTAAATGTTGTCTCTCCCGTAATCCTCGGGATTCGCCCTATTTATAGTGAATAGTGTGAAATCCTTAAAATGACGATTTTACCCTTTCCGCGGACCAAGGGGCAATACCGATTTTACCCCTCTGTTAAATAGTTAATCTTTACGTGGCGCTGATGTCAAAATCCGACGTGTCGGGGGATGTGGATCATAGATGTATAATTCCCTAACACTTGCCTCGTTGTCCTGCCGAATCTGTAGGGTTCGGTTGAGCAAAAATAGAGATATGGTCCCTTCCCCTAACAAGTTGCCTCGTTGCTCTGTCGAAACCGGAAGGTTTGCATTTTTTATCCGACAGGTCTTGTTTGGGATGCGAGCCGTTTGCAGTTTGGGATGTGCTGGTGATGGCTGAAAGAGTGCTTATCTGAGGTTGGAGCTGCTACGTCTTTTTAGGGCATGCTGGCTTTTGCGTCGGGGTCCCAGGGCGTGGCCGAGGTGGGCACCGCGATCAACTCACTGCGGTATTTTGCTTAGTGTATTGGGCTCGATACCGATGTGGGCACTGCGGCCAATATGCCTCTATACTCATTTGGGACAGTTCCGTGGCCATCACGGGACTGTCACGTGATCCGAGCCATTTGAACCGATGTGGCACTGCGGCCAATACGCCTCGGGGTTTATTGGGACGGTTCCGTGGCTGTCACGGGACTATCACGTGATCCGAGCCATTTGGACCGATGTGGGCACTGCGGCCACTATGCCTTGTGTGTTCCTGGGTACGGTTCCGTGGCTGTCACGGGACTATCACGTGATCCAAGCCATTTGGACCGATGTGGGCACTGCGGCCAATATGCCTCGGTGTTCCTGGGAACGGTTCCGTGGTCATCACGGGACTATATCCGCGTGTCCGAGCCATTTGGCGGATGTGGCACGCGCCAACATGCCCCGTGTTCCGGGAGCGATTCCGGGTCATCACGGACTATCACGTGATCCGAGCCATTTGGACCGATGTGGGCACTGCGGCCAATATGCCTCGGTGTTCCTGGGAACGGTTCCGTGGTCATCACGGGACTATCACGTGATCCGAGCCATTTGGACCTGATGTGGGCACTGCGGCCAACATGCCTCGGTGTTCCTGGGAACGGTTCCGTGGTCATCACGGGACTATCACGTGATCCGAGCCATTTGAAGCGATGTGGGCACTGCGGCCAATATGCCTCGGTGTTCCTGGGAACGGTTCCGTGGCAATCACGGGACTATCATGTGATTCGAGCCATTTGGACCGATGTGGGCACTGCGGCCAATATGCCTCGGTGTTCCTGGGAACGGTTCCGTGGTCATCACGGGACTATCACGTGATCCGAGCCATTTAAACCGATGTGGGCACTGCGGCCAATACGCCTCGGGGTTTTTTGGGACGGTTTTGTGGCTGTCATGGGACTATCACGTGATCCGAGCCATTTGGACCGATGTGGGCACTGCGGCCAATATGCCTCGGTGTTCCTGGGAACGGTTCCGTGGTCATCACGAGACTATCACGTGATCTGAGCCATTTGAACCGACTTGGGCACTGCGACCAATATGCCTCGGTGTTCCTGGGAACGGTGGCTCCGAAGTGGTCCCTGGATCCGGGTTCGGGTTGCGGGTCTGATATGGATACCGCAAGGCGGGACCCGATTGACGGACCCGAGTTTATACTCGATAATAAATACACCGAAGTTCCTGTCAATGATGTGGCGCTACGTGTCTTCGGAAGGGTTGATTCTTTATAAAAGATGAGTGGGGCATGGAGGTCCCCCACTCTGAGTTTCGCAGCAGCAATTGTTTCGCACTCACTTCGGTTATGCACCTTACACATCAGATCAGTGACTTCGAAGCGGCCCGGTCGTTTGAGCTCGGTGCGATCTGTCAATCAGTAAGTTTTTTCCCTTAGTTTTTTGTAGTATGGCCGACGAAGGTAGGGAGACCGATGTTCAGGTAGACATAGAGGAGGTGGGGACATCCTCCAGCAGCGGTAGTAGTAGCAGTGGTGGTAGCTCGACCTCATCTGGTAGTGGGTCGACCTCGAGCTCCTCCTTACCCAGTGGCTCGGTGGGGCGAGTTTCGGAGGGTGGTTCCGAGATGGAGCTTTTGACCGAAGTAGATCCCTCTCGGCAAGAAATGCTGTTAGGAGTGTCTACCCATGAGGTCGGCTCGGAGGTGTTGATACATGCCCGGGAAGAGGCCGAGGCTCCTCCAGATTTTGATGCCCGGGGAGAGGTGTCGCTTGTGACCGAGGTAGAGCTCAACAGTCTCCGGGAGCGTTATCAGATTCCGGATGACGTGGAGATTCGGAAGCCCCTCGAGGGGGAGTGAGCCTGCTGGAGTCGTAGGTCGGAGCTATGCGTGAACATTGAAATGTTCAAGGCTGGTTTCCGGGTGCCAGTGCCGAAGTTAGTGGCTGAAATCTTAGGATTCTACCAACTGGCCCCCATTCAACTGATGCCAAACTCGTGGAAGAATATGATGGCATTCATCATATACTTCCGGAGGTTGGGGTGCGCACCGACACTGAACATGTTCCGCCACATGTTCACCTTTAACGACTACTGTCGGTCCGGGTGGTACTAATTCGCGAAAAGGCCCGAGTTTGGCGACCATTTGGCAGATAAGCCGACCTCGATTAAGTTGTGGAAGAATAAATTTTTCTACATCCGAGGTGCGAATGTTACGCTGACGAATGTCTGGAGGAAGTTGGATGCCGAGGCGTTCAACACGGATTCACCCCTGCTTCCCGAGGAGTTGGAGATGTTGCGGCTTGCTCGGAGTACCGAAGGGGCTCGGATTCGGGTGGCCGAACTGAGGGACCCCCTCGTGTTGCATGAAAACCGTCTTTGTGAGTATTGTTTTATCGTTGTCGGGCCGATGTTGACCTACTAACTGGGCTGATTCTGATGTTGTGTTTTGCAGTGAAACTAAGCAAGAAGTATCTGCTGGAGTTGCGCCAGAAGAACGAGGCGAGGAAGGAGGCTGCGCCAAAGAGGGCCCAGGGGGACTCGGCGCCGAGGTTTGCCACGGATCCGGCTGGTGCCGAGGGTGACCTCACCAAACATCCTCCTAAAAGGACTCGTAAGCTTTCTCTTGATCCTGCCTTGGCCTCTACCGCGCGTGTCTATGCAATGCCTCTCATTCCTCGGTACCGTGTCCTTGATTTTTCAGGTAAGGGGGCCCTGCTACTGGAATGGAGGCTGTTCTGGCGCTGGGGGAAACTTCCGAGGTTATCGCGGCCAGGCAACCGACCCCGGTACGAGTCCGGACCTCACTAGCTGCACCTGTCGAGAGGCCTAGGGTGCCTCAGGTCACGGGCGATGTCCAAGGCGAGGTTAGGCGCATTCCCCTGCTGGGACCCTCCCCTCGCGACCGTACTGGGGATGAACAAGCGTTTCGTCCTGACTGGGCGCTAACCGAAAAGGATACCGCCATGGGGGACATCCGGGCTGCGAGGGAACTGCTGCAAGGGGCCATCCTTCCTCGGGACCGATATTTGGTGCGGGGGCTCCCCATGCCTTCGCTTATATCGGGGGCAGATACACTTGGCGCATCGGTAAGATTATTTTTTTTTTTTTCGGTCGGCAGATTCCTTTGTCCCTTTGCTAACTTGATTGTTTCTTTAATGCAGCTCAGCGTGTACCTTGAAAAGTTGAAAGAACGTGCCGAGGAGACGGCACGCAACTTGGCCGAGACGGATAGCAAGCTGCATACTGCTGAGGAAGCGAGGGATGATGCTAGAAGGCAGTTACGTTACAAAGAGCGTGAAGTGACTACCG
Organism: Protea cynaroides; assembly: GCA_028583415.1. NCBI lineage: Eukaryota > Viridiplantae > Streptophyta > Magnoliopsida > Proteales > Proteaceae > Protea > Protea cynaroides. The sequence goes on along the minus strand of CM053268.1, from coordinate 11,470,781 downwards.
TGACTGCCGAGGTCACTCGCTTGGTGCGGGAAAATGCCCAGGTGCGTCAAGACAAACAACGTCTTGAGGACGAGGCCAGGTCGCGGGAGGAACGGATCGGTCAGCTGAAGCTGGCTCTGGATCGGGCGAAGACTCATCGGTCTCGGTGGCGTGATGGCTACATGAAGGTGCGCTCCCTCGCGACCAACGCAGTGCGGTTGTACCAGAGGTCCGAGGGGTTCAAGGAGTTGGTGGGGCGACTATCCCTTCAGAGCTTTACCCAGGGGGCACTTGCTCTGAAAGAGTTTGTGGACGAGAAAGTGCCGGGTGTAGACTATACCGGCGCCGCGTGCCTCGTATCTGACGAGGACGAGGTGGAGATCCCCGAGGTGGAAGATGACGAGATGCTCCGACAACTGGACGAGGTGTTCGAGGGTGAAGAGCCTCCAGTCTCTTCGGACATTGATGGGACCCCCACGACCCCCCAGGACGGTGCCGCTTCCGCCGAGGGCCACCCTCCTACTCCCGGTGGTTCTCGTCCTCCAGAGTCGGCTCTAGCTGAAGGTGTCTCTGCCGACGATCACCCCCATACTTAGGAAATATATATTTTTTTTTATTTTTACAATGATGTAATTACCGCTGTGCGGTATTATTTGAGAGTACCGATGTAATTTCTTTGCCCTTAATAAATGGAAGGGTTTTGGATGTAGTCCTGTGTTTGCTTTCTTTCCTGCTTGTCCATGATGAAAGGTTCATGTCTTTAATGGACGGTTCATGTGTCTACCCTCCTCGGCCCAAGGGGTTTCCAAACTTGGTGAAAGCCTTGGGTCGAATGCTCACGTCGGCACGGGGCCAGGATGATATCCGTATCAGCGCGGAGTCGTGTCTACCCTCCTCGGCCCAAGGGGTTTCCACACTTGGTTAAAACCTTGGGTCGAATGGGTTTCACGTCGGTGCATGGCCGGGATGATATCCGCATCGGTGCGGAGCCGTGCTACCCTCCTCGGCCCAAGGGGTTTCCACACTTGGTGAAAGCCTTGGGTCGAATGCTCATGTCGGTACGGGGCCGAGATGATATCCGTATCAGCGCGGAGTCGTGTCTACCCACCTCGGCCCAAGGGGTTTCCACATCTGGTTAAAACCTTGGGTCGAATGGGTTTCACATAAGCGCATGGCTGGGATGATATCCGTATCGGCACGGGGCCGTATCTTCCCTCCTCGGCCCAAGGGGTTTCCACACTTGGTGAAGGCCTTGGGTCGAATGCTCACGTCGGCACGGGGCCAGGATGATATCCGTATCAGCGCGGAGTTGTGTCTACCCTCCTCGGCCCAAGGGGTTTCCACATCTGGTTAAAACCTTAGGTCAAATGGGTTTCACATAGGCGCATGGCCGGGATGATATCCGTATCGGCACGGGGCCGTATCTTCCCTCCTCGGCCCAAGGGGTTTCCACACTTGGTGAAAGCCTTGGGTCGAATGGGTTTCACATCGGCGCATGGCCGGGATGATATCCGTATCGACGCGGGGCCGTGTCTTCCCTCCTCGGCCCAAGCTGTTTCCACACTTGGTGAAAGCCTTGGGTCGAATGGGTTTCACATCGGCGCATGGCCGGGATGATATCCGTATCGGCGCGGGGCCGTATCTTCCCTCCTCGACCCAAGCTGTTTCCACACTTGGTGAAAGCCTTGGGTCGGATGGGTTTCACATCGGCGCGTGCCGGGATGATATCCGCATTGGCATGGAGCCGTGTCTTCCCTCCTCGGCCCAAGGGGTTTCCATACTTGGTGAAAGCCTTGGGTCGAATGGGTTTCACATCGGCGCAGGGCCGGGATTTTATTCGTATCGACGCAGGCCCGGGATTTTATTCGTATCGGCGCGGAGCCGGGGTTAACGCTTTGTGCGCGTCCTTGTTGCCGTATGCGTTGGAGAGATGGGGCATTGCTATGATGAAAGCTCATTAATGTCCCTTGGTGCGCCGAAATGGCGTATGTACAGTCGGGGGATATTCACTGATAAAATGGCCGAAGGTGTTCGGCATTCCATGCTCTTGGCAGGGCTTGACCTTCCATATTCATCAAGCGGTAGGATCCTGTTTGCAACGCTTGTGTGACCTGATAGGGGCCTTCCCAATTGGGCGACAGCTTCCCTTGATGAGTAGGGTCAGAGGCAATGGTCCTTCTGAGTACAAGGTCTCCTTCCTTGAATGACCGGGGGTGTACCTTCTTGTTGTAGTGTCTCGCCACTTGCTGTTGATTGGCCGCAATTCGTATCTGGGCTTGGTCCCTCACTTCCTCCACGAGATCCAAGTTGGCGCGTAATCCTTGCTCGTTTGTGGTTGAGTTATAGTTGGCTATTCGATGGGATGCAATTCTAACCTCTAAAGGGATCACGGCATCCGTACGGAAGGGAGATTCTCCGGTTGCTGTCATAGGGGTGGTCCGATCTGCCCAAAGTATGTGCGGCAATTCGTCTAACCACCGACCTTTCGCGCCATTGAGTCGCGATTTGATGCCTTTCACTAGAATCTTATTGGTGGCCTCCGTCTGTCCGCTAGTCTGCAGGTGCTTTACTGTGCCACGCCGGTGCTCAACACGATGCTCTGCGCAGAATGCCGCGAAGGCTGCGTTATCGAACTGCTTGCCGTTATCCGTGATGAGAACTCTAGGGATGCCGTACCGATAGACCACAGATTTGATGAAGAAGGCCCTGATGGCACTTTTTGGAATGCTAGACAGTGCTTCCGCTTCCGCCCATTTTGTGAAATAATCCACGGCGACGACCACGAATTTTCACTGATAGCGTGCTGGTGGAAAAGGGCCAATGATGTCCATTCCCCATGTAGCGAAGGGGATGGGAGCTGCCTCGATAGGGCGAAGGGGTGCGGCTGGCAGGTGAGATACCGGTGCGTAAATTTGACACTTAGGGCACCTTTTGACGTAGGTGATACAATCTTGCCGCATCTTAGGCCAATAATATCCCTAACGTAATATCTTGTGAGCGAGAACTCTACCCCCTTGGTGCGCGCCACATATGCCCTTGTGGACTTCTTTGACAGCTTGCTCTGATTCGGAAGGACGTAAACACCAAAGTAGTGGGAATGTGAAGGCCTTGTTGTAGAGGACAGCCTCCTCCATGATGTAATGGCTGGCTTTAGACTGGATGCGCCTGGCTTCTTTCTTGTCTTTTGGAAGTTGGCCACTTTGGAGAAAGGATAGTATCGGGTCGATCCATGATGGTTCAGACGCCGCTGATAATACGGCTTTGGCGGCGGGGTCCACGGAAGATTGGTGCAGAACTTCGGTGTATACTGAATGATCCAGATCTCTTAAGTCCGCGGTGACGAGTTTGGATAGTGAATCCGCCAAGGTATTCTGGTCCCGAAGAACATGGCGCAGAAGGAAGCATTCGAACGCAGATGCAACCTCTTGGACCTTCTTGAGGTAGGCAGACATATTTGGCTTCTTTGCCTCGTAGTCTCCATTAACTTGACGTACCACTAGCTGGGAGTCGCTGGACGCTTATACTCTCCTTGCCATGACTGCCTTGGCCAAACGAAGTCCGGCGATGAGGGCCTCATATTCGGCTGCATTGTTGAAAACTTGGAACATGAACCAGATAGCGCATCGGATTTGAAAACCATCTGGGCTGGTCAGAATGAACCCCGCACTGCATTGGGTTTTGTTTGACACCCCGTCAACAAACAAGGTCCACGGCCGTGTTTGCTCTTCAGGGGGTGTGTTGTCTATAGCTGGATCTTCTTCAGGTGATGCCTCGATTAGGAAGTCTGCCAATGTCTGGGCTTTGATGGCTGTTCGTGGCTTGAATTGAAGGTCGAATTCTCCAAGCTCAATGGCCCAATGAATAACTCGATCAGAAATGTCCGGCTTGGACATGATCTTCTTCAGGGGTTGATCTTCTAACCTTCTAAATAGGTTAGAAGGTGTTTATCATTATTATGATAATTTATTATGACTTTTTTATGTCTAGTGATACTAAATGGTTATTTTTAACTACTCATATATTATTTTCATAAATGATTTATTATAAATAGTTCATAAGAATCAATATAAACTATACCAAAGAGAGCCACGGGCTCACATGGATTTATAGAGCTTGGGCTAATTAGGATATAAAGAAATAATAGTAGTTTATCCCAATAATGATAGACAACTACTAACCTATTTGTAGATCATAGATTGTATTAATATATATATTTTCTAAATATAAATAAATACTATAAATCATACCAAATAGTTACATGTGTCATAATATATTTGTTTGGGTAATTTACACCAGAGGTACACGATGTTTTGAGAAATTATGCCAGAAGTACTTGATAAGTATGTGATTTTTATATTTTTATTCTCTTTATACTATACTTTTTAATGTGTTTTATGCCTTATTGAACTGAATAGGTTGAATTTTATTAATTTCATATATTTTATAGATATTGTGAATTAATTGTTAAAAGATAGGAAAATTTTAACATTCTTAATATTGATGTTCTGAGTTTCATGTAGGTTTTTGATATGAAAAGAGTTCCACAATTGAAAAGTTGTCTTCAGTAAAATTGTAGAGGACGTCTTAACCTTTTTCGAATGGTATTATGGAGAAAAATATGAGTTCATTTGGGCCTCCAAAAGTGGCTTCAAAGTCTGATACAAAAATCTAACCGAATCCGAATTGGAGTAGTCCTCTGATCTAATTAAAGCATTCGACGGTAGATGTAAATTCCATAAAGAATCTTCTAATCAAATTAGGAAATCTAAACCTACAATAGAAGACTCCAAAGAAGAAAAGAAGACAACAATTTTAGAATTCTAAATAGAAAAAGACTCATACACAAAGAAGGAATCCTACACAAAGGAGTTATAAGTTACAAAGGATTGTCATGTTTTATATATAGAGCACTAATGTGATAATCAAGCTCTCTCTCTCTCTTTTGCTGAAAATTTTTCTATCTATGAAAGAATTGTAATGTCTAGCTAATCTTCTCATTCAGTTCAAGGGGATTTTGAAGCCCAAACTCATGTCAATGGTATAATCTCTATTCAGTAACGTTGTTCTTCTTCTCTCTTTTATTGGAATTGCTTATGTTATCTTTTCTCTTTAATTATGATATTTGTCTGAATAATTCAGTAATGGCCTACTGAATCAGTTAGATTAATATTAATTGCTAGATCTAGAATCTGTGATACATAATCGTCTTGATTCTAATCACAAGTAGCAAACAGTGGTAGATGATTATGTCCAAGTTTTCGTCTCATCATTATGAATAATATAACCTAAGTTAAATAATCTCTGCTTGTGTGTGATTGTTGCTTAGATTGATCTATTTTTCACCCTCTTAATGTTGCCATTAAATTAAACATTGAGAGCTTATTCAGTGTTGTTCAATGGTTAGATATCTCTGAAGAGCTTGTTTTAGTAGAGATACTTAAGGAAAAACTCGGATAACCGAGCTTATTGTTATCTAGGGTCTTTAATTCTAATTGGAAAGAAGAGATTAATGTTGCGATTAATTTTACTCATTGCATGTGTGGGTGGATATTGAACCAAGAACTGAATTTTCTCATCTAATTATCTTTCTATTTAAATTTAGTCTGTTTACTTTCAATTTGATTCAAACAACCGAAACCCCCCCCCCCTTTGTTATTGTGTTTAATTAGCATTAATTAGTATATTTAGTTTGAGTAGAATATAAATTTTAATCAATTCATTCTCTGTGGGATCGACCTTTGCTTATCCTATTTATAGTTTATTAATCAGATCAGTAAAGAAATATTTAATTAAATTGGTGCATTCGACACGCTACCAGTACCTCACGTTTTAAAAATCATACCAGAGGTACCTCTTCTAATATTTTCAACATTAACCTTACCTAACGTTGACATCCTCTAAGTTAACCGTTAAATCTACCTCAAACTTTCAAGGATTGATCGTTTCTTGTTGAAATACCCTTATTTGGTGTCTGCTGATACACTTGCTGAAAAAGCAGCAAGTTGGGGTATGGAGTTTTTACTAGAGGTGTGTACCATAGTGGAGATTTGTGACTCTATGATAAGCAACTGCCGGTGAGGAAGGGTAACGGGAGAGAATAGGGGTAGGAAAGGGGGTGGGCAATTGTAACAGCGATGAGCATATAGGGAATCTGAGTGGTGAGTCGTTGCGGCGACGAGATGATGAAGCGAGAGTCAAAGGGGACCAAGAAAGTTATGTTAAATAGGAATAAATTTGGAAGTATAAAAATAAAATGTACCTCAAACGTAAAATGTATGAAACGTGAGGTACCTCTGATATGATTTTTAAAACGTGAAGTACCTTAGGTATAATTTTTTAAACGTTAGATACCTCTACTGTAATTTATCATTGTTTTATAGTACATACTAAAGAGAGCCTTAATTGGTGACCCAACATCCTCCCTTTTTTCTTATCGAAAAAAATAAATAAATAAAAATAAGAGAATGAGAAACATCCTCCCTTCGTCGTTACAACCACCTTTGTATAAATAAGTCTTTTAGCCACACTATTGAAGATCATTGAGAAGCTTCTACTTTTAACTCCACAAAAAATCTAATGGGTGAATATAAAATTTCAAAAAAATTCCATTGAATAACAGTATAAAACAGACTCTTTTGTGCGGCGGTCCCTCCACTAATCGCAATTTCATCTTCCCAACCTCGTATGAAATGAGAGTACTATTATCATTATGATCTCTAAAAACAAATCAGCATATCATAATTATACCAACCTGCAGCCATTGTTATTCCATAAAAAAAATTTTCATAATAAAATAATTTTAGGCCGAAGATCCAGAATGGACAAACACCACTGACTAAAACAATTTGACCTATCTTCATTCGTCTTATCGATAAGATCTTAAAAAAAAAAAAAAAAAAAAACGTAACTTGTCGTGTCCATTTTCAATAAATATATCTTGACAATAAATCAGATTCTCAAAAAGACTTGATGTCCTTTCAAAGCGACTACCGATGTAAACATCCCACCAAGTTATGGAATCCAATGCCCTAAATGAACATGGAACCCAAGGTTGGTGACTTGATGGAGGAATTATCGTACTGAAAATCATTGAAAATCTTTGAACAACAAAGACTACTTTAAAGCGAAGAATTACACTCACCAAAGAAGGTAGAGTTTCAAATCGTCTCCTCTGATATTTCAGGGGCAGGGATGGCCATCTACATGGATGGTCAATCACCTGATTTTTGAGTAAATTTGAGTTATTCATTCGAGTCGACGTCTAAACTGACAAGTTGAGTTGATAAGTGTGTCGACTTGGATGGATGGCTTGGATTCATCCGAGAGTCGGTGTCGGCCATCCATCTAGGCCGCCGCTTCTCCTCCCAAATCTCAGGGAGGAGACGATGTGGATCTGCGTCCCCTAATTACCCAAAAAAAAGAGAAGAAAGTAGAGTCCCCTCAAATGTCAGAAAATGGTTTGTGGCATTTCATAATAATTTCACCACAATCTCCACCCCAAGCTAATCTAGAGGATACCTTGTCCATTCAAATGCCAATGAAAATGGATAAAGCAAAGTTTTTTTTGTGGTGAATGTGCAGCCTTGCCGAATCATGGCCTAGTGGAGATGCATTGTCTTGTCGACGCAATGCCTAGTGGAGGTTTCTTGTTTGGAAAATGATTGTCTGTTGCACTGTAATAGACTTGATCTTGTCCATTTAAAATGCATCGATCATGTGTCTCAATGCACTTTAAATTTATAAGATCAAATCTACTACACATAAGTGCAGCAGACATCTATCTTAAGCCTCGTCTGCATTCTCCCCTACTCTCTTTGGTCGATGACTCTTTGTACTATAAGAAAAATACATTGTTGTAGATTTTTTGGATTTATAGATTCTAGTGCTACAAGCTGTAGGATCATAGACCAAATTGTATGTGTACTGTCAACCTCAAGCTCGGCCATTATTTGATGTGTGTTGGGGGTATTGAATGCATCATAGCCATGTTCACCCAAATTTTATTGGTCCAACAATCCTCTCCTTGTTACAATCTATATGCAGGCATTTTAGCCACATTGTTAAAGATCAATGAGAAACTTGTACTTCGACTCCACAGAAAAAATCTAATAAGTGAAAATAAATATTACGCTTGATAAAAAAAAAAAAAATCTAAATTGAATGGGAACCATAGTTACCTTCTGTAGCTTAGTTATATCTCCAAATACCAAACAATTTTATTCGTATATTTTCATTAAATTTTAAAGTGAAAATTTACCCACGATGCAAAGGAAAGAATTCCTTAACAAGCACCTAGTTTTTCCACGTGGAAGAGATTTGGAAGACTGTTCAGTTAATTGTCTAGGGAATGATTTAAAAATGCGACGTATCAAATTTTAGTATCAAATTTACCCTCCTATATAATGCAAATACCCTTCGGTATCTATCCATGCACCTCCGTTGTAGTCCCATGTAGCCACTTAATAGTCCCAAATCTTTTATTTCCTTATTTTCTATTTGACTAATTTAGGTGGTTCAAAATTTGACATGTAAATAAGAAACTTTGATCTCCACTTATCATAAAAATTCGCCTCATCTGACCTACTAGGTAATAGATTATTTTAACCCTTAATGAGATTCTTTCCTTAGGCTTTCTTTGTATGTATTGTAGAATTAATTATATAATACATTACGATATATGTAGTGATTTGGTATGATTTATGTATTTATTTATATTTAAAATAAATTAATATAATCTAAAATCTATAAATAAGTTAGAAGGAGTTTATCATTATTGTGATAATCTATTATTACTTTTTTATTTCTTGTGGTATTAAATGATTATTATTTATGATATTCTCATGAATGATTTGCCATAAATAATTCATAAGCATAACTATAAATTATACCAAACAGAGCCTTAGAATCCATGCAAGAAAACCATGTCCAATATTAGCTGAATAACTTGATGGACCATATCAGTTAATAAAAAATGATGGGTTATATCAAACATTCCAAGTGGCTTCAATTTAGCTGGTAGCTCAACTAGCTTTTAAACATAACTATAAATTATACCAAAGAAAGCCTTAGTATCCATCCAAGAAAACCATGTCCAGTATCAGCTAAATAACTTGATGGACCATATCAGTTAAAAAAAATGATTGATTATATCAAACATTCCAAGTGGTTTTGATTGACCTGGTAGCTCAACTAAGCTTTTTACGCAAGTCGTTTTGGTGTAAACAAGAGAAGTACCCACAGCTCATTGGTGGCTGTAGGCTTGTTAAGTCCAGCGTAAATTCAGGGATTCAGTCCGAGTCCCACCCTTTACTTGCTATGTGCATGCATCCATTGTCTCCTTTCACCCTCATTCCTCTCCAATAAAGGCGGCCACCTTAGTAGTAAGGATGTAAATAGATTGTGAAATCGTAAAGTGAGATCTGCTCTCCACCAAGTTTTGGAGTCATGATCTGAACTAGTAAAGATTTGTACTTTGAGTTTTTGCCATGAAGAAATTCCTTCAAAACTATTGTGCTCGATAAAGTACTCGATGGTTTTCTAAAGTATAATTATAGTGGAATTCAAATTGGATATTATTAGGATATCCGAGAATTTTGTCAAATGCAAATTCGGAAAATGTTTTCACAAACCTCCTAGATTTGAATTCGAATTTGGATGCTAATAAAGATAAACGGATTTGAATTCAGATAGTGATGTTCAATGTTTACATCTCTACTTAGGAAGAGGTATTGTAGCACCAAAACAAAACAAAATTGTCGTGCTAGCGCAATAGATGTAACATATTAATTAAGGTACACCAAATCAACTAGTCTTTTTCACTTAAAAATAAAATAATCAACTTGTCTCTCTTTGTTTCTCTAAAAGTCATAATTGTTGGATAATATCCTAATGAGCTCAATTAATTACTGGACCCATTGGGTAATGGAGTCTATGTCACTAAGTGATCGATTTGGTCTGATTCGTCACAGGACAGAGATAGGCAATCCTAATCTTTGTGGAAATGATAGCTTTGTGGTAGTAATCAAAAACAATAAAAATAAAAAACCTTTTATTTACTAATTCATTTAAAAAATAAATAAAGAAGAAAGCTATATGAACATAATATGTTCGATGCAAAATAAGAGAGCGGCCGCTAGAATTCCCTTCAAAATATGATAACACCGTTGAATCATAGAGAACCCTTTGTTCTGTATCAATCGATTGGTGGGTCGTTCGAGATCTTTTCAATGACCTATGTTGTATTGAATGGATATCTATATGATGCCATCGATTCCGAATGAGGAATCATACTAAAATGGTCCAACTCTCATATGTCCCAAAGATGTTATTGCTATGGGCTGTTGCCACACATCCATTTTGACATCCTCATATCAGTTACGTTAAATTTATCTATATGATGTTTCTTAATTGCCCAACATTCTATACCATACATCATAGCCGGTTAAATGATTGTTCTATAAAATTTTCATATGAGTTATAAAAAAAATACGTTGATCACACCGTACTTCAGATTTGTCTTTCTATTTCATCCATCCTATTTTAATCCTTTGTGAAACATAATCCTCCATGTCATATTTTTTTTTTATATTTATGATTGAACCTAGATGCATAAAATAGCCATTTTTCTATAAATTCCCCTAGTCAATTTTTACCATATCATTGTCGTTGTTTCTTTGTTCTACTTATCTTAAAACATGTTGATTCTAATGTTGATCTCAATAGTTTCCAACTTGATATTAATACCTGTTTTAATATTATCCATCAATACAATATCATCAGTAAGAAAACATGATTCATCTTGAATACCATTTTAGACAAGGATTTAAGGCTGATTTTTAGTGTATCATAATTGAATTAACAGCTAGAATTCAATTAAGTGCCACCAAAGATCAGCTTTAAACTTTTACTGTTCTGACCTATTTCGTAGTCTTTTATTTTTGTTTTTGTTTTTTTTTTTCCTCTGTTCTTGGTGGCTGCCGTTGATTTCCTTTTTTTTTTGTTTTTTTTTTTTTTGTTTTGGAGGAAAAGAAAAAGAATCCAAATTTTACTCGTGAAGAGAACAAAGCAGCACTAATATGTATATATCGTGTTATCCGATGGCATGATTTCTCTTCTGTTCTTCACATTAACAATCGGAAGAACAGATTGCATCCAATCGATATCTGGTACGACCAAGATTGAAAGTAGCATCATTTTGCTCCTTCGTAGAATATCTATAGTGGAATTCAACAACAAAAATAATGAAAACCAAAGGGAAACCCTTCCATGGACGAAACCATTTAAAAATAAAAAGAAAAAGAAAAGAGATAGTATTATGAACACACAGTATGACTATGCATGATGTACAATAAAAATGGCGGCCGGAGTACCTTTCAAAATATGACAACACCGATACCTGCGTGTCGTACATCTTTTATGTTCTTCCCTCGTAGGAGTCTAAAATGCCTCGAATGCAAATCGAGAGGCGATAGTTCCTCAGATCGGTTCTGGATCTAGTTCAGGTTCTGGTTCAGCGTTGAGATCTAGAGTTACAGGCACCACGTGGTTCTCCTGCACTGCTTCGGCGAATCTCTTCTCCCTTCCCTTAATATTGTTAACATCCACTTTCTCCCACTGGATCGACGGCTTCCATATCTCTCCTTTTTTCTTCGTTGCTCCCTCTCCTTCGTCCCCTTTTCGCTTTCCAAAATACCTCTTCACTTCATTCATTCTCCTAAGTATTGCAAAAAACTCCTCCACCTCCTCCTCTGTCGCCGTCTCCGTCTGTTCCACCGTCTGATCTCCTCCATCTTCCTTCACTCTCGTTTTCTGTCCCTCGGCTTCGCCGTCGTTCGACCGTTTTCTCTTCTCCGTCTCCATCTTCGGAGTCAAATCTATCAGGTTTTCTCTTTTTCCACAATCTCAACCTCTTAATAAACCCTAATGCGTGTGGGGAAGGCGTTTCTATTGATCTTATAATGTGATGACGTCAACCGAATAATTTTGCAAAAGTATCATCATGGAGTAGAGATACGACGAATAATATGACAAAGTGGGGCCCAGTGGTGTGAATTTCAAGCCGGTCGGGTTAGTTTAATCGAGTCTGACTGGTGAAACCGAAGATCAGACAGGCGGGTTTAATAAATATGTCGGGTTTTGGCTCAGACTGATTATTACTCAAGGGGTCATGGTGCGAAGGTAGTAAGGTGTAGTCCTATTGATCCGACGGATTATAGACCTACACTGGGACTCAAATCGTCTCCCGCGCGCCAGCCTTCCAGCCCATCATCTGACGGGCTGGAATGCACCGGCATGTATACCGATGCATTCCAGTCCGTCAGATGACGGGCTGGAGGGCTGGCGCGCGGGAGACGATTTTTTTGCCCTACACTGGCACTTCATTCGCAGGTTTCTACTTTGTGCATTTGATGTCCGGGCAGAAAATGGTTGGGATCATTATGGCAACAAGAGGTTGTACCTTTACTTGCAGTTCTTTTTCGAATGGTCTGTGTTTTTAACAGCTCAAGTTTCATAGGTTGAAGTTGAAATTAATTTATTCCCCCTCCCGTTATATGAGTTGCATGCAATGGTTTTGGTACCGGAACTGAATATCGAAAGTGGTACCATAACGTTTATATTGAAACTGACATACCAATTTTTCAACCAGTAAGGTAATTGTTTGGGTTTTCATACCAAATAACTATTCGGTATGGTACGATTTCGTACTGGTATACCAACGGTATCAACCGTTTTCATACTGATTTGAAAACCAATTTTATACCGATTCATATACTGTTTCATATCATTTATTGAAAACAAATTTAACCGGTATGTGCCCTATTCAATTGAGTTACAATCCGATGTATTATGTATGGAAAGTATACCTTGCTTTTAGAATTTTTTTTTTTTGTCCTATTTTTTCCGATCTTATTTTGTTAGGTATATCATATATGTGCAATGTGCTTCATCCTTCATGATAGTAGGGGTACAAGGGTATTGCATCCAATGATATAATAAGGTAATTGATGAAAGAGTGGCAATTTGATACCGAAACCGGTACCCCAGATACAAAATCTGTATTCTGTATTAAAACTACAACTTGTACCAAATTCAAATTTGAATATTGTGTCGGCGAAAAATCCTACCACACCTAGAACGATAATGGTTCAAGTTTTCATACCGTATTCTTATCCAATGCGGAATAGTAAGGAATTTCTTGAACACTAAATGCGTTGTGAGTGCATCGTGAACTATACAACTCACGGTTGTATTAAAACAGCATTGTAATGTTTTTAGTTTTCATTAAGAATCAGTAAATTCATGATTACAATCAAGTATTATTTTCAACATCTTGTGTTTCAACATGGTATCAGAGCAGGCAATGGCCACCGCTGACAATTCTAGCAATGCTCCCACCACCCCTTCTGGTGGTGCATTATAGCTTTCTCCCAATTTTTCATAAGCCCATCACTTCATGTCCATTAAACTGAACTCCAAAAATTACCTCATCTGACATACTCAAATCATGCCCTTTCTCCAAAGTCAGGATCTCTTTGACCAACTAGATGGATCCTCTCCATGCCTACAGGCACCCACTGTCACACCCCAATTCTAGACTAACCATAATAGTGTGATGAACCTTCAATAAATCAACAGTTTAATCAGGATCTCGTTTAGGTAGTACCCACCATATCAACCACACACACATTCCACAGTAATAATCAGAGATAACAAATAAATAAGCGGAAGTCTTTATAATTAATGAACTAAGTATCTAACAGTGATAAATAAATATTTAATCCAGTTATCTCCAAGCTCAAGACATAAAATAAAATAATCAATTACATGTCCGTTAACCAAAATATAATTAAACTAATCAAAGACGCATTGACTGCACTCGCATGAAGGATCATGCGCATCTTCAATAGCTTCTACGTAGATAGCCGCCATGTGTCCATATGTCGACGCATTTACATACTCTTCTACAGTTGGACCTGCATCATCATCTAAAAATATTCGACGTCGAAAGGATGAGCACACATCACGGCTCAGTAAGTAAACAAAACAATGCAACAAACATATGCATGCATTCAATTCATATCTTTGGTCTGATTTTTAAGTTTGCAATATGCTATAGAAAGGATTGGCGGCCACCGCACCTCTATACACGAGTGTGTGAATCCGTCCAATAGATCAAACACCATTGCCGTCCCACATACACCCACCATGGAATAGATATAGAGGTAAAGTGTCCGGATCAAACACCGTCAACACTTCCCCTAATGCCCTATCCATACCAACACGTAAGCCCTTATTGGAGAGGGCTAGCAAACTGGGCTTGCAACTAACTAATCCTAAATGTCATCCAGTATATCCAAGGTCTCACCCCAGCATCCCTCAATACATCCATAGAGATAGAGCTAAGGCCCCCCGACAGAGTCAAAAATCACACGGTTTGAGACCACCTCCCCTGATGCTCTACGACGTAATAGTTCTGCTAAGGTAATGACGATACGACGATGTCAATAGGTAAGACTTGAATAGAGATAGAGCTAGAGTCTGGTGACTAGGTCAAAGATCACAATGCCACGTCCTCCCCTTGATGCTCTACTCGCATCCAGCACACTAGCCATACACATATAGTCACATGCTTATTCTTAGCATCACCAACCAACATGGTAGTAAATAGACAAAAGTAAATATACATGAATAGTAATAACAGTAATATTGGATGACATGTGAGATGCACATTACAAGCATACAAGCATAGAATCAATCATGGCATTTGACTCAATAAAATAATAGTGTATTATTATCCAATTAATTTAGGTCTTGTTCCCTCACCTGTTAGAAAAACTTGATCTCCTTCCAAGCCTTGTAATTCTCTTTGAATTAATTTAATGACCTAAAAGTTGTATAAATTTAAGTTAGGATTCATGTGTAATGTGTTACAGTAGTTGAAAATCAAAACAGATCACTGATAGGTGTCTGATAGGCCCTATGGTAGCACGCTATGTCGAACTTACCACGTACGGTCGATACCCTATGGTCGCACTATATGCGAGCATACCCTACGACCATACGTTTCCTGAATTCTTCCCGAATAGCTATGGTCGATGGTATGGTCACCCTATGGTCGATCTATGGTCGACTGTAGCTGCGACCATACGTTTGTCTGATCCAGAAACCATTTTCAATCCGAATTCTTCCTCTTGGCTCCTCAATAGGGTCCTTCCTAATGATTATTCTAATGTCCATTCTCTTAGTTTAATCAACTGATTACTCCAATCCATTCTCTATGGTCTCCCCTTTGAGATTTACTCAGAAAATCCCATAGCTTAATCCTTACATTGGATTTGGTATTACAATTTACACTAAAAATTTCTACTCTTGATGTTCTAAGGTTTCAGAGGCAAGGTTCATACCTTACTTGTTGCAGGGAATCAGTAGAACTCTTCTCTCAGCCTTCTCCTTAGTTTTCTCTCCTTCTCCTTCTCTTCTTCTAGGGTTTGCTAATATTCCAAAAGAGTGAAAAAGGGTTGAGGAACATCCTTTATATAGAGAAAAACTCTCCATATAAGGCTCTCCAACAATAGGAAAGAGATCCTCCTTGTATTTGGAAAGTTTTCAAACTCGGAGTCTAATATGAGGTCGTACGGTCGGATGGTACGGTCGCAGAATCTGTCGACCATATGCTCAAAAATGTCGATCGTACGCTTCAAAAGTAGTGGTCTTTATATTCTATCATATGGTCGACCATACCTACCCAGGTAGTCGACCATACACTTGATTCTAAGTGTTTTTGAATTGATTCTGATACCTGGTCTTGTGGTCCATCTTCACACGGTCGGTCCACTTGATCCAACAATGATGGAAAGACCTGGCACAACACGGTTAGACTGGGTTAGTGGAGTGCGGGTCTTACACCCACCATATCCTCTGGTAGTTATTCTTCAACACTGACCACTTTAGTGCCCACTATAATGGCACCATCTACAGTAGCATGGAAATGATAGGACTACAACATCATGAGTTTGTTGATCTCATCTCTCTTCAATGAGGCCCTTCCTTACATTATTGGGCTCACATCAAGTAAACAAATCTGGAATGCTCTTGAGGCAGTCTATGCATCCACATCAAATACTCAGATTCTCTCCCTCTACATCTCTCTCCAGGAACTGAAACGTAAACTTAATGAATCCAATAGCTCCTTCTTACAGCGAGCTAAGGCCATTGCAGATGAACTCGCAGTAGCCAATCACCCTCTTTTTACGGCATACTTCAACATGTATATATTTCATGCCCTCCAAGATGAGTTCAAGATTCTCATATCGATCCTCACTGCTACTACCGCCAACAATAATCACTCCATTGACTACTGCTACTAACTCCAACAAACTCCATGAACTGATCCATCATTGTTCATGTAATACGGCCAGTGATTGGATCTTTGTCCTTATATATGTAGATGATATCATTGTAAGTAGCAATAAAGCCTCACAGATACGATTTCTTCTTGATCGTCTTAGTACAGAATTTTTTATCAAGGATCTTGGCCCATTGAGTTTTCTCGTGGGATCTCAGCCATTCCATAGAAGGATGGTCTACTTCTCACACAACATAGGTATATTTTGGATATGTTGTAGTGTGCAAGCATGTCTGACTACAAACATGTGCTTACCCTCATAGCCACTAGTATGAAGCCTTCCCCCTCTGGGAATGATCTCTTTGATGACTCTACTTGGTACTACTCCATTGTGGGAGCCCTTCAATACATCACACTCACTAGGCTGGATGTTGCCTTTGCTGCCAATCGTGCTTGTCAATTTATGCATTTCCCAACTATTGATCATTGGGTTCTCATTAAGCGTATACTACGCTATCTCAAGCACACTGGATCTCATTGTCTCCTTCTTGATCCATGCTCGTTTCTATAGTTACAGGCCTTTACCAATGATGATTGTGGTGGTGACTATGCTGATCGAACGTCCATAGGAGCCTATGCCATTTATTTGGGTAATAATATCATTTTTGGTCATCTCGAAAGCAATGTAAAGTGTTCATTTTTCCACAAAGGCTGAGTACAAAGCACTTGCTAATGCTGCCACTGAACTTACCTGGCTCACTTCCTTATCTAGTGAACTAGGCATTCCATTACAGTGTCCTTCTGTTCTCTGGTGTAACAACATTGGGACCACCTATCTCTCTGCAAATCATGTTGTTGTAAAATATGGTGCTTTAGATGAGAATTGAGTTGACGTTGGTGGCATCAATGAGGCTGACAAAGTCATTGTACCAAGATGATGAGATCACAGGCTGAGTCGTACCACGATCGACATGGTCCTAAAGTCAATATTTGCCCCCGCAGGTGCAACTAGGTTGATGATGCAAACTTGACTCCAAGATAAAAAATAAAAAAAAAAACCTTAGGTTTCTGCAACATACATGCACTAGTTCGATCCGCCCCTAAAAGAACTTCAGAGTTGTGCTCAGACTAAAAATAATAACCCAAAACCTTATGCTATAAAGAGCAAGAGAGAAAGAGAGAGAGCTGTACACAATTTGTACATCATCAATTGTTATTTTTCTAGGAGAATTCCTTCTCTTCTATTTATAGAGTTAGAGACGTCTCTTGAAGGTACCCCATTGTAGACTTGTGTCCCTTCAAATCAACTGTCTAGATTTGAACATCTAGATCTAAAGGTTCAAATTCGCAACTTTTCATAAGGATGTAACCATAAGAACAGATGTGTCCTTTGGGTCTAGGGACAGATCAGTTGTCGACCTCGATTTCCAATCTCAGATGTTGATTTTGATCCATGGCCGACCCCCATGACCTCCATGAGCCCCATGACCTTCATGCCCTTTATGAGGTCCATGATCTACATGACCTTTATGAAGCTAATCCAAGGCACATCTGAGGCACATTCAACGTAAAACCCGCATCCCAAAAACCTAGCCTAATTAGATTTCTGTTGTGCTAATAGGGTTTTCCACCGTCAACCAAATAGGTTCCCAAGTCATTAACAAGAAACTTGGTTGCACTAATGGTGGACCGAACAGGAAATCAAATGAAAATGTACAATTTAAGCCTGTAATACTAGTGTCAAAAGCTAGGGCCGATCGGGAAACCCGAGCCAGTAAGATCTAACCAGCTTCGATCGGACTAGGTATATAACCTGTCCGTGGGATTGAACTCAATGGAATCGATTCCAAAGGTAGTTAGGAATATTCCTTTATCCTTGGACGACCCATTAGTGTAAATCCCATACCAAAAATACGGGCTAATTTAAAATTTTCTCACATAATAGGTTCTCCTGCCGACACTAGCCTAGCATCCATATCATCTATGGAGTGTATGGAACTCTAGGTAAGAGTCAAAACCCTTTACCTCGTAGTATAAAAGTTTTATTTGGAAAGAATCAGTTGAACTAGTCAAAACCTGACCATTCTGAGTCAATTCAGAGTAGGCGGTCGACCAAATTGAGTTGATCAACCACCCTTGTTTGATCGATAGCATGAACACAAAATTGGGCCAATTTGAGTCTAATTTAGTTGGGCTTGGTTCCAATTGGTTCTTAACCACCCACGATCGTGCCAAAACATTTGGGACCTACTTTTGAATGTATTGGAGTGCCAATTGACAACCTCCAAGCCTCCTCCATTACACTCATACTAGGACTAGGACTCTCAAGAGAAGAATTATAGTGCAACTCTAATTCTTGTATAAATTCCTTAATAAAAACTCTCTATGAACCTTAATTGAGAACATTAAAACCTTTGACAAGTTTTAAGAGAGAGAGAGTGAATTAGAGCAAGTTGAAGGAAGAAGAAGAGGAAGAATAACCATTGAATATCTTCCCTCAAGTTTTTCTCTGCAACAGCTTGTGCATAAGCATTGAGGTAAGCCTAAAAACTATTCTTACTTGATTTAAATTAAACCCTTGATGATCTTATGAGGTAAATCCAACCTCTAATCATGCTGGAACAAGATTCTAGAAGAAGCCATTAATGGAGAATAGGTAGAACCCTTTTATGATGTTGATAATGAATAAATTGACACGAGCATTAAAGTAAGACCTTATGGTGATGTTTAACATTCAAATACAATTGGAATATGTCCATTAATATTGTTCTAATATCTAGAAACTCTTTGGTGAAGCCTTGGACCCTGTGCTTGGGAGAAATGACTGAAATTTATTCAGTTCGAGCTCTCTAGTACAAGGCAGTCGACCAAGGTGGTTGACTAAAGTGAGTTGATTGACCGCCTCTGCTGTGACCGATCGCATGGCTTACAATGAGTTGTATTCTTGATATTTTTTTATCCCAATTGACTATTTGGACTATGTTAATCCTCTCACACCTCAAGAATGACATAATAAATATGTTGGAAGGATTGGATTGAGTAGAATGTGCTCCCAAGTAGATAGGTACATGTGGTTGCAAAGACGATACTTTCGGTCATAAACCATACATGCATATAACCTATGGGATTAGGATTATATCCTAACCAATAACTTAAACCCATCATAAAACATCTGTAGAAGTGACCATACAGAGGTGCAAGCCTCTAGAACTCATCTATGCTAAAATTACCTAAGTGATTGATAAAACTGAGATGATCAACCACCATAGCTGATTGACCACCTCATTATAGCAAGCTTATTTTAGTTGTATTTTCAGCCATGGACTTTGAGACTTAATCAAGTGACCCTAGGACATGATCCTAAGACTAATGAGGATACCTTAGACCTAATGGAAGCGAGAATAAACAATCATAAGTAACATTCACACCTTAATTGTAATAGGTAAGCCGACTTTAGAAAATAAGGAAAAGGACTCTATCTGCAATAGAGTAAAGCTTAGCTCACTAGATTTAGGTGAAGGATTAGTACATGTTTTCTTTTTGTTATTTTTGTGCGTATGTGTTTGCTATTTGTTTGGATTACTGTGTGATAACATGCCATCCAATACTTTCGATATACGTTCATGCATTTGCATATTATAACTTTATATTTGATTGGTTGATTATGGAATATTTGAGAACATGTGGATGTTTGATAACATGATTTTTTACCATTCTCTTGTATCCTAGTAGATTTAGATAGCTGGATTAAGCTAAGATACGGGTACCTGCATTAGTAATATTTCTTGGTTTAGGTTTCAACATCCCGTAATAGACAATCCTTTCTAATAGGGGTTTAGGTATTGACATAGGCTTATTGTGGACCAACTTTGGGTATGCCCCTTTCGCAGCTGGAGTAGAGAAACGGACAGGGTTGGGAGCCAGCCTCTAGTGTCTCAAGTGAGAGATAGGGATGAGTCTGTTCTATATGCTTACCCATCAGGGATTGGACAATGAGTACCCAATAAAGTAATTGAGGCATGGAATAAGATGCCAGGAGAAAGCCTTTGATGGGAGAATGCTGGTACAATGCTAGGTTGGTATACTTGGGTTGTATTCTTCATTCTTTAGGTAATGTATCACATGATGTGAGGAGCCACGTATAATGCATTCACCTCACCCGTGCTTACATGTTCTTTATCAGGATTTAGGTGTGACATGACTTACTCATGCTTATTCATAGATCATTTGTACCTTCATAATATATCATGCATTGTGTGTTTGAGTATGCTAATTTCTCATTGAGCGTGTAGTTTTGCTCACCCCCTGTACGTACTCCTTATTTTTTCAGATTCTTGTGTGGATTATTTAGTTGATAATGATATGATTGAAAATGAAAAACTTGAAGATGATTGGCATGATTCTTCATATAAATGTGATGATTGTCTTTATGGTTAAAAGACAACAGTGCTAAAGAGTAGAAGACTTCTTTGTCTGAGAGAAAAGATTATAGTAGTAGTGTTTATTTAGGACAAAATACAGTTTGTTTATTTGTTTATTTCGGATATTGTTTGACCAGTGAGTTTTATTTAAATACTTAGTACTTGGTATTATGTTAGTTATCTCTTGGTTTGAAGACAGATAAACCTTTATTATATATTTTTTTAATACAAATAGACTTGGTTTGATGATTTCTAGTTATTTGATTCCGTTATTATTTGATTTGTGCTCTAAATTTTTCATAATCTGTGCTGTGATTAACGAAAGAGTTGTGTAATGTTGTGGACTGTGAATGGATCTTGGTATGGTAGTACTTGCACAGCGAGAAAACCATGGTCATACCAAAACATCAAGGTTTTGGGGTGTGACAATTAGAGTCCCTTCTGAAACAGCCTTAGCCTTAGAGTTATATAGGAAATAGGAACTCCTAATTTCTCTCAACTTCTTGGCCACATTGCTTCTCTCTATCATCTCCCACTTCTAGAAGAATTATACTTCAAGAAGGAGACTTAGAAGTTCAACTCTACTAAACCTCTCTTTCTTGGGGATATAAGGTTCATTAAAAAAACCTCTGACGTGTCCTCAAAGAAAGAGTGTTGTTGGAGGAGAAGACAGTGGAAAGAAAGAAGGAAGAGAATAAGGGAGAAAGCCTGCAAGTGCTGTCAGAGGGGTTGGGCTTTTGTTTCCACCATTCAACGTTTGTTGCAAGTAATACCCCGTACCTTACATTGTAGAAACTACAATAAAATGGAATCCAAGTAGTCAAATTTGATTAAACAATATGATGGTGGATGGGCATGGAAATCCATCAGTGATAATTACAAATGAATCATGGATGTAAGAATGAGTTCACATAACCTAAGTAATGTTGATAAATTATATCACTATGGAAATCAATAGACATAGTAGAAGGGGGGAAACCCCTTGCTAAGGAAATCAGGTAGTCTAAGTTTGTGAGGCCAATACCAAAATTCTTGTCCAAGGCAATGTCAGGAATCCCAGAAAGAGAAGCCTAAGAGCAGAGCCGGATCTAGCAAAGGCCGGATGTTTCCATGGACGATAGACCCTAAGATCTGGCCTAAAGACCGAACAGTTCCAGAAGGCCACTAGAAGTGGTTGGACATAGCAGCTGTTGTTGTTACTATTTCAACCGACTCCGCGATTGACCCTTGGTAGAAGGTTATGACCTCTGTTGGATGCTACATCGGTCGCGATATGTGTGACCAAGGCACCAACCGGTGAACCCCAAACTTCTATAAATTGAGAATAAATAACATAGAAATTGTAACCAATAACTCCACACTTTGTATAGGTGTAGAGCACCTCTGAAACATCAATTTATCTAGCATGGACAACCACAATTACATGATTTCAGGTGAGGAACAAAACCCTGACCTAATTTTGGTGTATTTGAAATATGCTGATGATTGATGTTGCATGCTTATGCTTATTTAATGTATAACATGTCATCCAATAACTGTCTTTGTGAGACCCGTGTCAATCTAACCCGGTCTTACCACCTTGAACCAGGTTTACCCATTATGGTCGAGTCAAATGGACCAAGGGCGTGAAGGAGATCGAGATCCCAGGTATCAAATCGACCCAAAAACACTTAAAATAAGGGAAGGGTCGCATACCCAGCTAAGCAGGGTCGGACCTCCCAAAACAGAAAGTCAGACCCTCAGTTTTGAAGGGAGGGTCGGACAGCTTAAGACCCTAGGGTCGACGGGATCATCGACCCTCGGTTTCTGCCAAATATAGAAATTAGGAAATTTCTATATTTTTTTATTGGGATTCTTTCCAAATCTCAGAGGGACTTATTTAGGATGTTCTTAGTCTATTTAAAGGACGTCCCTAAGCCACTTTCACTCCTTTCACAACCCTAATTGAATTGAGAGAAAGAGAGGAGAAGGAAAAGAGGAAGAAGAGAGGCAAGCAAGAGAACTTAGCGAAAAGGAGAAGAATTTCAGAGAAGGAGTAATCTTCTCAGGTATGGATACTAATTCTATGAATTTCTACAGACCTTAGGTTAGTAATTGTTGAGAGTGTGATCTCAAAGAAACCCAAACCACCAATCTATGGTTAGGTTTCCATGGAAAACCATAGAAGAATGCATGAAAGCTATCTAGGTGGGTTATACATGGTTTCAGACCATGGAATGAATTTAGAATGGAATGTAGGAGCAAGCCATAGGATCCCAAACACGAAGAATGGATTAAAAGAGGGAATTGGACCAAAGTGCACCCAGGGTCGCACCCAGGGTCGATAGACCATCCGACCCTAGGTATTCCCGACCATCGACCCTCAGCATTCGGGAAGTCCAGAAAGAGGGAAGGGTCGATAGACCCATCGACCCTAGCATCGACCCTACCTCCGACCCTCAGTTAACAACATGGTTTTTAATTCCGAATAAATTCTAATTAAATTCTATCGACTTTGTTAGGTCTTCTAGCAATATAATAACACTGTAAAGGTGATTCTATAACTTGAAAAAGTATCTATTAGCAAGCTAAGGTGAGGAACCTTAACTCCAAACTAAATGGGTTAATAATAAGCTGTTTTCTATTTCTTGAGTCCTATGGTATGCTTGGTTCTATGCGAATATGTTTGTAATGTGCATACAGCATGCCATCCAATATTTCTATTGCTTGTTCATGCATATTTACTTTATCGTTTATAACATGATGATGATGATGATAGGAATAGGCATGTGCTTGTATGTGTATGGTTGATGTGCTTGATGCGAACGAGTATCAGGGGAGGTGTAATGAGAACGTCAATAAACGTTAACCTTTGGCGGGTCTCAGCACTTTAGCTCTATCTCTAACTCAAGTCTTGTGCATTAGCATCGTCGTATCGCCATTACTTTAGCAGAACTATTATGTCGTAGAGTATCAGGGGAGGTGGTCTCGGTCCTTGTAGTCTCTGACTCTAATGGGGGCCTTAGCTCTATCTCTATGGGCATTCTGAGGGATGCTGGGGTGAGGCCTTGGATACACTATTTGGCATTAGGATTGGTTAGTTGCGAGCCCAGTTTGCAGCCCTCGCTAATAGGGGCTTACGTGTTGGTATGGAAATATATAGCAATAACCGTTAACCTTTGTTATATACTGTTCATGGTTGGGTGCATGTGAGTTGACGATAAACGTGATCTTCGGGTAACGTCACACACTCGTGTATAGTGGCGGAGTCAATAAACGTGAACTTTGGCTACCTAAACCTTTCTATTGCATACTGTAAACTTTAAAATCGGACCAAAGATATAAATTGACTTTTTACATGCATATGTATTGTTGCATTGTTTTGGCTACTCACTGAGCCGTGATGTGTGCTCACCCCTCGACGTCGAATATTTTTAGTTGATGATGCAGGTTATACGGTTGAAGATTTTATAAATGCTTCTGCGTACGGGACGGTAGCGGCGATGGAAGCTGAAGCTGAAGTGGATACACACGACTCCTCTTGCGAGTGCAACTCGTGTGTATTTGATTAGATATTTTATAGGTCTCTTTATTGGATTTATTCAGACATGTATTTGATATTTAATATTTATGTCTCAGTTGAATACAGAATAATTTGCTATTAAATTATTAATATCATTTAGTTTCTCAGTTCATTTTATTATAAGACTTTCGCTATTGTGTATTACTCTGATTATGATTACGAATGTGTGTAAGTTGGATAACGCGGGGATAGCCTATTTGAGATCCTGGTTGAACCGTTGGTTATTTAGCGGTTCATCCCACCATTCTGATTAGACCAAAATTGGGGTGTGACAGTCTTTTGCATGTATTGTATCAATACTATGATTTACTATGATTGTATGTGTGAGCGCTTAGTAGGCAGTGGTGAAAGGGTTGAAGACATTGGATCCGACTTGCTGAGTAAACTAATTGCCATGTATTGTCCCATATTCTAGTGGAGGACAACATCTTAGGGGTCAAAATAGATGGTCTGAGAATCCTACTAGAGTAATGAGAATGTACATAGGATGTTATATAGGATTGGTTCATGGGGCAACAAGATCAAGTTGGTAAGGATCAAAATATCCCTTCATTTTTCTATTGATCTCTATTATCATCGATCATAGGGGCCCCCTTTACCATTCTGTATAAATGGGCTATTCTATTTGTATAGATATGGTAAAGGGGCCTATCCAATTTTCGTTTGTCCATTCCTTCTTTGTTCTTCTCTTCAGCGCGGGGTAGAGCAACTTGGTAGCTCGCAAGGCTCATAACCTTGAGGTCACGGGTTAAAATCCTGTCTCTGCAATATTTTTTTAAACAAAATAGAGGTCTGATGTGACAAAACCCATGTGTGTAACCCTGGCTAGTAGGGGGTCAGGTGCTGGTAGGATGGAGTGATGAGGGTAAAGGGTTGATAGTGTTTGTTGGAGCATCAGTGGCCGAACTTACTACCTGATCACCATTCTTATTGGGATGTCATGTGGCTTTACCAGTGCTATTGGAGTTGGCTGGTACATGTCCAAACACTCCCGTACATGGAGATTATAATTAGCTTTAAGGAAGTATGGCTAGACCTTACCATAATATATTTAACATACATTTGACCGGACTCTTGTTGTATTCATAAATTGACTCATGATGATTGCTTGCTTGTCTGTTTCTCATGAGCTCAAGTTGGAGAGCTCACCCTTGTGTTTGCCCCTCTTTTTAGTTGTGCCTGCGGGTATTATGGAGATGGATCTTGAAGGTGTCCTAAACAAATTCAAACTACCCTGGTGGAGTAGTCATGGAGCCGATGAGACAAGCGGTAGATCATAAATGTGATGGTAATGTGATGGAGTAGGAAACCACTTCAGATTATGAAGTTATTATTATACAATAGTTTATAGTATTTTAGCCTTACTAAAGAGTAGTACCCACTGTTATAGGGCTAAGCAGATATGTTTTCATGATTGATTGAGACCAAGAATAACCATCGAATATAGTCACATGTTTATTTATTTACTTTAAATATCGATATAGCTCAATTTACTTAGTATGATTCTGCTACATTAATTTCACTCTGAATTTGTGTTATGGGAGGAATGGTGGTGGTTTGATTTTGGTATCTACTCAGCGTGTATCTTGGGTTAGACCGCGGTTAAAATGATCGAGTGGTCCAGTCGTCTGTTGAAAGTTTACATATCTTAAATTCGAGGTGTGATAGGTTTGGTATCAGAGCAGTGTTCTGTTATCGACACCCATCAACCACTACCACAACCATTTTGACAGTAATTTGAGTAGTAGGTAATAAAAACCTCAAGAGCTTAAATGGTAAATATGAAACAAATTTCTATGTTGTGCGTTTAAGAAAACATAAACAAGCATAATAAACTAGGAAAAGACTAGAAATTAATGGCAACCCCACTAAGGAAAGGAAACTTAATTTGTATGATAAAGTATGATAAAAAGGTGTTCAAAATAATCCCAAAGTATAATTCATATCGAAAGAAAATTATAACAAAAAGAAACTATGACAAAAAGTAAAAATCTATTTTTCCACACATAAACCCGACTTCTCTTTACAACTGAGGAAAAGAGTAAGAAAATTATCCCAGCCTATTACTCCTCTTAGTCTGAAGGTGGTGGAGTAGGTGCATGAAGCCTTTGGAAGGTCTGTAGCCATGCCGTCGCTGCCATAGTTGCCTCAACGTCCTTTTCTGATAGAATACAAGCCCTTATCAAAGCCATCTAGTATATGTTAAGATGGGTGGAGAAACTAGTCAAGGTATGCTGGAACAGTTGGACTTGATTCTTTAAGTTGCTTGCCTCCTACGTCTACTGTTTCTGGTGTCTGTCAATCCTGTCTAGTCTCTCCACAAGGTCATCCAATGAAGCCGGAGTCCTAGATGAACCAGCTGGACCTTTGGACACACCTTCTGTGGGCACATGTGCTTATGCCTCTTCTCCCACCTCCTCTGGTCTCTGTTGTGCTGGGGGATCTCTAGGACATCGACAAGCCTCTAGCATATGATCTTCTAGCACCACACTATCGAGCTTCATTTTGATGATGGCATGCCAGTTAAAGGGTGCAGAGACTGTAGCCTTGAAGGCCTCCTCTTCATGCACTTCAATGTCGAGACACATGAATAGCAAGGGCAGTAACTTTCCATAGGGCAAATGTCCCTTGCGTAAAGCCCGGGTGTCCTCTATTGCTGCTATCATAGTCCTCATGAAAATGTATGGCAGATAGACTGGTTGTTGCTCTACTATTTGGGAGGTCAGAAACTGGCCGAAGGTGGAGAGTTCATCGAAGTGGACACTCTGAGGTAGGATGTTGTATTAGAGAATCCTACAGTATAATTGAGGAAGGGGTAGAAATTACCCACTTGGAACGGTTCTTTAGGTATTAGAATTTTGTCCTGGATCCCTTGCCGCTGGGCCTCAGTTAAGAACTCTTTATCCCTACTAAATTCCTTGTCCCCAACCATGGATATGCCTAGGAGACTAGCCAACTGCCCCGTACTAAGACTGATGTCTGTACCATTCACTCTGCTAGAGATGCAAAGGTTTCGAGCAGGTTTGAAGTCCCCCATACCTACCTCGACCTTCAAATTATAGTAAAAGTGCTTCACCAGATTTGGTCTTGTGCCTATCCCGATCTTGAGCATAGGAGACCATCTCATCGCATCAAATGTTGGACGTTAAACCTCTCCAATTCAGCAAAGTTCACTTGCTTTCCCGAGATGACAGACTTGTGTCTAAACTTTGGATAAGATTCGTGTGCCACAAGGGAATGGAACCAAACTGAGTCAAAAAAATGGAGGGGAATTGTTCCTTGGTCGTTTGATGGTGGTCTTTTGTGGAGCCATTTAATCTATAACAGAAAAGAATGATCCAAGAAATTAAGTAAAAAATATAGCATAGGAGAATAAATTTTAAAAACATACAAAGTTAACATGGAAAATGGGAAGGGAGAAACCGTCAACATAACTAAAAGAAATTTGAGGCAGAACAACCCAACTACAAGAAGTTGGGAGAAATTTACAGTAATTTGCATTAATATACTAGTAGTTAAAAAATTTAGAATTTTGGGAGAACATAGGTGTTCAACCACTAAGACTGTAAGCTATGCCAGTGAACAGAACAACCCAAGTATTTAGTAGAAGAAAGCAAGGCAGAAATCAAAAAGAGTAACTTTAATATTCAAGTAGAATAATGCTTAGCATAGTATGATCAAACCCAAGCGAAAACCATTACGGTCCACATTTAGTAATCAGTTAGCTTACTCTATGGTTAAGTCTCTTAAGAGACACTATTAATAGTATAATGAAGTAACAAATACAAATAACATAGTATATTGACAAGGAATACATTAGAATGATGTTAGGATGTATACATTGTCAATAAAGAGTAAGGAAGTATTCAGACACTACAAAAAGTATGGTATAGCTCAACCATGGATAAAAACCTTTAGAAAAATATGAATATTAATGTTGAAAAGAAACTTGGAATAATGAAGAAATAATAACAAGCATAAACAAGAAGAAAACCAAAAAGAAAGAGAAAATAGGATTTTGAGAGCATTCTCCCAAACCCTAGGAACATGATTCTAGGTAGAGAATATGAGAATCGTACCTTTGAGTTGCATAACCGGAGAATGATCGACGTTTGAAGAGGGTTTGGAGGCTTGGAAAAGCATCGGAAACTAAGAAAAACTTTCCCTGGAGGTGATTATAAGGCTCTAAACAAATTAGAAAACAAGTGGGAGAAATAGCCCACATTTTCCAATTTATAAAGTTGGATTTTGCCTCTTCGGTCTCAAAATTCGATGAGGCATTTTTTGGGAGCATCGTCTGCCACCCCATCCGGCCAACAGGCACCTCTCTAGAAGTTCTCAGATAGTTCACTGATCACGGGAGTAATGTCCAATGTAAGGTCCTGATAGTCATAGAACATTGTATGTTGGTACTCGGTCGTGATGGTTGGTCGCGAAGATTGGGATCAAACGTTGCCACCAGAGTATAAAGAATGGTCGAATCATAGGATTGTTGCGGGTGTAGCATAGCATCAGTTCATGAAGAATACTTGTCCGTTATAGAATCATACTGATTAATTAGAAACGTATCACTAACGGTGTTAACGTGCCGTTTCAGGAACCACTAACTATTTTCAAATGGCGTTGCATGGTCATTCTGATTCACGCCGTATCACATACCAAAATATCCCAACTGAAAGTGGATCAAGTAACGGGTCGAGTCCTAACGATAATCAACCGCCTACCACTCTGTTAGAGGATAGCTGCCAAGGAGAAGTGCTTGTGCAATGAACTTGGCACCGATTTTTGAAGTTAAGACCAGCTAAATTTACTGGATCATTTGAGGATCCAAATCAACCAATATACTAGATCCAGAGCATGGAGATAACTCTAAGACTATTAGATTGTCTAGACGCCCAAAGGATTTAGTATGCAGCTTATTAGCTGAAGGGTGTACCTTACCAGTGGTTGTTAGATGCCGAGCCTGAATTGAAAATAAAACAAGAAGAAATCTCTTGGAAAACGTTCTATAAAGCATTTATGGCCTAGTATGCATTGTCAGCACCCGGTAACACTAGTAACTAAAATACCAACGTTCGTACTCCAAGAGATAGCACTGTCAGGACAGAACAAGATAGGCCAATAGAAAGATTCTTGAGACTTAGATCCCCAAAGTTCTCTGGACTGTTTGAGGACATAGCTCAGTCTCAAGAGTGGCTATGGCGTATGGATTAGATGTTTGAAAACTTAGGCTGCACTAATGCCCAGAAAGTTCTGTGTGCCACTTACCAGCTAGAGGGATTACCATGTCGTTGGTTGCAAGATATAGAATCCTGATTATTGCAACAACATGGAACAATTACGTGGGATATGCTTTGAAGAGCTTTTCTAACTTACTTTTTACTTCAAGAAAATGCCCTGAAGGGAGAACTTTACTCCACCCGGGGAGATTCATTTCCAGAAGAGTTCGTCCAAGGAAACCGTTGTACTTGGTAGGGACCTAATAACCTGAAACTGCTATCATCCACAGAAGCAAACCTTCGTGAGATGTTTGAAGTTTGACTACGCAACTATATTCGTCGGATAGCGTTTGGAATAGATCTTGTATGGAGACTGAAGTTAAGCGTAACCCTTACACGAGAGAAACCCAAAGACTCTATTAGACTCACTGTCCAATGGAGGGGGTTAAATCCATAACCTCTGTGGAAGTGATCAGATCCTTTCCCAAAGGCATGCCAAAATGTTCTAGCTGTCGCCGTATTGGGCACAGGGTGATTGAATGCCTACAAATACCAGTTTCACCGGAAGTGCTATTTCTAGAGAATATACCAGAAGGAAAATGAAAAGTAAAGACACCATTGTTAGAAATTCAAGAAGAACCCATTGAAGATCATTTTCCAAATTCTAGCTTACCTAGTAGTCCTTGAGACTATGAACCTAAGAATGAACTCTTAGAAATCATAGCTAGGAAGATTCTAAAGAAAGTTCATCAAACGCTTAAGGTAAGAGCTAATTACCTAGCTGGAGTGAACCGTTATCAGACTATCGTTCAACCTCAACCTCAGAGTAAGGGGGATGCAAGAGATGAGGATATGAACAACACGAATAAAACTCCAACAGGTAGTTACTAGACCTTTGAAGCCGCGTTTATAACAATATCATGATCACATGCTAAAGGACTGGTTTGGGTCATATTGACATGCTGTTAGTACATAGTAAAACACCATATTGTTGATTATTTCATATGATGGAACTAAGTTATTAAGTTGTGAATTTCTATAAGATAGTGGGATATCATCATAAGATTTTAAAATTTTAGTTGAATGGTGTTCAGCTTGGAATTTTAGTAAAACTATCAAGTTGAATAGTACCCAGGTAGGGAAACCACAAAGTGGTAAAACGGAATAATGTTAACTCTACATAAATCAACCCTAGAATAAGTTACAATGAAATCAAAATTTTACTACATAATAGAATCGTTGGAGGCTCCAATAAACCTAAAACTACCAGAATAACAATGTCCTGATAATAAATAAGTTGAAATAAAAATTTAAAATTGCAACCCTTTTTGCCTAAACTAATAAGAAGAGAAGGGTTCAGCTCGAGGAGAAGGACTGGTACCATTTAGTTATGGAAACCATTGGAGTGGTAGCAAGTAGTAATAAGTAGGAACCCTTAGGTAGGTAGTACCCTTAAGGGAAGAGCTTTACTATTAGTATATTGGAATTTCGAGGATGAAATTGTTTTAAGGGGGAGGGGGGAGTTGTAAAACCCACACCCAGAAAACCCGGCCCAATTAGATTTTTGTTGTGCTAATAGGGTTTTCCACCATCAACCAAATAGGTTCCAGAGTCATTAACAAGAAACTTGGTTGCACCAATGGTGGACCGAACAAGAAATAAGATGAAAATGTGCAATTTAAGCCTATAATACTAGCGTCGGACGCTAGGGCCGATCGAAAACTCGAGCCAAGAAGATCCAGCCAGCTCCGGCCGGACTAGGTATATAACCTATCTGCAGGAGTGGACTCAGTGGAATCGATTCCAAAAGAAGTTATGAATATTCCTTTAGCCTTGGACGACCCATTATGGTGTGTTTAATAACACTTCCAGCTCCTACTTCTTAGCTCCTAGCTCCATGGAAGCTATTCTGGAGTAAAATACTGATTGATAACCTTGATTCAATACTTAGCTCCTAAGGACTGAAATGGGGTAAAAGTGACTTTGGGAGTCAAAACTTAGGAGCTAAAAAAAGTAGCTTTGGTTGCTCGAGAGCTACTTTTAAGGAAGCTACTACCACCACCCACAACCATCACCACTACCACTGCCACTGCCACTGCCAACACCCCCACCACCCCCAGCCCAATGCTACCACCACCACCGCCATCACCACCGCCATCACCACTACCCACCACAGCTCACCGCTGCCACCACCACCCCACTACTACCAACATCGTCGCCACCACCACCATTACCACTACCACCAATACAACCACCACCACCACCACTGTAAGACCCGGACTCTAGTAACCCAGTCTAACCGTGTTGTGCTAGGTCTTTCCATCATAGCTGGATCAAGTGAATCGACCGTGTGAAGAAGGACCACAAGACCAGGTATGAAAATCGACCCAAAACACTTAAAATCAAGTGTATGGTAGACTACCTGTGTCACACCCCAATTCCGTACTATTCAAAATGGTGTGATGAACCGCTAATAAACCAACGGTTCAACCAGGATCTCAAATGGGCTATCCCCGCATTATCCAAACTCACGCACATCCATAATCATAATCAGAGTAAATACACAATAGCGAAAGTCTTATAATAACATGAACTGAGAAACTAAAATGATATTAATAATTTAATAGCAAATTATTCTGTTTTCAACTAAGACATAATTAATTATCAAATACATGTCTTAATAAATCCAATAAAGAAACCTATAAAATATCTAATCAAATACACATGAGTTGTACTCGCAAGAGGAGTCATGTGTATCCACTTCAGCTTCAGCTTCCATCGCCGCTACGTTCCCGTATGCAGACGCATTCATATAATCTTAAATGGTATAACCTGCATCATCAACTAAAAATATCGACGTCGAGGGGTGAGCACACATCACGGCTCAGTGAGTAGCCAAAACAATGCAACAATACATATGCATGCAAAAAGTCAATTTATATCTTTGGTCTAGTATATAAGTTTGCAGTATGCAATAGAAAGATTTAGGTAGCCAAAGGTCGCGTTTATTGACCCCGCCTCTATACACGAGTGTGTGACGTTACCCAAAGATCACGTTTATCGTCAACACACATGCACCCAATCATGAACATTATATAACAAAGGTTACGTTTATTGCTATATAGTGTCATACCAACACGTAAGCCCCTGTTAGCGAGGGCTGCAAACTGGGCTCGCAACTAACCAATCCTAATGCCAAAAGTGTATCCAAGGCCTCACCCCAGCATCCCTCAGAATGTCCATAGAGATAGAGCTAAGGCCCCCCGGTAGAGTCAGAGACTACAAGGACCGAGACCACCTTCCCTGATACTCTACGACATAATAGTTCTGCTAAAGTAATGGCGATACGACGATGCCAATGCACAAGACTGGAGTTAGAGATAGAGCTAAATTGTTGAGACCCTCCAAAGGTTAACGTTTATTGACGTTCTCATCACACCTCCCCTGATACTCGCTCGCATCAAGTACATCAACCACACACATACAAGCACATGCCTATTCCTATCAACATCATCATCATCATGTTATAAACAATAAAGTAAATATGCATGAACAAGTAATAGAAATATTGGATGGCATGCTGTATGCACATTACAAATATATTCGCATAGAATCAAACATGGCACAGGACTCAAGAAAATAGAAAAACAGTTTGTTATTAACCAATTTAGTTTGGGGTTCTGGTTCCTTACCTTAGCTTGCTAATAGATACTTTTCCAAGCTTTAAAATCACCTTTACAGTGTTATTGTATTGCTAGAAGCCCTAACAAAGTCGATAGAATTTAATTAGAATTTATTCGGAATTTAAAAACTACTCTGTTAACTGAGGGTCGGAGGTAGGGTCGGAGTCAGGATCGACCCTGGGTGCGACCCTCCCTTAACTCTGAACTTCCCGAACACTGAGGGTCGATGGTCAGGAACACCTAGGGTCGGATGGTCATCGACCCTCGGTGCGACCCTCGATGCACTTTGGTCCAATTCCCTCTTTTAATCCATTCTTCGTGTTTAGAATCCTATGGCTTGCTCCTACATTTCATTCCACATTCATTCCATGGTCTGGAACCATGTATAACCCACCTAGATAGCTTTCATGCACTTTCCTATGATTTTTCATGAAAACCTAACCATAGATTGATGGTTTGGGTTTCTCCGAGATCACACTCTCAACAATAACTAACCTAAGGTCTGTAGAAACTCATGGAATTAGTATCCATACCTGAGAAGATAACTTTTTCTCTGAAAGTCTTCTCCTTTTTGCTAAGTTCTCTTCCTTCACTTTTCTCTTCCTCTTTTCCTTCTCCTCTCTTTCTCTCAATTCGATTAGGGTTGTGAAAGGAGTGAAAGTGGCTTAGGAACGTCCTTTAAATAGAGTAGGAACATCCTAAATAAGTCCCTCTGAGATTAGGAAAGAATCCCAATCGAAAAATATAGGAATTTCCTAATTTCTATATTCGGCAGAATCCGAGGGTCGATGGGAGGGTCGATGATCCCGTCGACCCTAGGGTCTTAAGCTGTCCGACCCTCCCTTCAAACTGAGGGTCTGACTTTCTGTTTTGGGAGGTCCGACCCTGCTTAGCTGGGTATGCGACCCTTCCCCTATTTTAAGTGTTTTTGGGTCGATTTGATACCTGGGATCTCGATCTCCTTCACGCCCTTGGTCCATTTGACTCGAGCATGATTGGTAAACCTGGTTCAAGGTGGTAAGACCGGGTTAGATTGACACGGGTCTTACAACTCCCCCCAACTTATAAAAATTTCGTCCTCAAAATTGTACATACTTTCTGAATCAAATAAGTGAGGGTATTGCTTTCGCATAGCATTCTCTTCTTCCCATGTATTCCTCTTCCATGTCTCTACTTTTCCATGTGACCTTAACATAGTAGATATCTCTGTTGCGTAGACGTTGAACTTTTCGACTAGTGATTTCTGTTGGTGTTACTTCAAATGTCAAATCATCAGTCAATTCTGGAAAATCCACTATCAAAACATGCGTTGGGTCTTTGACATACTTCTTCAATAGGGAAATGTGAAATACGTCATGCACACTTGACATAGATGGTGGTAGTGCTAACTGATAAGCTACCTTTCCACGCTTAGCTAGAATTTCATACGGCCCGACATATCTTGGACTTAATTTCCCTTTCAGTCCGAACCTCTTCAATCCTCGCATAGGCGATACCTTCAAAAATACTTTATCACCTACCGCGAACTCTAGATCTCTTCGTTGAGTATCGACATATTGCTTCTAACGGTTCTGAGCTGTTCTCACTCTTTCCTTGATAATATCGACCACTCGACAAGTCTCTTCAACAAATTTCGGTCCAACAATACTACGTTCTCCAACTTCATTCCAAAACAAGGGAGTTCGACACTTCCTGCCATACAGTGCTTCATAAGGTGACATCAGTATGGTAGCCTGATAGCTGTTGTTATAAGTGAACTCGATCAGTGGTAACCTTTCATCCCATGATCCCTTGAAATCAATCACACATGCTCGTAGCATATCTTCTAGAATCTGGATTGTATGCTCCAACTATCCATCTGTCTGTGGGTGGAATGCAGTACTGAACTTTAACATTGTACCCATAGCCTTTTGCAATCCTTCCCAAAATTTGGAAGTAAATCGTAGATCTCTATCGGACATAATACTTTCTGGAACACCATGTAATCGAACAATGTTATCCACATACAGCTTCGCTAACCTTTCCAGTGTATACTGTGGTCGTATAGGTATGAAGCGAGCTGTTTTAGTCAGACGGTCCACAATCACCCAAACTGCGTCAACTACTCGAGGAGTCAATGGTAGTCCCGTGACGAAGTCCATAGTGATACAGTCCCATTTCCATGCTGGTTCCGGTAATGGCTGTAACAGTCCTGCGGGTCTTTGTCGTTTGGCCTTTACTTTCTGACAATTTAGGCATTGAGACACGAACTTGGCTACATCTGCCTTCATTCCCCTCCACCAATTTAGTTTCTTCAGATCATGATACATTTTTGTACTTCCAGGGTGTATCGAATAGATGATGGTATGGGCTTCTTTCATTAGTCGGTGTCTAATGTCCATACTTTCTATTTCAGGTATACATATTCTTCCTTTGTATTTCAGTACTTTCTCGTCATTCAAGGTGAACTCAGGGTTAGTCCTACCTTTCTCAATATCTTCTTGTACTGTTCTCAGATAAAGATCTGCTTTGATAGCTGTCTTTACTTCATCCATTATATCTGGTATAATCTTCAATGCCGCGAACATATTTGAAAACCGATGAATAAACCCTTGGTTAGCTGATTCATCCGTCGTATCTATCACATACTTCTCGTTGCCGTGATTGAATACCATTCCGGTGGTACACATTGTTGCGGTCGTGCTAACTTCTCCTTGAGATTTTATCATTGCTTTTCTGCTTAATACATCCGCTACTACGTTCGCTTTTCCCGGATGATACTGGATATCACAATCATAGTCTTTCAATAGTTCCAGCCATCTTCGTTGTCTCATATTCAACTCCTTCTGATTAAATAAATAAGTAAGACTTTTATGGTCCGACTTAATCTGAAATTTCTCTCCGTATAGGTAATGTCTCCATATCTTGACAGCATGTACTACTGCCGCTAACTCCAAATCATGAGTGGGGTAGTTTTTCTCATGTACCTTCAACTGTCTTGAAGCATAAGCAATCACTTGCTCTCCTTGCATAAGCACACATCCTAGTCCCAGTCCCGACGCATCAGTGTATAAAGTAAATGTCTGTCCTGGAACGAGAATAGTCAAAATCGGGGCGGATATCAATCTAGTCTTCAGTGTTTGGAAACTCTTCTCACATTTATCGGTCCACACAAACTTTTCACCTTTCTTAGTCAAACTGGTGAGAGGTACGGAAATCCGAGATTAGTCTTCTATGAATTTCCGATAATAACCAGCTAGACCCAGAAAACTTTTGATTTCCGAAACGCTCTTTGGTGCTTCCCACTTCACAATAGCCTCGATCTTGCTGGGATCCACTTTGATTCCTTCAGCGGATACTACATGGCCTAGAAAGGCAACTTCACTTAGCCAAAACTCGCACTTTGAAAATTTGGCATATAGCTTCTCTTTCCTTAAACGCTGTAGGGCTGCGTTTAGGTTCCTGATATGGGTTTCCTTGTCCTTGGAATATACCAATATGTCATCAATAAATACTATAACCGACGTATCCAACATATCATGGAAAACTCGGTTCATAAGTTCCATGAACGTTGCCGGTGCATTAGTTAATCCGAAAGACATAACCAAAAATTCATAATGTCCATATCTGGTCCTGAATGCTGTCTTCGAAATATCACCTTCTTTAATCTTCAGCTGATGATAGCCTGATCGAAGGTCGATCTTAGAAAATACTTTTTCTCCTTGTAACTGATCGAACAAGTCATCGATCCAAGGTAGTGGATATCGATTCTTGATTGTCAGTTTATTCAACTCCCGATAGTCGATGCATAATTGAACGATACCATCTTCTTCTTTACGAACAACACCGGTGCACCCCATGGAGATATACTGGGTCGAATATAACCCTTGTCCAGTATTTCTTGTAGTTGCACCTTCAGTTCCGTAGGAGCCATTCTATAGGGTGCTTTTGATACGGGTGCGGCTCCCGGTATAAGGTCTATTACAAACTCCGTAGCTCGGTCGGGTGGTAATCCGGGTAGTTCCTTCGGAAATACGTCAGGATAGTTCCACACGACCTCAATATCTTCCATTCATGGCGCTTCCTTGGTTAGGTCGACCACGGATACTAGATACCCGATTACTCCTTTCTCAAGGCACTTCTTAGCCTTTAGTACTGAAAGTATGAGCTTGCGT
The DNA here is from genome assembly GCA_028583415.1 of Protea cynaroides. Lineage (NCBI taxonomy): Eukaryota > Viridiplantae > Streptophyta > Magnoliopsida > Proteales > Proteaceae > Protea > Protea cynaroides. The sequence goes on along the minus strand of CM053268.1, from coordinate 11,433,418 downwards.
CTCCGGGGAAGTTTGGTTCTCGAGAAACTTAATTCTGCTCCTTCTTTGTCTTTGAACGTTAGCTTCTTTTCGGCGCATAATAGATTTGCAGAATGCCGAGCTAACCAGTCCATTCCCAAGATGACATCAAAGTCTGCCATCTCAAGTTGTATCAAGGTTGCATCTAAAGTCTTCTCTCCAATGAGAACTGGACATGGTCCATAACCTTTCTCTAGTTCCACTTCTAACCCCATCGGTGATCGTACAAGTAATTTGTAGTCTAATGTTTTGATGGGTAATTTCGTCTTCTTTCCAAATGACACAGATATAAATGAATGAGTAGCTCCGGAATCAAAGAGTACTCTGGCGGGTACACCATTTATTGGTACAATACCTGTGATTTATCTTTACTTAGTCTACATGCTCATTCAATGTAATTACAACTTTAAAAGTTTCAGTCATACCTGTGACTACATCGGGTGAGGCGGCTGCATCCTCGGACGTAACAGCATATACACGTCCTTGATGGAATTGCTTTTTGGGCTTAGGGCACTCCCTTGCCATATGTCCCGGCTGGTTGCAGTTAAAACACTTCATGGAACTGATGGGTATCCGACCCTCAGTTCTGACCCTTGATTTTCTGTCAGATTCCCGAGAGCCTAGGGTCAATGGGAGGGTCGATTCGAGGGTCGATTGTGCTGGGCGAATTGTCCGACCCTCGGACCAAAAATCAGATTTTTAAGATCCGATTCTGGGTCATTTCTCACTATTCCTCCTCCGTTTCGACTCGTCTCTCCTCTCTGAGTTGCTACAATGCTACTCTACTGTTTTGGATCGGTTTGACTCCGGTTTCGACGTCCACGTCATCACTACAGGTATGTCTTCCCATTTTTACCTGTTTTTAGGTTTCCATTTCTAAGTTTTTGTCCATTTAACTTGTATTTTTCGAATTAAACTTTTTCCAATCGTAAAAATTCGATTTTTATTGGGGGCTTTTGTTATTGATGTTTCGAGGAACGAAAGCCCTCAAAAAATTTTGAGTTTCATCGATTGGTTATCGAGAAACTTGAAATTTTATCTTTTTGCCCTAATTTGACGACATTTTCGATTTTTCTTGAATTTCTTTAAATTGGACATCGTCAGTTAAAATTTCCTACTGCATGTGGGTTGTAGGATATGTTTAAACCTTCGTAAGTCCTTATGCCCACTTGTATGGTGAGGAATGGGCTTTATGGTCAACTTACGTCGTTATTAAATCAATTTCGGATTTTTATCCCAATATTAACTCCTTGTTTTCCTTCTCTTTCTTATTTTGCAGATACCATGGCTCGTACTAAGGTACCCCGAGTTCGTGATCCCCTTCGCTTTCGTTCCAATGAAGCTAAGGCACGTTATGCTGACTATGCCCGTAAGAAGGTTGAGGGTGGTCGTATGGTGAACTTGGCTGAGTCAGCTGTGTTCAACGTAGAGGGAGCCTTTAGTGACATGGGGTGGCTTCCTGTCATTACATACGATGCGTGCACCTGCCCGGATTTGGTGCGTCAGTTCTATTGTAATCTCCAGGTGGTGGGGAATTACAATGACGTTGAGCATGGTCAGGAGTTGCGCATCACCAGCTACGTCAAAGGGGTAGATATCTCCTTCGACTATCGGCAGCTGGCCGACTTGTTGGGCATTCCTTATGATGGCCCCATGGTATACTGTGCGCCTAGAGAGCCATAGTTTCTTGAGATGGAGATGAGGGCAGAGATCGATAATCAGTTGCTCCGTCCTGATCGTTGGCAGATGAGGGCTTGTTATCTGCGTCCAGCTCCACGGGTCTTCTGTAAGATTATCCAGCATAATCTGATTCCACAGAGTGGGCACTATGAGAGGGTTTCTCAGCTGACCCAGTTCCTGATTTATAGCATCTGCACTCGCCAGCCCGTCTGTCTTCCCTACATCATCATGCGGACTATGATTAGTGCTACATTGGCTGGGCATAGGGGTAATCTACCTTATGGAGGCATGATTACAGTCCTTCTGACCCGTCTGGGGGTTGACCTATTAGATGAGAAGATCCAGGAGAAGACCTTCTCGTCGCCTCTAGATTGGGAGGCAATCTGCAAGATGGGTATGCGGGATGCCCAGGTTAGTGAAGAGGAGAGGAACGCGATGGTGCGTCCTCACACTCATATCGAGATGGCTGATGCTGAGGCTGCTGCTGTTGCTGCTAGAGCTCGCGTGGATCCTGTCGACGATGATGATCGTATGTATATGGATGTCGACTCGATACCACCGCCTTCACCTACACATGCGACTGGTGTTGGCACTTCTTCTGCGGCGAACCCTGTACCTAAGGCTGGTCCTTCGCATGAGGCTGGTCCTTCACTTCCACCTTCTAACATGATGGAGATGCTGCAGGAGATCAAGGAGGCTCAGTGCAGATTTGATCTGAGGATGGAGGAGTTGTTAGACGCCCAGCGTATGAGGGTGGATGAGCTGTTATCGGTCCAGCGGGCGACTGATAGGAGAGTAGCCGATCTGGCAGCTAGTCTCCAGACGACCCAGACCCAGGTGGCCTGGTTGACTAGGGTCTATGCTAAGGACTATGACCGAGATCGTGAGGCACCGCCTCCTCCTTCACCTCTAGCTTCATGATTGTATTTATTTTTCTTGTACTACAGAGTAACTGTCTAGGTTGTGGACTGTACTCTGCTTTAGTTATGTATATACGTTTTGTTTTTCTCACTCATTGTATGTAACTTGTTTTCCCTTTAATAGATGTATTATTCTCTTTTTAAATTTGATCTCAATCATCACTTGTGCTTACAGTGTGTTTATATTAAAGCTTTTACTTTTATCCTATCTCAGTTCACAATGGTCTTGAATGTGTGTTAGTTCGACGGGCAGGGCCTGAGATGCTCTGACACCAAGTTGTCACACTCCAATTCTGCACTATTCAGAATGGTGTGACGAACCGCTAATAAACCAACGGTTCAACCAGGATCTCAAATAGGCTATCCCCGCGTTATCCAAACTCATGCACATCCATAATCATAATCAGAGTAAATACACAATAGCGGAAGTCTTATAATAACATGAACTGAGAAACTAAAATGATATTAATAATTTAATAGCAAATTATTCTGTTTTCAACTAAGACATAATTAATTATCAAATACTTGTCTTAATAAATCCAATAAAGAAACCTATAAAATATCTAATCAAATATACACGAGTTGCACTCGCAAGAGGAGTCATGTGTATCCACTTCAGCTTCAGCTTCCATCGCCGCTACGTTCCCGTATGCAGACGCATTCATATAATCTTCAACGGTATAACCTGCATCATCAACTAAAAATATTCGACGTCGAGGAGTGAGCACACATCACGGCTCAGTGAGTAGCCAAAACAATGCAACAATACATATGCATGCAAAAAGTCAATTTATATCTTTGGTCTGATATATAAGTTTGCAGTATGCAATAGAAAGATTTAAGTAGCCAAAGGTCGCGTTTATTGACCCCACCTCTATACACGAGTGTGTGACGTTACCCGAAGATCACGTTTATCGTCAACTCGCATGCACCCAATCATGAACATTATATAACAAAGGTTACGTTTATTGCTATATAGTGCCATACCAACACGTAAGCCCCTGTTAGCGAGGGCTGCAAACTGGGCTCGCAACTAACCAATCCTAATGCCAAAAGTGTATCCAAGGCCTTAACCCAGCATCCCTCAGAATGTCCATAGAGATAGAGCTAAGGCCCCCCGGTAGAGTCAAAGACTACAAGGACCGAGACTACCTCCCCTGATACTCTATGACATAATAGTTCTGCTAAAGTAATGGCGATACGACGATGCCAATGCACAAGACTGGAGTTAGAGATAGAGCTAAATTGCTGAGACCCGCCAAAGGTTAACGTTTATTGACGTTCTCATCACACCTCCCCTGATACTCGCTCGCATTAAGTACATCAACCACACACATACAAGCACATGCCTATTCCTATCATCATCATCATCATCATGTTATAAACAATAAAGTAAATATGTATGAACAAGTAATAGAAATATTGGATGGCATGCTGTATGCACATTACAAACATATTCACATAGAATCAAACATGGCACAGGACTCAAGAAAATAGAAAAACAGTTTGTTATTAACCAATTTAGTTTGGGGTTCTGGTTCCTTACCTTAGCTTGCTAATAGATACTTTTTCAAGCTTTAGAATCACCTTTACAGTGTTATTGTATTGCTAGAAGCCCTAACAAAGTTGACAGAATTTAATTAGAATTTATTCAGAATTTAAAAACTACTCTGTTAACTGAGGGTCAGAGGTAGGGTCGGAGTCAGGATCGACCCTGGGTGCGACTCTCCCATAACTCTGAACTTCCCGAACACTGAGGGTCGATGGTCAGGAACACCTAGGGTCGGATGGTCATCGACCCTCGGTGCACTTTGATCCAATTCCCTCTTTTAATCCATTCTTCGTGGTTAGAATCCTATGGCTTGCTCTTACATTCCATTATACATTCATTCCATGGTCTGAAACCATGTATAACCCACCTAGATAGCTTTCATGCACTTTTCTATGGTTTTCCATGAAAACCTAACCATAGATTGATGGTTTGGGTTTCTTCGAGATCACACTCTCAACAATAACTAACCTAAGGTCTGTAGAAACTCATGGAATTAGTATCCATACCTGAGAAGATAACATTTTCTCTGAAACTCTTCTCCTTTTTGCTAAGTTCTCTTCCTAAGTTCTTCTTCCTCTTTTTCTTCTCCTCTCTTTCTCTCAATTCGATTAGGGTTGTGAAAGGAGTGAAAGTGGCTTAGGAACATCCTTTAAATAGAGTAGGAACATCCTAAATAAGTCCCTCTGAGATTAGGAAAGAATCCCAATAAAAAAATATAAAAATTTCCTAATTTCTATATTCGACAGAATCCGAGGGTCGATGGGAGGGTCGATGATCCTGTCGACCCTAGGGTCTTAAGCTATCCGACCTTCCCTTCAAAACTGAGGGTCTGACTTTCTGTTTTGGGAGGTCCGACCCTGCTTAGCTGGGTATGCGACCCTTCCCCTATTTTAAGTGTTTTTGGGTCGATTTGATACCTGGGATCTCGTTCCCCTTCACGCCCTTGGTCCATTTGCCTCGACCATGATGGGTAAACCTGGTTCAAGGTGGTAAGACCGGGTTAGATTGACACGGGTCTTACAACCTGGGTAGGTATGGTCTACCATACAATAGGAAAGAAAGACCACTGACTAATAGTCGTATGGTCGATGTTTTCAAGCATATGGTTGACGGGTTTTGGGACCGTTTGATCCCAAACTAGACTCCAACTTTGGAAACTTTCCAAATAAAAGGAGGATCTCTTTTCTATTGTTGGAGAGCCTTACATGGAGAGTTTATCTCTTTATAAAAGATGTTCCTCAATCTTTTTTCACTCTTTTGGAACATCATCAAACCCTAGAGGAAGAGAAGGAGAAGGAGAGAAGACTAAGAAGAAGGTTGAGAGAAGAGTTCTACAAACTCTCTACAACAAGTAAGGTATGGACCTTGTCTCTGTAGCCTTAGAACATTAAGAGTAAGAATTTCTAGTGTAAATTGTAATACCAAACCCAATGTAAGGATTCAACTTGGGGATTCTCTAAGCAAATCTCAAGAAGGGACCATGGAGAATGGGTTAGAGTAATTAGTTGGTAAAACTAAGAAATTTGGTCTTAGAATGATCATTAGGAAGGACCCTATTGAAGAGCCAAGAGGAAGAATTCAGATTGAAAGTAGAATTGGTCAGAAAACCATATAGTCGCAGTTACAGTCGACCATAGCATGGCCAGGGTATCGGCCATAGCCATTTGGGAAGAATCCAGGAACTGTATGGTTGAATATAGTGCGACCATAGGGTATCGACCGTATGTGGTAAGGTCGACAGCATGAGACCATAGGACCAATCAGACACCTATCAATGATCTGTTTTGATTTTCGACTACTGTAACATGGTACATATGAACCCTAAGTTAAATTCATGTAACTTCTAGGTTACTAAATTGATTCAAAGAGAGTTATAAGGCTTGGAAGGAGATCAAGCTTTGCTAACAGGTGAGCGAACAAGGCCTAAATTAATTGGATAATAATAAACTGTTATTTTAATAAGTCCAATGCCATGATATATTCTATGCTTGTATGTTTGTAATGTGCAACTCACATGTCATCCAATATTACTGTTATTACTGCTAATGCATATTTACTTCTGTCTTTTTCCTACTATATTGGTTGATGATGATAGGAATAAGCATGTGACTGTGTGTGTGTAGTTAGTGTGTTGGATGGGGCATCAGAAGGAGGACGTGGTATTGTGTCTCTGACCTAGTCACCAGACTCTAGCTCTATCTCTACTCAAGTCTTGTTTACTAACATCGTCGTATCGTCATTACCTTAGCAAAACTATTACGTCGTAGGGCATCAGGGGAGGTTGTAAGACCCGTATCAAACTAACCCGGTCATACCACCTTGAACCAAGTCTACCCATCATGGTCGAGCCAAATGGATCAAGTGCGTGAGGGAGATCACGATCCCAGGTATTAAACTGACCCAAAAACACTAAAATAAGGGGGAGGGTCGCATACCCAGCAAGGCAGGGTCGGACCCCCCCAGTATAAAAGTCAGACCCTAAGTTTTTAACCGGGGGTCGGACATTTTAGAACTAGGGGTCGACGGGATCTCCAACCCCCTCATCGACCCCCAATCTGTCGACAGAAACCGTGAATTAGGAACTTTCCAAATTTCAATGGGATTCTTTCCTAATCTCAATGGGACTTATTTTGGGAGTTCCTACTCTATAAATAGGACGTCCCTACACCTCTTTCACTCCTTTTAGAACCCTAATTTGATTGAGAGAAAGATAAGAGAAGGAGAGGAGAAAGAGAAGAGAAGGAAAGTGGAGAGAAAGATCAAAGAGAAGGCTTCAGAGAAACCAGCCTAATTCTCAGGTATGGATACTATCTCCATGTAGTTCTAAAGACCTTAGAGTAGATAGTGAAGAGAGAATGATCTAGGAGAAACCCAAATCATCCATCCATGGTTAGGTTTTTATGAAAAACCATGGGGGAGATCATAAAAACCATGTAGGTGAATAAACTATGGTTCTAAGCCATAGAACATGTATGTAATGGATTTTAGAAGCAAGCCATAGGACCTAAACCCGAAGGAATGAACTTTAGGATGAAAATTTGACTAAACCCACAAGGGGTCGCACGGGGGGTCGATGGCCAATCGACCCTACCAGACCCTAACAACCGACCCCCAGTGTTCGAGAAGTCTAGAATCTGGGTGGTAGCACCCAGGGTCGATGGAACCTCTGACCCTGGCATCAACCCCCAGTTAACAGCATGCTTTTAAAAATCAGAATTAATTCTAATTAAATTCTATTACTTGATTAGGTCTTCTAGTGATATAATATTGATATTTAGTTGATTCTTAAAGCTTGAAAGAGGATCTACGATCAAGCAAAGGTGAGGGAACAAAACCTAAACTAATTGGTTAATAATAAACTGTTTTATTCTTGAGTCCAATGCCATGATTGATTCTATACGTGTATGCTTGTTATGTGCATTCAACATGTCATCCAATATTTCTATTATTACTGTTCATGCATATTTAAATTATTGTTTATAACATGATGATGATGATGATGATGATGATAGGAATAGGCATGTGAATGTATATGTGTGGTTGTTGTGCTTGATGCGAACGAGTATCAGGGGGGTGTCATAGGCCAGGCCTTAGCACTCTAGCTCTATCTCTAACTCAAGTCTTGTCCACTGACATCGTCGTATCGCCATTACCTTAGCAGAACTATTACGTCATAGTGTATCAGGGGAGGTGGTCTCGGACCGTGTAGTCTTTGACTCTGTCGGGGGGCCCTAGCCCTATCTCTATGGACGTATTGAGGGATGCTGAGGTAAGGCCTTGGATACGCTGATTGGCATTAGGATTGGTTAGTTGCGAGCACAGTTTGCGAGCCCTCGCCAGCAAGGGCTTACGTGTTGGTATGGGCAACCGGTACAACAATAAACGTAATCTTTGCATGTACATTGTCCATGGTGGGTGCATGTGGGATGACAATAAACATTACCTTTGGGCAGCTTCACACACTCGTGTATAGAGGTGAGGCGTCAATAAACGTAACCTTTGGCCACTAATCCTTTCTATAGCACATTGCAAACTTATTTACCAGACCAAAGATATGAATTGAATGCATGCATATGTTTGTTGCATTATTTTGTTTTCTCACTGAGCCATGATGTGTGCTCACCCTCTCGAAGTCAAATATTTTTAGTTGATGATGCAGGTACTACGGTCGAAGATTATATGAGTGCTCCGGTGTACGCGTGTGTTGCTGCAATGGAAGCCGAAGGCTTAATGGTTATGCATGACTCCTCATGCGAGTGCAACTCTGCGTATTCGATTAAATTTTCATTTGAATTATTAAAGGAATGTAATTGATATTTTATTTATTTATGTCTCAGTTGATACAACAATAACTTGATATTTTTATTATGGTTATCACAGTTAGATCTCTCAGTTCATTTACTATAAGACTTTCGCTATTGTATATTATTCTGATAATGGTTGTGGATGTGTATGATTTTATTTTTAATGGACACAGCCTATTAGAGATCCGGTTGAACCGTTGGTTTATTAACGGTTCATCACACCGTTCTGAATGGTGCAAAATTGGGGTGTGACAGAGGTGGTCTCAGACCGTGTGGTCTTTGACTTTGCCGGGGGGCCTTAGCTCTATCTTTATGGACTTATTGAGGGATTTTGGGGTGAGGCCTTGGATACACTAGATGACATTTAGGATGGTTAGTTGCAAGCCCAGTTTGTAAGCCCTTACCAACATGGGCTTATGTGTTGGTATGGGTAGGGCATCAGGGGAAGTGTTGGCGGTGTATTGGGACATTTTAGCTCTATCTTTATTCCATGGTAGGGTGGATGTGGACGACAATGGTGTTTGATCCATTGGGTGGGCTTACACACCTATGTATAGAGGTGCGGTGGCTGCCAAACCTTTCTATAGCACATTGCAAACTTAAAAATCAGACCAAAGATATTGAATTGAATGCATGCATATGTTTGTTGCATTATTTTATTTTGCTCACTGAGCCGTGATGTGTGCTCACCCTTTTGACGTCGAATATCTTTAGTTGATGATGCAGGTCCTACTGTAGAAGAGTACATGAATGCGCCGTCATATGGACATATGGCGGCTATGGACATAGAAGCTGTTGAAGATGCGCATGATCCTTTATGCGAGTGCAATCAATGCGTCTTTGATTAGTTTAGTTATATTTTGGATTATCGGACATGTAATTGACTATGTTATTTTATGTCTTGAGTTACTTGGAGATAACTAGATACAATATTTATTTATTACTGTTAGAAACTCAGTTCATTAATTATAAAGACTTTCGTTTATTTGTTTAATATCTCTGATTATTACCTTGGAATGTGTGTATGGTTTGATATGGTGGGTACTACGTAAACGAGATCTTGGTTGAACCATTTGTTTATTGATGGTTCATCACACTATTCTGGTTAGTCAAGAATTAGGATGTGACAACCACCCACCCACCCACCACCATTGCCGCCACCACTATTACCATCGTTGCCATACCACCCCCCACCACCACCACCACCCACCCACCACTACCATCACCACCATTGCTACACCACCTACCACCATCACCACCGATGCCACCACCTACCACCACCACTACTGTCGCCACTACCACTACTACCACCACCACTACCGCCACAATCGCCACCACCCACCACCATCTTCACTGCGACCCACCACCAACTACTACCACCGCCACCAATAAGCTCCAGAATAAGCTCTCGAATTGATTATAGAGCAGCGTTATCAACCAACATTCTAATCCAAAAATCCTGACTCTATAGAAGAAGTAGACAATGACTCCAGACCAGAAGTAACTCCAAGGGAGCTGGAGTGTTATCAAATGGGGCCTTAAAGCTCCATCTCAAGTGAAACAGCCTTAGAGTTATATAGGAAGTAGGAACTCCTAATTTCTCTCAACTTCCTCATCACATGGCTTCTCTCTATCATCTCCATCTTCTGGAGGAATTATACTTCAAGAAGTAGACCTGGAAGTTCAACTCTACTAAACCTCTCTCTCTAGGGGATGTAAGGTTCATTATAAAAACTCTGACATGTCCTTAGAGAAAGATTGTTGTTAGAGGAGAAGAAAGTTGGAAGAAAGAAGGAAGAGAAGAAGGGAGAAAGCCTACAAGTGCTGTCAGAGGGGTTGGGCTCTCATTTTCACCGTTTGACCTTAGTTGCAGGTAATACCCTGTACCTTACACTATAGAAACTATTAAAATGGAATCCATATAGTCAAATTTGATTAAATAATATCATGATGGATGGACATGGAAATCCATCATCAGTGATAATTACGAATAGATAATGGAAGTAAGAATGAGTTTACGTAACCTAAGTACTGTCAAAGAAATACATTACTATGAAAATCAATAGACATAGAAGAAGAGGGGAAAACCCCTTGCTAAGGAAATTAGGTAGTGCAAGGTCATGGGCCAATACCAAAATTTATGTCCAAGGAAGTATTAGGAATCCCAAAAGGAGAAGCCTGAGAGCAGGGCCGGATGGTATGCCGAATGAGAAATCTAAGCATCCAACCAGGCCAAGTTGCACAGGCCAACCCTTCTAGCAAAGGCTGGATGTTACCACGGATGATGGACCCTAAGATCTGGCCTAACTACCGAACAGTTCCAGAAGGCCACTGGAAGTGGTCAGATGTAGCGGCAGTCATTGATAATATTTTGATCGATGCCACCACCGACCCTTGGCAGAAGGTTCAGACCTTTGTTGGATGCTATGTCGGTCACGATATATGTGACTAAGGTATCGATCGATGAATCCCAGACTTCTATAAATTGAGAATAAATAACATAAAAATTGTAACCAATAACTCTGCACTCTGTGTAAGACCCACACTCCACCAACTTGGTCTAATCGTATCGTGCTAGGTCTTCCCATCATTGCTGGACCAAGTGGACCGATCGTGTGAAGATGGATCACAAACCAGGTACAAAAATCGACTCAACACCCAATACTGTATGCATATGATCGGATACTTGGGTAGGTATGGTCGACCATATGGTAAGAATGAAGATCTCAGATCCAGGACCCCACGGTCGATGATTTCGACCTTACGATCGACGGGTTTTGTAACCGTAGCCATCAACCGTGAGACCCCAGATTAGACTCTGAGTTGGAAACTTTCTTAATTTGAGGAGGAGTTCTTTCCTAATTGAAAAATGACTCTATATGGAGAGTTTTTCTCTAAATAAAGGACATCCCTCAGCCCTTTTTCACTCTTTTAGAACATTAATAAACCCTAGAGAAAGAGAAGGGAAGAAAAGGAAGAAAAGGAGAAGAAGAAAAGGAGAAGAAGAAAAGGCTAAGGAGAGGATTTTGCTGAGAAGAGATTGGCTCTCTACCATAGGCAAAGGTATGAACCTAATCTCTGGAGATGTAAACTCTAAGGAATAAGACTTCTATGGAGGTTAGGAGATATCAACCTATTACGATCTATGTGATTCCTTGAGAAAATCCCAAGGATAACCATAAGGGATGAGTTTGATGATTAGGGTTGATAAGAAACTACTAATGATGACCTTAGGATAAACCCAATTGAAGAGTAGAGGAATTGACCCTGGAAGAACTCGAATTGTATGTAGTCTGTGACCAGAAATCTCAAGGTCGTAGCTACGGTTGACCATAGCATGACCAGCATGACCAGAGGATCGACCATAGGCATTCGGGAAGATTTCAGATACCATATGGTCGCAGCTACGGTCACACCATATGCGACCGTAGGGTATCGACCGTAGGTAGTAAGGTCGACACAGTAAGAGACCATAGGACCAATCAGATACATATCAGTGCTTTATTTCAATTTTTGACTACTGTAATTTGTTACATATGAACCCTAACTTATATTCATATAACTTTTAGGTTATTAAATCAAATCAAAGAGAATTAAAAGGCTTAGAAGGAGATCAAGTTTTGCTAACAGGTGAGGGAACAAGACCTAAACTAATTGGATAATAACAAACTATTTATTTATTTGAGTCCAATGCCATGATTGATTCTATATTTGTATGTTTGTAATGTGAATCTTACATGTCATCCAATATTTCTGCTATTACTGCTCATGCATATTTATTTCTGTTTATTTATAGAAAAAATTTCATCTACACCCCATCAAAGATTGTTAACATCATCTAGATCCACAAGAATGAAGAAACATCACCTAGGTCCACTTAACTGACGAAAATCACTAAAATTGTTGAAATACAGTTTTACCCTTCATTTTTATATTTTACCCTATTAATTTTAAAAAACTTAAAAGATTTATTCCAAACAGCCTTCTTCTCCAGCGACGTGAAGATTTTTCCGGTAATGTGAGCTTGAGACAAAATCTGGATATGCTTCGCTCCATATCTCCATCATCAATTACGTCTCCCTCTATCTCTTTCTTTGAGAATCTCTGCCCTCTCTCTCTTTATTTGTGAATCTACTGCAACTTTCTAATCTCAGGTGAAATGCGCCCAAAGAACATATTACCATCGAGAAGAAGCTTCTGAACACCAGAGAAGTTACCTATGGATGGAGGCAGAGATCCCGTGAGCTGGTTGTTCGAAAAAAGATCTACCCTAGATTCACAGCCATCGAATCAGTCTCTGGAAAGCTCCCTGCAAGATAGTTATCTTGAAACTGAGAAGAAGCTTTTGAACACTAGAGAAGTTACCTATGGATGGAGGCAGAGATCCCGTGAGTTGGTTGTTCCAAAAAAAGATCTGCCCTAGATTCACAGCCACCGAATCAGTCTCTAGAAAGCTCCCTGCAAGATAGTTATCTTGAAACTCGACCTGAGCGAGCTGGGGCAGGCCGAAAAACCCTTTTGGAGTTCGATTGGTTTCATTTTCTCCCAAACAATAACAAAAATCTTTTGATGGAGTGCAATCTATCTTAGTGGAGCTCACCATCTGTTGGAGCCATTCCAGCCCCCCTAATTTTCCTCCAAATCAGCTCCTGCCATATGAATCTGACTATGAAGAAGAGCAGAAGAGGAAAGAAGAAGAGGAAAGGAAGAAGAAGAAGAAGGGTAAAATGGTATTTTATCTTTACTCTAAGGGCAGTATTGTCCATGGAAAATTTTATTTCAGCTGACGTCAGCATCTAACTGGAATCAACTGACGGAGTGGACTTCTTTGATTACCATAGCCAAAGTTTTGGGACCTAGGTGATATTTTTGCAAACTTGTGGGTGTAGATAATGTTAACAATCTTTGATGGGGTGTAGATGAAATTTTTTCTTATTTATAATATGATGATGGTGATGCTAAGAATAGGCATATTATTATGTGTGTGTGGTTAGTGTGCTTGATGCGAATGGAGCATCAGGGGGAGGATGTGGCATGGTGGTCTTGACCTGGTCACCAGACTCTAGCTCTATCTCTAATCAAGTCTTGTTCACTGACATCATCGTATCGCCATTACCTTAGCAGAACTATTATGTCATAGGGCATCAGGGGAGGTGGTCTCGGATCGTGTAGTCTTTGACTCTGCTGGGGGGCCTTAGCTCTATCTCTATGGACGTATTGAGGGATGCTGGGATGAGGCCTTGGATACACTGGATGACATTTAGGATTGGTTAGTTGCGAGCCCAGTTTGCAAGCCCTCGCCAATAGGGACTTACGTGTTGGTATGTGTAGGGCATCAGGGGAACTATTGGCGGTGTTTGATCCAAACACTTTAGTTTTATCTCTATTCCATGGTGGATGCATGTGGGACGACAATGGTGTTTGATCCATTGGGCAGATTCACACACTTGTGTATAGAGGTGTGGGGGCCACCAAACCTTTCTATAGCATATTGCAAACTTAAAAACCGGACCAAAGATATGAATTGAATGCATGCATATGTTTTTTGCATTGTTTTGTTTGCTCACTGAGCCATGATGTGTGCTCTCCCTTTCGACATCGAATATTTTAAGTGATGATGCAGATCTTACGTAAATGCGCTGATGTATGGACATGTTGCAGCCATGGACGTAGAAGCTGTTGAATATGCACGTGATTCATCATGCTATGAGTGCAACCAGTGCATATTCGATTAGTTTAGCTATATTTGATTATTGGAACATGTAATGGATGATTTACTTTTATGTCTTCAGTTATTTAAAGATAACTGGATTAAGTAATTATTTATCATTGTTAGATACTCAATTAATTATCTATAAGACTTCTGCTTATTTGTTATTTATCTCTGATTATTTCAATGGAAGGTGTGTGTGGTTGATATGGTGGGTATTACCTAACAAAGATCCTAGTTGAACTGTTGGTTTATTGGCGGTTCATCACATTAATCTGGTTAGACCAGAATTGGGGTGTGACACTCTGTATAGTTGTAAAGCACCTCGAAAACATTAATTTATCTAGTGTGGACAACCACAATTACATGATTTTAGGTGAGGAATAGACCTTGACCTAATTTTGGTTTGTTTAAAATATGCTGATGATTGATACTGCATGCTTGTGATTATATCATGTATAACATGTCATCCAATAATTGTCTTTTGCATGCATTACATCAGTATTATGATTTACTGTGGTTGTATGTGTGATTGCTTAAGAGGTAGTGGTGAAAGTGTCGAGGACTGCTGGATTCGACTTGCTGAGCAAACTAATTATCACGTATTGTCTAGTATTCTAGTAGAGGACAACATCTTGGGGGAGCAAAACAGATGGTCTGAGAATCTTACTAGAGTTATGAGAACGTACATAGGATGTCATATAGGACTGGTTAGTGACAGAACCCATGTGTGTGACCCTGGTCAGTAGGGGGTCAGGTGTTGCTAGGATAGAGTGATAAGGGGGAAGGATCGTCAGTATTCATTGGAGTGTCACTGGCCGGACTTACTACCCGATCATCATTCTGATTGGGATATCACATGGCTTTACCAGGGTAATTGGAGTAGGTTGGTAAGTGTCCAAACACTTCCGTGCATGGAGGTTATAGTCAGCTTCGGGGAAGTGTGGGTAGGTCTTACCATAGCATATTTAGCATACATTTGACCGGACTCTTTTTAGTTGTGCCTGCAGGTATTACGAAGATGGATCATGAAGGTGTCCCAACCAATCCAGAGTTCCCTGGTGGAGTAGTCATGGAGCCGATGAGACAAGCGGTGGATCGTGAATGTAATGGAAATGTGCTAAAGTAGGAGACCACTTCAGATTATGAAGTTATTATTAGACATTAGTTTATAGTATTCCAGCCTTACTAATGAGTAGTGCTCACTGTTATAGGGCTAAGCAGATATGTTTTCTTGATTGATTGAGACCAAGAATAACCATCGAATATAGTCACATGTTTATTTACTTACTTTAAATATCAATAGAGCTCAATTTATTTAGTATGATTCTGCTATATTAATTTCACTCTGAGTCTATGCTATGGGAGGAATGGTGGTTTGATTTCAGTATCTACTTAGCATGTATCCTGGGCTGGATCCAGTTGCCAGTCGAAATTTTACATATCGTAAATTCGATATGTGACAGCCAAGGCATATCCGAGTCACATCCTAGGCACATCCGAGGCACATCTGAGGCACCTTCGAGGCATATCCTATCTCTCCAATCTCATATAATCCATTTTATAAGAAATAGCTAATATATATATATATATATATATATATATATATATATATATATATATATATATATATATATATATATAATCCATTTTATAAGAAATAGCTAATATATATATATATATATATATATATATATATATCCACACTACAGAGTATGGGTTAAGTCAAACTCATTGAACCTTTTTCACTAGTGTAGCCGACTGTCCTACCAATCATGTATTACCATTCGACCCTTTAGTCAACCCTTTCCTTAAATGGGCATTCTGACCCTGTCCCCATGTTGAGTTCTTACTCTTCCAGTGAAACTTTGATCTTCCTTCGATTCTTTATGAAAGATATCCAATCAATTAGAATCAAAGTTAAAGAAAGTCTTTATCCTCACCGTGTTCTTTATATGGAAATTAGTCAAATACACACGAAATACATGTAGGATCATCATTAAAACCATCATATTTGCCGGCCATCGACGAACTGATCGAAGTAACCAACTGAAGTTAGCTTCAGTCATTATGTATTGAACAGAGGCAAAACCCATGTCATTGCTTTTTTACCCATTTAGTTTTTGTTTTTGCTTAGTTTAGCCAATCTATCATGAAAGGTAAAAAAGGGTAAAGGAAACTTGTTTTGATTGTCCTCATGCTTACTATTTGCTCTTAATTCAACGCACTTCCTCTCTACTGTACTAGTAGATACTGCTACTTCCTCTCGAACCACAGTAATAAAGCAACTAAACCTTTCCAGACCATACAAGTGTACGACCTATTATCATGAATGTTTAGAAAATTCACCCATAAAGATTCTCATCGGAGGCCAACACACCTCCTACATTCATTTAGGTCAGCACATAGTATGCACCACATTTAACATACCCCCATAATTCATGCGTTTTTGTTGATTAAGAGTTTCATAAACTCAACCTAGATCATTATGGTGGGTACTACTTTTTCCATCTAACCAGAATAAGCACAAAAAATGATAGTACTACTCAAGTCTTCCAATGACTTTGTTTTTATCCTTTAAACCTAATTATAGGGATCTCCTTTCACATAGATTATGTATCCGTCACGTTGACTCATGAATCACGGACCTTAAGCCTATTCCTTTAGATGTATCAAAGATAATCTTAGTGGACCGCAGCTTTGTTAGCATATCTACTACGTTTGCCTTTGATTTAACGAAGTTTATTGAAATGATACCATCTTCTAAATATTGTCGCACCAGATTATGCCTAAGACATATATGCCTTTTCTTACCATTATATACCTTGCACTTAGCTTTAGTGATCACTACCTGACTATCACAGTGAATATGAATAGGTGGAACAGGTATTTGCCATAATGGTATATCCGCTACTAGATTCCTAAGCCATTCGGCTTCTGAACCTGTTTTCTCTAAAGCCACAAACTCAGCTTCCATGGTGGAACTCGCCCCACAAGATTGTTTAATCGATTTCCATGAAATCGCACCTCCACCCTAAGTGAACACATAACCACTAGTAGCAAGAGTTTCTTTCGAATCAGAAATCCAATTCACATCACAAAAACCCTCAAGAACTACCGAGTGACCACTATAATATAAATCATAATTTATGGTACCCTTTAGATACCTTAATAAACGTATCAAGGCATCTCAACTTTTCATTCTAGGGTTTCTTATATTTGACTTAACTTCCTTACAGCGAGGGCAATATCAGGTCAAGTATAATTCATTAAATATGAAACTGAACCAGTACTTTGAGAATACAATTTTTGAGACATTGGTTTTCTCTCATAACTTCAAAAATGGGAATCAACCGACAATGGAATACTTAGAGGCTTTTCCTCAAAATAGCCCTACTTTTTAAGTATGCTTTCCATATGGTGTACTTGAGACAGAATTATTTAATTTTGTCTCCTTATAACCTTCATTATCAAGCTAACATCAGCTTCACCCATATCCTTAGTGTCATACTGGGACATAAGGAAAGGTTTGGTTGATTTAACAATATCAAGGCCTTTTCCCATAATTAGCATATCATCCACATACAATATTATAAATACACCTCTGTTGTGAAATTTACTATATAGACACATTTCAGAATCATTCACGTGGAAACCATTTGAAATTAACACACTACCAAAATTTTCATGCCACTATTTAAGTGCTTGCTTTAAGCCTTATAAATATAGAGCGCACAAGTTAACAAACTTTGTGCTCTTGTCCTAGAATTATACATCTTTCAGATTGTTTTATATAAATCTCTTCTTCTAAATCATCATTTAGGAATACTGTCTTAACATCCATCTGATGTATGACAAGCTTATATATAGAAGCAATTAAAATCATTAATCTTATTGTTGCAATTCTAGCTACAAGAGAAAAGATATCAAAAAAGTTTATATCTTTTTTTCTGACGGAACCCTTTCACTACCAACCTAGCCTTGAATTTGTCAAGAGATCTATTAGGTTTTAATTTCTTTTCAAAGATTCATTTTGTGTTAAGAACCTTGGTACCAGGTGGGAAAGGACTAAGTTCCAAAGTGTTATTGGCAATAATTGAATCTAACTCACTTTTTATTGCCTCTTTCCAAAAAACTGAATCAGGTAAAGTAACGGCATGTTCGTATGTTACAGGATCGTTTAAAACCATATATGTGAAGATACCATCACCCATATTAGGTTCCCTCCTTTGTCTTGTACTTTGCCTTAATTCAATTTCATTATCAGGTTCTTTATTACTTAACATAGAATCATCATTATCCTCATATTCATGTATTATAGATTCATTAGGAATAGATACATTGCTAGATAAATTTTTCTTCATAGGAAAAATATATTTAAAGAAAACAGCATCTCTTGATTCAATTATATTATTAGCATCAACTAAACCATCAACAGATTTAAGCACCATGAACCTATATGTAGCACTATGATTAGCATAACCAATAAAAACACAATCACAAGTTTTAGGGCCTAATTTTTTTTTTCTTATGTTCAGGTATGCCCACTTTAGCCAAATAACACAAAACCTTTAAATATTTAAGATTAGATTTTCTTCCATGCCATTGTTCAAAAGGAATAGAACCTTTCTTCCTATGAGGTATTCTATTCAAAATAAAACAAGTAGATAAGATTATTTTCCCCCACATATTAAGGGGTAAACCTGAACTAATTAACAAAGAGTTCATAGTCTCTTTTAGAGACCTATTCTTCCTTTCTGCGACTCCATTAGATTGGGGCTGCTAAGGGGCAGTAGTCTCATGAATAATTCTATTTTCTTCATAAAATTAAGATATATGATATTCTATCCCTCTATCAGTTCTAATTAAGATTTCTTTCCTAATTGATTTTCAACCTCAGTTTTATATGATAAAAGAGAAGTTCATCGGATCTAATTAGACGTTTATCCGATGGGAAAGGGTTCTCCCACGGGTGGTTTCTCTATTTTTTAAAAGGACTTAATTTTTTTTCTTAGGAGCTTGGGGTGTCGTGGTTCAAAGAAGATAAAGTTTAGTATACCTTGAGAAATCATCAATAAAAATAACATAATATCTTTTCCCTCCTCTTGACTCATGTGACTTAAAGTCACCTAAATCACTGTGAATTAATTCTAACAAATCACTAACTCTTTGAGTTCTAAAAAAATATGGTTTTTAGTAAACTTGGCTTCCACACAAATTAGACATTTTTCATGATTAAATTCTATATTACCTTTAATTAAATCATCATCACAAAGTCTTTTAAGATAGGGAGCATTGCAATGTCCTAATCTACCATGCCAAATATCATATGAGTTTACCATGTAAATAGAAATATTATCATTGTTATTAATTATAATTATAACACCCCAATTCTGTACCAACCAGAATGGTGTGATGAACCGTCAATAAACCAACGGTTCAACCAGGATCTCGAATAGGCTGTGTCCGTTTGCTTAAACCATACACATCCACAATAAAAATCAAAATAATACACGATAGCGGAAGTCTTTAATATTAAATGAACTGAGAGTCTAAAGATGTTATCATAAATAAATTATCCAATTATCTTCAAAAGAACTAAGACATAATTTGAATTATTTAATCAATTACATCGTCTGTATAACTTAAACAAAATCTAATCGAAAATGCATGAGTTGCACTGGCATGACGAATCATGCGACTCCATCATAACTTCTGCATCCATCATCGCCTCATGTCCGTACATAGGATCATTCATATAGTCTTCTACAGTTGTACCTGCATCATCAACTAAAAATAATCGACGTCGAAAGGGTGAGCACACATCACGGCTCAGTGAGCAAACAAAACAATGCAACAAACATATGCATGCATTCAATTCATATCTTTGGTCTGTTTCATAAGTTTGCAATGTGTAATAGAAAGGATAGGTGGATAGGTGGCCGCCGCACCTCTATACACGAGTGTGTGAAACCACCCAATGGATCAAACACCATTGCTGCCCCCACATGCACCCACCATGGAATAGGGATAGAGCTAAAGTGCTTAGGACCACACCGCATCACACTTCCCCTGATACCCTACCCATACCAACACGTAAGCCCCTGCTGGCGAGGGCTTACAAACTGGGCTTGCAACTAACCAATCCTAATGTCAAATAGTGTATCCAAGGCCTCACCCCCAGCATCCCTCAATACGTCCATAGAAATAGAGCTAAGGCCCCCCGACAGAGTCAGAGACTACACGGTCCGAGACCACCTCCCCTGATGCTCTACAACCTAATAGTTCTGCTAAGGTAATGGCGATACGACGATGTTAATGGACAAGACTTGAATAGAGATAGAGCTAGAGTCTGGTGACCAAGATGAACCATAGTGTCACATCTTCCCCCTGATGCTCTACTTGCATCAAGTACACTAACCATACACATACATTCACATGTCTATTTCTAGCATCATCATCATCATCATCATGTTATAAATAAATGGAATTAAATATGCATGAACAGTAATAACAGGAATAGTAGATGACATGTGATATGCACATTACGATCATAACAAACATAGAATCATTCATGGAATTGGACTCAATAAACAAAAAGAGTTTATTATTAGCGAATTAGTTTAGGTCTTGTTCCCTCACCTTTAATTGCTAGTAGATCCTCGTTCAAGCTTTATAATTCACTTTTAAACCATTGAAAAGACCTAATAAGTCGATAGATTTTAATTAGAATTAATTTTAATATGTTTAAACTAACTGAAACTGTAGGGTCGTAGGTGGGGTAGCACCTAGGGTAGCAGTTTCTGCGACCCCAGGGTGTAGGGTCGCAGGTGGGGTCGGATACCATTGAACCCTACGTGCAACCACACCCTCCCTGGGACTTTCCAATGGCATGTGGTCGATCATGTGGTCTCATAGGGTCGGATATCATTCGACCCTACGTGTGACCACACGTGTTCTGTGTCGACCTTTCATTCTAAAGTCCATTCCTTCATGTTTGAATCCTTTGGCTTACTATCATAGTCCATCTTATGATTGTTCTATGGCTCATAACTACAATTTATACACCATTCATTGTCCATAACAATCTCTTCCATGGAATCTCTTGGAATTTATCCATGGATGGATGATTTGGGTTTCTCCTAATCCTATGTTCTTCATAAACTATTCTAGGCTCCCAATTCATGTAGGGATTTAGGTTCATACCTTAGATTTGCTGAGATTCAGAGGTTTCTCTGAACTTTTTCTTCCTTAGTCTTCTTCTTCAAGTTTCCTTTTCTTCCTTCTCTTTTCATTCTCTCACTTTCAATTAGGGTTCTAAAGGAGTGAAAGAGGCTAAGGGACGTCCTATTTATAGAGGAAAACCCTCCATAATAAATCCCAATGAGTTTAAGAAAGACCCCCTTTGAATTAGGAAGGTTTTCTAATTTTCAGATTCTGTCTGTTATCGTAGGGTCGCATGTAGGGTCACAGAATCCGTCGACCCTACGTTTTTTTAGTCATGCGACCCCATGACTAAAAAGTCATGGGTTGGACTCCTTTGTGGTGGGGTCGGACATACCTATTTTGGCATGCGACCACACACTCATTTTTGACTATTTTGAGTTAAATTTCATACCTAGTCTTGTGGTTTCTTCACGCACTTGGTCCACTTGGCTCGACCATGATAGGTAGACCTGGTACAAGGTGGTAAGGCCAATTAATTCGATACGGGTCTTACAATAATGGAATCAACATTGAGTACAAATAAACTATTGAAATTATAACCCTTTCTAACAAAAGCATTATTCTTGGTTACAATAGCCTTATCGGCCTCAAATGAAAAACAAAAACCAGCCTTGTTGAGAAGAGCCTTGAAAATGAGATTATGCCTAATTTCAGGCACATGTAGAATATCCTTGAGGAAAATAAATTTTCCTGAGGTTAACTTCAGTTTGACTAATCTTTTCCTAATAACCTTAGAAGTTTGAAAATTTCCCATGAAGACATGTTCATCAGAACCAACTGTTGAATAGTTGGCAAAATAACTCTGATCCCCTCATACATGTTTGGTAGCACCAGTGCTAGGATCCAATCTTTGGGTTTGTTAACTAAATTCACTTTAGTTACCATTGCATCAAAGAAATCTGCTTCTGTCAAATTGATATTAGCATTGTTTGAAATCTTTCTTCTTTCGATTACAGCAGTCTTTCTTGTAATGTCCTGGTTCACCACATACAAAACAAACCCCTTTCTATTTCTTGAAGTATGTTCCTTTTTTAACTTTCAAATTATTCTTGTGAAACTTCCCTTTTATTAGACTCAACAAATTGGCCTTTGATTTAAACTCTTTGGCTTTTTCAGTTTTGTCTTTCTCTCGGTTCTTCTCGTGGATCTTAATTTGAACAATAACTTGGTCCAATGAAAGATTATTCTTCTTATATTTTAGACTTAATTTAAAGTCATTCCAAGAGGTAGGCAACTTCTTAATAAGAGAACCGGCCACAAAGTCATCCGGTAACACCATTCCCTCTTTAGTCAAGTCCCCCACAGGAATTTGAAATTGGTCAATTTGAGTCGAAATGCTCTTCTCCTTCGTTATTGCAAATCCAAGAAAGTTTGTAATAACATACTTCTTGTTCCCCACATCCTCTAATGAATATTTATTGTCCAATGCTTTCTATATTGATGATGCATAATCATGGGAAGCATAGACCCCATAAAGTTCATTAGAGAGAGAGAGTTCAAAATGCGGTTCTTACATTGGTAATTTATATTAACCCAGTCTTTTCTCTCTTTTATTTTAACAGGATCATCACTCTCATTAGGTATGGGAGTGGTCAATGCAAAGGAAACAACCAATTGATTAAGCACAAACATAATTTCTATTTTCGTCTTTTATAGTTTGTACCATCAAAGGATTCCATGTTGTCACAATTGATCATTAGTTTAAGATTTTGCATACTAGGAATTATTGAAGCTATCTTCAAGTCTCAAATAAAGTGAATACTGACTTTAGAATTGTTATAGAATATGGTGCTTTAGATGAGAATCGACTTAACGTTGGTGGCAACAATGAGGAGGACAAAGTCATTATACCAAGATGATGAGATCATAGGCTAAGTCGTACCATGATCAACACGGTCCTAAAGTTAGTATTTGCCCCCACAGACCGAGTTGATGATGCAAACCTAACTCCAAGATAAAACAGCTTTGGCTTTCTACAACAAACTTGCATTATTTCGATTTTTTCCTTTGAGAACTTCAGATTTGTGCTCAGAATAAAAATAAAAACCCAAAATTTATTGTAAATAGGGAGGGAGGGAGGGAGAGAGAGAGAGAGAGAGAGAGAGAGAGAGAGAGAGAGAGAGAGAGATGTACATAATTTGTACACCATCAATTATTATTTTTTCAGGAGGATTCCTCCTCCTTTATTTATAGAGTTGGAGACGTCTCTTGAAGGTACCCTATTATAGAGTTGTGTCCCTTCAAATCAATAGTCTAGATTTGAACATCTTGATCTAAAGGTCCAAATTTGCATCCTTTTATAAGGATGCAACCCTAGGAACAGATGTGTCCTTTGGGTCTAGGGACACATCAGTTATCGACCTTTGTTTCCGACCTTAGACGCCGATTTTGATCCATGGCCGACCCCCATGACTTTCATGACCTTTATGAGGCCCATGATCTTCATGACCTTTATGAGTCTCATCCAACGCACATTTGAGGCACATCCTAAGTTACATCCAAATACATCCGAGGCACATCCAAGGCACATTCAAGGCATCTCCAAGGCACTTCTGAGTCATATCCTACCTCTCCAATCTCATACAACCCATCTTATTAGCAAGAAACCAAAAGAAAAAAGAAAGACAGAAACAACTAACATATATATAGTATTTTAGAAACTAACTTTATAATAAAGTACAACACCTGTTTTTCATGCTCGTACAAAGTATGTAGAGATTGATTTTCATTTTGTTCGTGACATGGTTGCTCGTAAAGAACTGGTTCTCCAATTTATCTCTACACAGGACCAACTTGTTAATGCTTTGACCAAGGGGCTATCGTCTTCCCAATTTTTCCATTTTCGAGACAAGCTCAAGGTGGCTGAACCTATAGACCCAACCTTATCAAAGTGCAACTCTATAGAATCATGGACTCATGTAACTCATACAGAATCCTAACCAAAGTGCAACTATAGACTCATATACAACTCTAGACTCCTATTTAACATACAATACCATCTCTTGTAAAAACGCTAGATGCGTTTGTCAGTGCATCGTGAACTACATACAACTCACGGTTGTATTAAAACAGCATTGTAATGTTTTCAGTTTTCATAGGAATCAATGAATTCGTGAATATAATCAAGCATTATTTTCAACATCTTGTGTTTCAACAACCTCAAAAAATGCGGTTATTGCTAAAGTGGCCTTCTGTGCTACAATTTCTCATGTGTGGAGGGAAAGAAATAACCGTATCTTCCAGGGCAAATCGAAGTCTAGAGAAATCATCCTCAGCCACATCCAATTAGAAGTCAAGCTGAAATGTAACGCCACCTCCTTGGTGGGCTCCCCCTCCCCTAGATCTTGCTTCTTGAAGGTCAGCTGGTCTAATGCCCTCCCCCATCCCCGTGCTGCCCATCCTTGTGTCTTGAGTCTGGCTCTCTGCTGGATGGTTTGTTGTTTTTTGCCTTGTTTGTTTCCTTTTGCTGGGTTTGTGCCGTGTACGCCCTTGTGGAGTGTGTATTTTCGAGTTTGAATCACCTGCATATACATGTACTCTTCATTGGATCCCATCACCATTGATGTGGTGTGGGACCCACGAGATGTGGAGGGTCATGGAATCCCATGGAGGATACAAGTACATGCAGGTGAACTATTCTCTGTATTTTCTCTCTCTCTCCCCTGCCCCCACCCCTCACTATTCTCTGTATTTTCTCTCTCTCTCTCCCCACCGCCCACCCCTCCTTTTTCTCCATGCAAAAAAATGGGAACAAAAAAAAAAAAAAAACTTCAAAGAGCAAAGCCAAATGGGCTAAACTTTATGAAACTTCATTAGGGTTAAACAAAACCTGGTTGGATCTAGTAGTTTATGAGGCCATGTCTTGTCCTTGAAAGACACAACAAAGAAAACCCACTTTTTAAATTTTCCAGCTCATGAAAACTGATACCTTCTTCTTTTGATCGGAGTGAATAAAAATGTAAAAATAACAAGCCCCTCCAAATTAAATTAAAGAAGTAGGACATCATCCAAACCACGAAGATAGAGAAAAATGCATTTAGGGTTTTTATTAGAGAAAAAAATCAATCCATTATGAAGTCGCAAAGAGAGAGATTACCTGTGGCCTTCGCAGTGAGAGATAGATGGCAGCGACTTCAATTTACAACAATAAACCGTGAAAATGTATTTAGAGTTTTGGATAGAGAAAAAAAACCAATCAATCATCAAGCCATGAGATAGACAAAAGAAAGAGTGAAAGGGAGATAGGAAGAAGAGTGAGCGAGATTATTTGTGGCGAGATGTAAAGAGTTAAAGAAGAATAAGTCGTCTCACTCATGAAGTCGCCTCGGTCTTCAAGCTCGTAGGGATTTGTTGGGCTTAATTGGGGTTATTAGGATATAAAGAAGTAATAATAGATTATCCTAATAATAATAAACGATCACTATCCTAATTGTAGATTCTAGATTATATTAATTTATTTTGAATATAAATAAATACTATAAATCATACCAAACAACTATATATGTCATAATATATTATATAATTAATTCTATAATACATATCAAAGAGAACCTTAATTGGTGGCTCAACCTCCTCCCCTCCTTGTTACAACCTTTGTAGAAATAGGGCTTTTAGAAACATTATTGATGATCATTGAGAAG
The DNA here is from genome assembly GCA_028583415.1 of Protea cynaroides. Classification (NCBI taxonomy): domain Eukaryota; kingdom Viridiplantae; phylum Streptophyta; class Magnoliopsida; order Proteales; family Proteaceae; genus Protea; species Protea cynaroides. The sequence continues at coordinate 11,407,367 of CM053268.1, read as the reverse complement.
CTTCAGCTTTAACCTCACAAAAAAAATCTTATAACTGAATAAAATATATATATATATATATATATATATATATAAAAGTCCGTTGGATGATAGCATAAAATATAATTTTTTGTGCGGCATTCTCTCCACTAATCACAACTGCTTATTCCTAAACTCATATAAAACAAATGTCTGATAATATCATTAATTACCTTTATAACCTTCGAACTGAAATATCTCTGAAAGCAATCCGCATATCATAAGTATACCAACCAGCCATCGTTATTCCATAAAATTTTGTCTCATGAAGAAATAGTTTAGGCCAAAGGTCCAGAATGAACAAACACCACTAAGACAATTTGACTTATTTCCACTTCTATCGACAAACTCTTCCGGTGAAACCTTAGCTTCTCCTCTACGTTTTCAATAAATCTATCTTGACAATAAAACAGATTCTCAAAAAGAATTGATGTCCTTAGAAAGGGATTACGGATGTAAACATCCCACCAACTTATGGAATCCAATGCCTTAAATTAACATGGAACCCAAGGTTGGTGATTTGATGGAGAAATTATTGTACTGAAAATCATTGAAATATTTGAACAACAAAGACTGTACTATAAAGCAAAGAACTACACTAACCAAATAAGGTAGAGGCCCCTCAAATGTCTGTAAATACTTTGTGGCATTTCATAATCTTTTCATCACATGCACTCTCCACCTCAACCTAATCTAGAGGATGCCTTCTACATTTAGATATCAAAATGAATAAACCAAAGTAGGTTTGTGTGTGTGTAGTGGAGGTGCATTGTCTTGTTGAAGCAAGACCTAGTGGAGGTTTCTTGTTCAAGCCTCCTCTCCTGCATTTTCCCCTATTCCTCCTTTGGTCTATGACCCTTTAATTCGTACTATAAGAAAAATACTTGGTTCTAGATTTTCTTAATTTATAAATTCTAATGCTACAGGCTGTAGGATCATAGAGCAAATTGTATGTGGATTGTCAACCTCGAGCTTGGCCATTATTTGATAGTTATTTGGGGTATTGGATGAATCATAGCCGTGTTTACCCTAATTTAATTGGTCCAACAATCCTCTCCTTGTTACAATCTATAAGTAGGGATTTTAGCCCCATTGTTAAAGATGAATGACAAACTTCTACCTTGAATAAATATTATGTTTGGTAAAGAAAAAAAAAATTCCGAAGTGAATGGAAACCATATTTACCTTATGGTAGCATAGGTACATCTCCAATACCAAAATAGATAAACCATAACCCTTTACTATTTGTATTAAATTTCAAAACCAATGAAGTATTAGGCACTAATAAATAAAGGATAAATTACACCAGAGGTACCTGATGTTTTGAGAAATTATACCAGAGGTACCTCAAGTTTCAAAAATCATACCAGAGGTATCTGACGTTTTGAAAAATTATACCAGAGGTACTTGACGTTTCAAAAATATTACGATTGGGGTACCTTCTATTTTTGTACTTCCAAATTTATCCATGTTTAGCATAACTTTCTTATTCCCATTTGGTTCTTGCTTTCATCATCCCGTCCCTATAACGACTCACCACTCTGATTCCCCATGTGCGCATCGCTGTCTTAATTGCCCACCCCCTCTCATGACCCTGTCCTCTGCCGTGACCCTTCCTCATCGGCCGTTTCTCATCACCATGTCACAGATATCAACTATGATACACACCTATGGTGAAAACTCCACACCCCAACTTACTATTTTTCCGGCGGGTGTAATAATGACCAAGCACCAAATAAGGGTAGATCAACAAAAAACGATCAGTTCCTGAAAATTTGAGGTAGATCTAACGGTTAACTTGGAGGATGCCAACGTTAAGTAGGGTTATTGTTGGAAATATGAGAAGAGATACCTCTGGTATGATTTTTAAAACATGAAGTACGCCTAGTATGATTTCTCAAAACGTCATGTACCTCTTATATAAATTACCCATAAATAAATAAACCTGGTCATAGGAGAAAAGTAGAGCTCAATTTTATTTGAATATTTTCATTAAATTTTACAATGAAAATTTCCCATGCTGGAAAGAATTCCATAATAGGCACACCTAGTTTTGTCGCATGGAAGAGATTTGATGAATTTTTCCATTGAATGTGTAGGGAATGATTTGAAAATGCTATGCACCAAATTTCAGTTTCAAATTCAATTATTTATCCTGCTATATACTGCAAATATCCTTTAGTGTCTATCCATGCACCTCCATTTTAAATCCCATGCTGCCACTTGATAGTCCCAAATTTTTTGTTTCCTTGTTTGCTACTTGACGAGCTCGGATGGTCTAAAATTTGACATATAAGCAGAGAACTTTGGTCTCCAGTTACCTATAAAATCCCCCCCCATCTGACCTACCACCAGGTACTAGATTATTATAACCCTTCATGAGATTCTTTCCTTAATATCCATAAAAGAAAACCATATCCTATTATCTGCTGAATAACTTGATGAACCATATCAACCTTTTTAAGTGGTTTCGATTTAGCTGGTAGCTAAACTGAACTTTTTACGCAAGCCATTTTCGCTACCATTTTTTCCCCCAATATAATAGGAAACTAAGATTTTGAGACCCCCTATGCCTACCAAGCGAAGATGCTGCCTAGCTACTAGGCTTGTAATTTGGACCTTCGATGAGTACGGCTATATTTGTTGGTCTCATGGCTTCAACATTATTACTAATTCATTGACAACTGTTTATAAATGTGGTGTTAGGAAAGGTAGCGTATACAGCGCAATGGTGGTTGTAGACTTGTTAAGCCCTGTGCTTAATTTTATCTCCTGCTCCTTTGTAGCTATTGTACCACCAAAAAGAAAAAAGAAAAAAAAAATGGCGCTAGTGCAATAAATGTAACTATATTAATTAGGATGCGCCAAATCAACTAAAAAAATCAACTTGTCTCTGACTCTCTCTCTCTGTTTCTCTAAAAGTCATAAGACGTTTTTTTTTTCTTCTTTTTTGTGAAATGTTGCCAACTTTGTGGCTGAATTCAGTTTTTTCGTTGGCCTCACATTTGTCCAAGGAAGAGGGTGCAGCGTGTGGTGATAGAAGGTGATTCTAAAGCTGTGGTAACTTGTGCCTCCGGTGATTCCATCCCTTGGAAATTTCAGCAGCAATGGTTGCCGTCTTATTTTTCCTTCAATGGAGCATGGTACATTACTACAGAGAGTTGAACGTGGTGGATGATTCTTTGGCAAAAAAAAAGGAGCTCTTGGCCATCTAGCCTGACCTTTATCAGACAAGAAATTATTTGCGATCAATAGGAACTGCTTTGGGTTCCAAAATGGTTTCTCTTCTCTAGTCTCGTTTTTTTAGGGTTCTATTGATGGCCCATGTTGAAGGGTGGTCCTTCAAAGCAAACTGGTTTTTTAGTTTCTCGTGTTATCTTGTTTCCTCTGCGGTTGGCCATGGCCATGCCGTAGGTGGAGATAGTCAATTTTTTTTTTTTTTTTTATTTCTTTATAATTTCTGAGGTTTTCCCAGCTTTTGCTGTAAATTTTGTACATTTTCTCACATCTAATATATCTAATTTTCTGATTTTAAGGGGGAAAAAAAAGAAGCTCAAATTGAAATCAAGGAATTTTAGCTCAAGTCCTTAGCTAGTTAGCTGTTGGATATCTCACCTACCCTTTAGATTTGGTATCTGAAAAGAGAAAATCCAAACTACCTAATATTTTTCTAAACTCTCTCTCACTCTCTCTCTCTCTCTCTCTCTCTTCTTGATTTCTAAAAAATATTTTGAGTAAAGGTAAGGGGGTCATATTTAGGTTCTCTTTGATATAGTTTATATTTATGTTTAGGAAAAAATATTATTACATCTCCTGTAGTTTGCCTAAAGGACAAATGCCCCCTAATTTTTTAGCAATATACAAATGCCTCCCCTATAAGTAATATCAAAATACAAGTAGACCTACGTCGTTAGGTATATTCCATTAGCTATGGATGATGAGAGGTCAATATTTTTGTAATGACCAAACTAACCCCTTAACTGGTTCGTTTTCTGATGGATCCGATACAGTTGAGCCGTCAGTGGCAAGGCCGGATTGGATCTGAAATCCAGAGACAACAGCAGTCGCCGTCGACAGGGGAGGATGCCCATGTGGTGTTCATATATACCCTGTGGGCATATGTTCTACAAGCTTTGTTTTAGAGTGCTTTGGGTTTCAATGGGGGAATTGCCCACTCTGCAATGGTTTCATCTTGGAGATTCTCGATATATTCTGATCGTCATCACACCAATTTTGACAGTTAAAGTTCCATGGAAGCTGGTGGTGCTTGTCGACGTACATCAGGTCTCAGGCGAGGACTTGATTGTCGGATTCTTCGTCTCTGATGATATCGAGGAGTGTACGACTGACCGTTGGAATCCTGACCTGTATCTTCGATTCACAACCAACCCCATGGCTGCACCAAGGGTTAGCCCAGCCAGAGAGTCTCTATAGCTCTCGTCATCGTCTTTAAGTCTGAGAATATCTCTGCGATTCGATGTGTCGAGTTTGTCGACGACTGATAATCTTCTACATTTTTTCAGTTTTACAAATTTGTTAATTTCTTTCTTCTCTTCTTTTAGATTCCTTTGAAATTTGATGAAAAGGGAATGGAATTAGATTCAACACCTAACCCTAGCTAATTAGAATGTTATTAGGTTTCTGGTTTTTCAAGAACCCTAATTAGACTGTGAGTATACAAAATAGTTGTTGAGTTTGACTTAGTTTAGGATTCTGAGTTAGCTTCCATGGAACTCTAAACTATCAAAATTGGTGTGATGATGATAAGAATATATCGAGAATCTCCAAGATGAAACCGTTGTAGAGTGGGCAATTCCCCCTTGAAAGCTATTGTCAAATGCATCTCCACCATGGAATTCGTGAAATCAGACGATAAGTAAGTCCCAAAGACATCTTCATTACATAATTGAAGTAGCCATGGATTAAGGGTTTGAATATATTTCCTTAAAAATCTACTTTAACAATTGAAGTTCTTGTGGTTTCAGGTATTAAGGATTTTCCAACTGAGATCCAACAGATAATACTTTCTTGCAGATTTACTGCTTTTCGTGACTATCTAAAAAAAATTTAAAGTTTTGTTTTTGAGCAAGGTCTCTCTCTCTCTCTCTCTCTCTCTCTCTCTCTCTGGCGACTAGGAATGAGGGCAGAAAGCCATTTTTGTGGTATTGCAGAGTCCAAGATCGTTGATCCTGATCTAAGATCTGGCGCGTGGGCTTGGAAATCTGCCACTTGGCAAGATCACAACCGTTGGAAAGATCATTGATTGGTTGGAAATTGATATCAACGTTCAGGATTTAGTAAGTATCGATTTTAACAATAGAATCAGTTTTTATGTAGGAAAACGTTCAAGGGTAGAATTGTCAAATGGAAAAATTAACTTTAATACCATTAAAAAAAAGGACAGTTTTATTTTGCTGAAAAGTTAGGGGCGTTTGTCCTTTAGGCAAACTACAAGGGAAGAAACAATAATTTTTTCCTTATGTTTTTGAGCTATTTATGACAAATCATTTATTAGAATAAATCATGAGTCATACATAATAATAACCTTTTAGTACCACTAGATTTATTTTAAATATAAATAGATACCATAAATCATACCAAATAATTACTTATGTCATAATGTATTATATAATTAATTTTATAATACATACCAAAGAGAGCCTTAATCAATCAATAAATTATTAAAGAAAAAATTTCACGTATTACCTAAAAACTATTTCTAACATCAATTACCACCCATGATTTTCTGACATCATCAACTAACACCCTAAATATAATGACAACGTTTAACATAGAGACCTAGTTCTTTAAGAGACTTCCGTTTAATGATGATGTTAGCTAACATTTTTAAGTTAAAGGATAATACTACCGTTATTGTATTGTAAAAGAGGATTTTACCATGCACCTTATTACCCTAGCTCTAAATCTAAAAAAACATTAACTGAAAAGAAGGAAGATGGGAGAGTCACCGATGGCCACTGACTATGCTAGGTTCTGAGAAAAAACTAACACTGGAACAATGATATATATATTTCTGAGAAGAAACTAACACTGGAACAATGATATATATATATATTTCTGAGAAGAAACTAACACTGGAACAATGATATATATATATATATATATATATATATATATATATATATATATATATATATACACACACACACACTCTCTGGCCGATAATTTATAAGATGACATGATTGCTATTCTTTGCTTGATATAAACAATCGAATCCTAATTAAATATTTACACATTGCTGTTAAACCATTGTGGCATTTGATTGGTTTTCATTCCCTCGATTCACGAGCTTCCCTTTTGGAGGTAGAAGTAGAACTGCCCAAGCTCAAATCCAGGTTGTGGCAGCATCGATGCCTACAATTCGAATTTCCACATTTTAAAAGGGGAAACCAAAAGAATCTCCAAACGGAATATAGAAAAGAACCAATCTTGGGCACTGCAGGAATACCGGCCAAATTGAGCTCGTTCTAGTAAATATTGGAATCGAAGTTCGTCACAGCTTTCTTCCCGTTGCACTTGATGGAAGATTTATCGTAAGCCCTGCTGAAGGATAAAGTGTTTCATAGTAAAATCCATAAATCAAAATGGATTTAAACATAAGAAAAAAAAAAAAAAACCCCACAATGGAACTGAAATGGAGCTGTTTCAGTCATGAAGCTGAAATCCGTAAACCAAAATGGAACTGAAATAGAGCTGTTTCAGAGTTATATAGCCAAGTACAAATACCTGACAATAATTGAAATTAACTGAGAACTAGAATTAGAATTTTAGAAGGGATTGGGCGAGGTTGTAGGAAAGGGGGTAGATGTTGTGGACATACACTTAGGCAACGTCAGCTATTTGGGAAGTTGTAGGGGAGGAATGTTATCATTAGGGGTGAGGTGGCAATACCTCATTAGGTTTAGGGATCATTTAAATTCAAGTGTTAATGTGTGTTAATAAGCAATGTATGGAAGTGGTTGTTGGGGATAGAGACCTAATTTGTAGGCATTTTATTGAAGGAATTTAGGGACCGCTTATAAGAGTTTGTTAAGCCACATAGGGAGTCTTTATATGGATCTATGTAACTTTTTTAATGTTTTTTATGAAAAGAATTATCTATTAAACAATTTCTTAATTGTTGGAGTTTGGTTCCCTCCAACGAACCACTATTCTATTTTCTTTTTATTTACTTGTCAAAATAGGTAAGAACAAGCGAAAGAGAGAGAAAAGAGAGCTTAGCTAGGTATTTGACGCAGGAAAATATCCTTGGCGAACTTGACTCTTCTAGTCGGCACATCCACTCTCGTGGCCAAGCACAAAACAACATGGTATCAGAGTCAAGTTTGGCGGATCAACGCCTGGATTGACTAGAGTCGAAGATAGGAAGATTGAAGGCGGATCAAGAGCACGGCTTCAAAGAGATGATGGAGTCCATGGAATAAATGTTTGCTGCGATGAATACCTGACTTGACCAAGTGAAGAACAACCAAGATAATGGTAAATCTTTAAACAATCAACTACCACCCAATCATATTGGGAAGACGTATCCGGGACCAATTCTAAATGGAAGCATGGGCACACCCCACTAGTTGGGTATGTTGAGCCTACTAGTTCTTCGAATTCTAACAAACGCTGGAAGAAAATTGAGTCTCTCTTGCCTCGTTCAATTTAGAGGGAGATGAGCAACTCTGGTTCCAGTTAATGAAGGAAGAGCACGAGATCATCGCTTGGGAGGAATTCAAAAGTGGCCTCCATCTACGTTATGGTGCAACAAACTTTCAAAATTTCTTTGGAGATCTCACAAAGTTGTAGCAAACAAGGTTGGTAAAAGATTATCAAACCCAATTTGAACATTTACTGATACGTGCAGATTGATTGATGCTAGAGCAACAAGTTGGATGTTTTATAAATGGGCTGAAGAATAGTGTGAAGGTGGATGTCAAAGCATATAAACCCACGAGTTTATCTTCGGCAATTGAGCTTGCACACATTTATGAACATCGCAATACCATGAAATCAACTTCTAGCAAACCAAGTCCGGATCCACTAAGTTTGAATGCGTCCTCCCTACCAATTGCAAGGTTATCTCTAGCAGAATATAGTGAGCGATGAGCAAAGGGACTATGTTCAATTGCAATGAGAAATTTGGCCCTGGCCAGCATTGCAAGAAGCAATTCCTCATTGAAGGGTGTTGGTCAAACAATGAAGGAGATGAATCGGCTGAACCAGATATAACCAATGGATGATGAAGACTAGATAACCTTGAGTTACCCCTGGTGACAAGGGTGTCATTTAGGGGAAAGGAATGTTGTGTATGTACACTTAGGCAATGTGGCTTACACATCTTGGAGTGTTAATTATTTTAGGAAGGTTGGGGAGGAGTGTTATCATTAGGGGTGAGGTGGCAACACCTGAGTTGGTTTTTGGGATTATTTAAATTCAAGTGTTAATGTGTGTTAATAAGCAACGTATGGAAGTACTTGTTGGGGATATGGTCCTAATTTGTAGGGATTTTATTTAAGGAATTTAGGGAGTGTTTATAGAAGTTTGTTAATCCACGTAGGGAGTCTTTATATGGATTTATGTAATGGGTTAAATGTTTTTTTTATGAAAATAATTATCTATTAAACAATTTCTTAATTGGTTTCTTGGAAGAACCAATATTCTATCTTCTTCTTATTTTGTTAAAATAGGTAAGAACAAGCAAAAGAGAGAGAAAAGAGAGCTTAGGCAATTGACGCAGGAAAATATCCTTAGTGAACTAGACTCCTCTAGCAAGCACATTTGTTGTCATGACCAAGCACATTACAGCATGATATCAGAGCCAAGTTTGGCGGATCAACACCCAGATTGATTGGAATCCGAGATGGAAGCTTGAGGGCAAATCAGGAGCGCGGTTTCAAAGATATGATGGAATCCATACAATAAATGTTTGCTGTGATGAATACTCGACTCGACCAAGGGAAGGACAATTGAGATAAAGGTGAATCTTCAAACAATCAACCGCCACTCGGCCATATCGGGAGGACACATCCAGGATCAATTCTAAATGGAAGCATGGGATCCATTGGAACCTACATTCCATGGATGATCAAATTGGATTTTCTCAAGTTCAATGGGGAAGAGGACCTCACTAGTTGGGTATATAGAGTCGAACAGTTCTTTGAATTCTATCAAACACCGGAAGAAGATTGAGTCCCTCTTGCCTCATTCAACTTAGAAGGAGGTGCACAACTCTGATTCCAGTTAATGAAAGAAGAGCACAAAATCGTCACTTGGGAGGATTTCAAAAGTGTCCTCCACCTGTGTTATGGTGCAACTAAATTTCAAGATTTCTGTGGAGATCTTACAAAGTTGCAGCAAACAGGATTGGCAAGGCCAGGCTTAGGTGTGGCTTCAACCCAAGCCTGATCGGCCCTGCCAAGGTTTGTAATAACATGAACCCAAACCTAGTCTTATTTGGGCTCTTGGTGAGTTTGACCTTGTCGGGGCTCAAAATAAGTTAAGATGGACTTCGGTCGGACTTGGGTTTGCCAGGTCAAACTTGTAAACCCTAATTTAAATCCTCCATAATTTAAACATCCATAATGATGGTAATGATAGTAAACATTTTACGCACATAAAGTTAATCCTTTATGTGATCCAATTGAACGAATTGGGTTCAATTTGGTTCAATTGAATTAAACATCAAGGATCATTTTAAACCCTGATCTCTTCCTCGCTTTTTTTTATTTTTTGGGAGTGGCAGTCATCGATTTCCTTCCTTTTGTAACAGAAAATAAAAAAAAATAAAAAATTAAAACAAAATTTTACCAGTGAAGAGATAAAAGCAGCACTAACATGTGTGTATACAGTGTTATCCATTGGCAAGATTTCACTTCTATTCTTGATATTAACAATCGGGATTTAGTGAAAGAAGCAATCGGAATCTGAATTATATATATATATATATATATATTATTTATTTTTTTTTTGAAAGGGGAATCGGAATCTGATTATAATAAAATTTTTTTTTTTGGGGGGGAGGACTGATCGCATCGTATCGATACCTGGTACGAGCAAAGATTGAAAGTAGCATGTTTTGCTCCTTCCCTACTCCGTAGAATATCAATCTTGGTTTTACCAAAAAAAAAAAAAATAAATAAATAAAATCAATACTTTAAAAACAATAAATATGGAAATCATGTTTCATGTTTACAACGGAAATTCCTTCCTGTATTAATTCTTTTAAAAATTAAATTAAAATAATAAAAGAAAGAAGATAGTTCTATGAGTATGCACGACGTACCATATGAGTGGCCGCCGGTGTATCCTTCCTTCAAAATATGATAACATCGGTACCCTCTGCGTGCGCAGTCCTTTTATGTTCCTCCCCGTCGGATTCTTAAATGCACCGATTGCAAATCAATACTTACTCAGATCTGTTCTGCTTCTGGTCAGCGTTGAGATCTTTTACTTGTTCTTTTTATTTTTATTTTTTCTCTAAATTTTACTTGTGTAGAGATCGAACGCAGCACTTATATGTATATATACAGTGTTATCCGGTGGCATGATTTCTTGTGTTCTTGATTTTAACAATCGAGATGTGTTCTTTGTGTTCTTGATTTTAACAATCGGAATTTTTTTTTTGAATAAAAAAGAATTTATTGAGAAAAAAGAATGGCATAAGATATCATTCACCATCAACTTATGAAGCCAAAGAAAAGAATCTGACCAATTCACCTGTGGGTTTCGGGTTAGGAATGAACTGATTGATTAGTTCCCCTAAAAATAAACTTGAAAAAACAATTCAAAAAAAATTACAAACACGCAATTGGTTGGATAATAATATTCCCCTGAATTGGATTACAAATCCTTCCCCACGAAAAGTTAATATTCCCGGCTCGAGCGGAGGGGTTGGATTCATCCGACCCCCGTGTGGCTGACCATCCAAGAAAAGTCTGGTCGCATTATGATAATATATTTAATTCAGATTCCGATCTGTTACTTTGGAGTTGGATTGTTTGAAAATCATTAAAGCAATCCAAGATTTTTGGGGGTGAATTTTTCTCCGGGGGGAGGGGGGCGGGGGGGGGGGGCGGGGGGGGGGCGGCACCCCCCCCCCGCCGCGGGGCGGGGGGGGGGGGGGGGGGGGGGGGGGGGGGGGGGGGGGGGGCTCCAAAGTAACAGATCGGAATCTGAATTAAATATATATAATAATAGGGATCTGACAGTCGTACTGATTGATCGCATCTTATCGATATCTGGTATTACCAAGATTGAAAGAAGTATCCTTTGCTCCTCCGCTACTCCTGCATAGAATATCAATCTTCCACTTCAAAGACAATAAATATTAAAAACCAAGTTTAAATCAAAAAAGAAAGAAAAAGAAAGTAAGCACGACGTACAATATGAGTGGCCGCCGGAGAGAAAGTCTAAAATGCGCTGGTTGCATATCCAAGGGCGATAGTTACTCAGATCTGTTCTAGATCTTGTTCAGGTTCAGGTTCAGGTTCAGGTTCAGCGTTGAGATCTAGAACTACAGGCACCAAGTGGTTGTCCGCCACTGCTTCGTCAAATCTCTTTTCCCTTCCCTTAATATTGTTAACATTCATTTCCTCGAAATCCTCAAACTGGAACGATGGCTTCCATATCTCTCCTTTCTTCTTCGTTGCTCCCTCTCCTTCAATCATCTTTCTCTTTCCAAAATACCTCTCCACTTCATGTATATATTCTCTTAAGTATTGCAATAAAACTCCTCTACCTCCTCCTCTATCGCCGTCTCCGTCTGCTCCACCATCTGATCTCCTTCCTCTTCCCTTACTCTCGTTTTCCATCCATCGGCCTTGCCGTCGTCCGACCGTTTCCTCTTATCCATAAAATCTAGCAAGATTTCTTTTCTCCACAATCTCAATATCTTAATAAAACCTAAAGCGTGCTGGGAAAGGGTTTCTATGGTCTTCCAATGTATAGCAAATGCTTTTGCTGTATTATAGTATACGACGAATAATAATAACACGTCCCCCGTGGGGCCTAAGGGTGTCAATTTCTAGCCTATTCGGAATAATCGGATCAGTGAAACCAAAGATCGAATCGGCCCATTTCTCGGGTACCAGAACTTGATCCTTGGTCCCTAATGAATTTAAATTCAAGATTTTGAACATTGGGACCACCATGCATTGGTATCGAATCAGCCCATTTAATAAATATATATGCTGGGTTTAGGCTCAGTTTATTCGAACAGGGGTCCAAATCGTCTCCTGTGGTTTTGCCGTTTGCAAATGGCCGGATTTCAGTCGGTCCACCCCCCAATGTATTGGCAGATGGTCAAACTGATCCCAAACCCTTGGATCAGCGATAGGAACCTCCTACCACAGGAGACGATTTGATTCCTTCGAACAGTCACAATGCTAGGGTGTAGGCCGACCAAATCGATTGATTATAGACCTACGCTAGCACTTCATTCACAGGTTACTATTATGTGCATGCACTTGGGGATAGGGTAGAATATGATAGGTATCATTATGGCAACAACCAGCATTACACCATTTATACCAAAACCAGTTAACCAGTATACAATTTTTTCGCCGGTTCAGTAATTGTTTGGGTTTTCATATTGAATAGCTATTCGGTATGGTACGGTATTGGATCCAGTAGACTAACGGTATAAATTAAATGTTTTCATATCGATTTGCAAACCGATTTTAAACCTATACGTACACCGTTTTCATACGTACCAATTTTGAAAACCGAATTTATACCAGTATCTATACTGTTCAATTGAGTCATAGGATAATGTATCATGTATGGAAAGTTTACCTTACTTTTATATTTTTTTTTCTTTTTCAATCATATTTTCTGTCAGACATATTATATATGTGCAACGTGTTTCATCCTTTGTGTCAATGGAGGTATAAGGGTATTGAATCCACAGGTATGATAAAAGTAATTGACCAAGGAGTGTCAAGTTAATACCAAAACCGGTACCCTATTTGATACCAAACCATGTTTCGTATTAGAACTGCAATTTGTACCGAATTCAAATCCAAACACCGTACCAGCAAAAACAGTATTGAAACCATACCACATTGGTTACTGTATTGGTTTAGGTTTTCATACCATATTCTTATCCGGTACGGAATGGTAAGGGCTTTTTTTTCTTGTATCTTAGATGTAAAACCCGCTCAGAAAACCAGGCCTAATTCGGATTTTCTTTCGTACTAGGGTTTTCCACCGTAGTTGAATCTGATACGATGCCCAATTGAGGACCAACGTGATAGGTACCCCTTAAAACCCTTATATTTTTCTAACTATACGATCTGTAGCTTTAAAGGGGAGCCGGAAGCTACCAGGCGGTTGGGAATCCCGATAGTCCAAAGACCGGTACCATTGACTGACGAGGCAAAAATAGACCTACTCTTGGAACTAACAATTGGATTCATCTAAGGAGACTGTTTAGGATATTCCTAGGACCCATAGAAGAATCTAAAAGGGACCCACACCCATCCTAACTACTTTGAAATTGTAAAAGGGAAGGAGTCTCTCCCTAAGTTAAAACTCTTGCCACTTGGTAGTCTTTTAGGAGTTTCCATTCAAACTAAGAGTTCTATCCCAACAAGGAAACCTTAGAAGAATAAAAAACCCTACCTTTCACCCTCCTCTGAGTACATATCAATCTCAGAAAGTTCTGACGTGTTCTCAAGAGAAAGGGAGAAGGAGAAGAAGAAGGTGAAGCTCTGCAGCACTTGTGTTGGGAGAATTGCCAACAACCGTACACCGTCGATCAGCATTGATCAAGCCACCGTTGGTAAAACCCTTAACTCCTATAGATTCTAATGCAAAATTTGATGTCCCAGTGAAGGATGTAAAGCTGATGTGATAAACACTCATCATTCTTCAATACTGGAATTAGTGTAAGTGGTTGGAAGGGGGAACACCTCTTTCTAACGAAGACCTAGTTTAAGCAATTGAATTCATGTTTGCTAAGATAGTACCTAGGCCTAAGAGACACCCTATCACCGGACTACATTATGCTAGCAAGGTAAGAACTAAATCATAGGAAGAAATCCTAAAGTACTAAACAGAAAAGTGACCATCCGGAGGGGGTAGTCGATACACCGGACTGTACATTGTAGCGACCGACATAGTGACCAACCAATCCCAGAAAGGTCTCGGTAGGTTGCCAGACATTTCGCGGTTGATACTCTGTATCGACCGATATATCGATCGACTAATGGCAGAAGGTCTAGATTTTCTGTCAGACCATACGCCAGTCGTAAGGGTAGCAACCAATTCAACGACTGGCAAGCCCCATACTTATATAAATTAAAAGTAAATCATGTAGGACTTCAAATTAATAACCTTACACATTGTATAAGCATAGAACACCTCGTGAACATGGATTTTACTAATGGGGATAATCTCAATCAAGTCATATTAGGTGAGGAACATAACCCTTGACTAATTTTGAAGTATTTTTAATATATGATGATTGTGCCACATGCTTGTTGTGACAACAAGTCATCCAATAACTGTTTTGTGCATGCATTTGCATTTATACTTTAATTGTTGTATGAATGTGTGTGACTGAACTAGTAGGAAGTGGTGAAATGGTTGAGGACCGTTGGATCCAACTTGCTCTATGATTATCGACGAGTATGTCACACACCCTTAGTGGGATGACAGCATTATAGGGGGGGAGACAAAATGGATGGTCTGTGATTCTTACTAGGCTTGGTCCAAGGGATACATTGGATGACATGTAGGGTTTTGGTTAGTGGCACTACCACTATATGCAACCCTAGCCAGTAGGAGGTCAGGTACTAGTAGAGTGGACTGATAAGGGGGAAGGGTCGACAGTGTTTGTTGGAGCGTCATTAGCCGGACTTGCTATCAGATCACCATTTTGATTGGGATGTCGTGTAGGGGCACTAGGGCTATCGGTGTAGGCTAGTGAGTACCTAGCACTCTCGTACATGGAGGTTATAGTCAGCCTCTGGGAGGTGTGGCTAGGCTTTACCATAGCACAACATACATGATACCTGACTATTACATTGTTGTGTGTAATAAAACTGATCATGCATATTTGTTGCTTGCCTGTCTGTTTCTCACTGAGCTCATGTTGCACAGCTGACCCTCGCGTACGCCATTCTTTTTAGATGACGTTGCAGGTGCCACAATTGTGGATTATTTGAACGCACCTGTGATCTCTCAGTTAGCTATGCTAGGAGGAATACCGTATGAAGACGAAGCACGTGACGTGGACTGCGAGTGTAATGCATGTGTCTTCGATGGATAGATCCTTGACGGAGTTTCCAGAACAATTAATAGTTTTCTTTTGTTATTTTTTATTTAGATTATTTTATTATATTTGGTTAGCCTGTGGTTTATGGAGCAATGCTACTTTAAGATTTTGTTATATGGAGTTAGCTAATGAACATCATTTAAATGACATAACACATTGATATTACTACTTTTATTTATCATTGGCATGCTCATAGTTATTTAGTATCTTCTGCTATATATTACTCTGACCTATGATTATGGCATTGTGTCGGTAATGAGTGTACACCGCTTATGAAGTCCTAGTGGGATCGCATCCAAACAAGGTGTTGATTCAGTCGTATGCCAAAAGAAAAAAAAATTCAGATTGATATTTTTGGGGTGTGACACTAGATGTACCATACCGAATATCAAATACCGTATAAATTGATTCCCTTAGTTGCATGTTTCTATTTCATTTTGTTTTCATCGGTTGCAAGTTGCTATCATTGATTTTTGAAAAAGTATGGGTAACTCCCCTGTAGTTTGCCCTAAACCTAAGTACATACCAAGCGTTTCAAACAATTACAAAGACATCTCCTAAAATCAAACAAATTACAAAAATACCCAGTCCATTAGTCATTTTTTGTTAGTTGACAACATAAACACAAGTTTAAACCTTTAATGCCCAAAATGCCCTTTGCACCTTTCTTCTCCCTAGCGATGGAGAGTGGTTCGGCAACAACAGGTTTATGTTTGGGAACAAGGGCAGTTACGAATATGGCAATGGCATCAAAATTTGGCCTCAAGACGATATGTACGATGACCACGATAGGGATGAAGGGCTCCAAGATGAAATGCTGGAAACAACAAACAAACCCTGGAAGCCCCTCAGCCAAGTTCGCCCCATGGCTGTAGCAATTATCACCCCTTACAGATTGTTGATTTTCGTGAGGTTGGTGGTGCTTGCCTTCTTTCTAGCATGGCACATCCAACACCCAACGAGGAGGCCATCTGGTTATGGTTGATGTCTGTAATATTCGAGGCCTGATTTACTTTCTCCTGGATTCTCGACCAGTTCCCTAAGCTCAACCCAATTAACCACTCCACCGACCTTGCCATGCTCAGGAAAAGGTTCAACTTGCCCACCCCCTCCAATCCCACTGGAAGGTCCGTTCTTCCTGGCATTGATATCTTCGTCTCCACCATCGACCCAGAGAAGGAACCAACCCTCGTTACTGCCAACACCATCCTTTCTATCTTAGCCGTTGACTATCCCATGGAGAAGGTCTCCTACTACATATCCGACGACGGTGGTGTACTCTTGACCTTCGAAGACATGGCCGAGGCTTGCAGCTTTGGGAATTTGTAGGTCCCCTTCTGTTGAAACACGATACCGAACCTAGAAACCTAGATAGCTACTTTTCCATTTAGGGGTACAACAACAACAACAAAGCCTTATCCCAACTAAATGGGGGCGGCTACATGGATTCTTGTCCACCAATCAGCTCTGTTCGATGTCAAACTTGAAGCAAGGCCTAAACTATACATGTCTTTCTTCACCACCTCCCTATAGGGGGCTGTATTGGCGAGATCCAACGGTGAACAGCTGCCCAAAAGAAAAACCGCCTGGAAGTCCGAGGACCTTTAGTACCGTACCCTAGGGTCATCTTAGGTCTACCCCTAGCTTTCTTGACCCCGTCAATCTGAATCAAATCACTCCTCCGAACCGGAGCATCTAACGACCTCCATTGAACATGGCCATACCATCTCAAACGACTTTCTCGTAACTTATCATGTATTGGCGCTACTCCCAAATCAGCTTTAATACAGTCATTTCTTACCTTATCCTTCCTAGTTTTGCCACACATCCATCTTAACATCCTCATTTCAGCTACACTATGTTTATCAATATGATTCTTCTTGACTGCCCAACATTCAACACCATACATCATAGCCGATCGAATAACTGTCCTATAGAATTTTTTTTAAGTTTTAAAGGAATACGCCGATCGCACAACACTCCAGATGCACTTCTCCACTTCATCCATCCTATTTTAATCCTCTGTGAAACATCATCGTCTATATCACCTTCTTTGTTTATGATTGAACATAAATATCTAAAATGATCATTTTGCTGTATTTCCCTCACAAGAATGTTCACCACCTCATTATCCGTCCTTGTGTGACTAAAGTTGCACACCATATACTCCGTCTTCGTTCTACTTATCTTAAAACCTTTTGATTCCAAAGATGATCTCCATAGCTCCAATTTTACATTAATCCCTGCTTTGGTCTCATCCACCAAAATAATATCATCAGCAAAAAAGCATACACTAAGGAACTTCATCTTGAATGTCTCTCGTAAGATCATCCATGATGAGAGTAAACAAATAAGGGCTTAAAACTGATCCTTAATGTAATCCAATTGTAATTGGGAATTCACGACCTTGACTCCCCACGGTTTTCACACTAGTCACCACATTATAATACATATACTTAACTATATCCACATATTTGCTTGAAACGCATCTCTTCTCTAGCACTTGCCAAATTAACTCCCTAGGGACTCTATCATAAGCCTTTTCTAGATCGATGAAAACCATATGGAGGTCCTTCTTGCCTTCTATACATCTTTTCATGAGTCTTTTAAGCAAGTAAATAGCCTCTGTTGTGGATCTACCTGCCATAAAACCAAACTGGTTCTCTGTAATGGTACTTTCTTTTCTCAAGCGGGTTTCAATAACTCTCTCCCACAGTTTCATAGTATGACTTATTAGTTTTATACCTCTGTAATTATTGCAACTCTGAATTTCGCCTTTGTTTTTGTAGATCGGAACCACAATACTACTTCTCCATTCATTTGGCATTTTTCCTGAGCTCATAATTTTATTGAACAACATAGTTAGCCAAGATACTCCATACATTCCTAGGCTCTTCCAAACTTCTATTGGGACCTCATTTGGGCCAGGTGGTTTGCCTACTTTCATCCTCCTTAAAGCCTCTTTCACTTCTGTCACCCTAATTTTACGTATATACCTATGACCTGTGGTGTCATGGTGAGTAATGGAGCAATCTAGAGCACTATTTCCTGAGACGCCTTCATTTAGTAGACTGTAAAAATAATCGTTCCATCTCTCTTTAATGTTCTCATCCCTTACTAGAACTCTATCATCTGTACTTTTAATACATCTAACATGGTCTAAATCTCTACTCTACCTTTCCCTCATCTTAGATATTTTATAGATAGCTTTTTCTCCTTCCTTAGTGCTTAGATTGATATAAAGATCTTCATATTTATTCGCCCTTACTTGTCCCACAATCTTCTTGGCTTCATTTCTAGAAAAAGTATATCTTTTTAGATCCTCTATATCCTTAGTCTTTTGCAATACTTTAAAACTATCTTTCTTAGCTTTAATGGCTGCTTAAACCTCATCATTCCACCACCAAGACTCTCTAGGAGAATGACATTTTTCTTTTGATACACCTAGAACCTCTTTAGCAACTTTTTTAATACAAGCAGTCATCTCGTTCCACATTGTATCAGTGTCTCCTTCAAAGTTCCACATTCCTTGTTTAATCACATTATCAGTAAAAATTTTCAAGGTATTTCTGTTTAAGCACCACCACCTTATCCTAGGGCAGAAAACCTAACCTTTCCTACTACTCGGTGTAGTGAGACATATATCCAAGACTAGTAATCTATGCTGAGTGGTTAGACTCTCCCCAGGTATAACCTTACAATCCTTACATAACAATCTATCGGACCTTCGAGTTAGAAAGAAATCTATTTGGCTTTTATGGTGCCCACTTTTGAAGGTGACTAGATGCTCCTCTATCTTTTCAAAGTATGTGTTTACGATGGATAAATCATAAGCTGTAGCAAAATCTAGAAATGAGGTCCCCTCTTCATTCCTTACTCCAAGACCATATCCCCCATGCACATCTTCATAACCTCTACGATCTCCCCCTACATGTCCATTCAAATCATCCCCTATTATAATCTTTTGACCTTGTCCTAAACCTTGTACTAATCCATCCATGTGTTCCCAAAATTGTAGCTTACTATTCGCATCTAATCCTACTTGGGGTGCGTAAGCGCTAATTATATTAACTATCTCTTTCCCCATCACTAGCTTGATGGTTATAATCCTATCACCAATTTTTTCACATCCACCACATCATTCTTTAAATCTTTATCTACTATTATACCCACTCCGTTGCTATTATTTTTATCCCTAGTATACCAAAGTTTAAAGTCATCCAATTCCTTAGCTTTTTTACCCTTCCATATAGTCTCTTGTATGCAAGCTATGTTAATCCTTCTTCTCCTCATAACATCTATCAATTCTAGACTCTTACCCATTAAAGATCCTATGTTCCAAGATGCTATTCTAATCCTACGTTTATGGACTAGCTTCTTTGCCCGTACTCGTCCACAGTTCGAGAACCCTTGCCAATTTATCACCACACCCGGGCGCCGATGCGGCGGCCCTAGCAAACTTTTCACCACATTCGGGCAATTGGGCGGCCCTTGCCCATTTTTTGCTACACCATGGACTAGGTGTAATACGTCGTTTACAGAGAACGCCCTAGCATTACGCTGATTATCTTTTGTTTGTGAATCCATGATAAGGGTTTGGCTGTGTTTTTGGTGGTACCGACTGCCAATCTGTCGTACCAACCCTCCTTCTTTATCCGGGCTTGGGACCGGCAGCATAACACTGACGGAGTTTTTTCCATTAAGGGATATCCTACCAAAAACAAGAGAAGGTCTGATTTCGTCAAGGACAAACGAACGATCAAGAGAGAGTACGATGAGTTTAAGGAGAGGATCAATGGTCTTCCAGATTCTATTCGGAGAAGGTCAGACGTGTTCAACACAAGGGAAGAGATGAGGATGTTGAAACATGTGAGGGAGATGGGAGGTGACCCCTTGGAATCCGTCAAGATCCAAAAGGCCACATGGATGGCTGATGGCACCCATTGGCTTGGAACTTGGGCAGTGTCCAGTCGTGATCATGGCAAAGGTGACCGCTTTCTTTACTAGCACCCAGGGGTATATTTGCCTATTTATTGTTAAGTTTAACATCGTTAAAAAATGGGGGTAGTTGTAATTGTTTGAAACATCTAGGGTGTACTTGGAGTATGGGCAAATTACAGGGGAGGTACCCATAATTTTTCCTTGATTTTTTCCTCAACTTCTTTGAATTTGTTTCATTTTTATTCTTTTTGTATCTCATAAAGATGCATTTTCATACCTAGAGAACTTAGAAATTGTTATGATTGTTATGATGTTTCAAATATAGTTTCGACTCTTATATACTTGCGTTAGATTTGTTAGACATTGCATGTCACACCCCAATTTTGCACTATTCAGAATGGTGTGATGAACCGCTAACAAACCAACGGTTCAACCAGGATCTCGAGTAGGATATTTCCATTTTATCTAAATCCCATACATCCATATTCACAATCAGAGTAAATACACAATAGCGGAAGTCTTATAATAAAATGAACTGAGAATCTACTGTGATATTAATATCTAAATAGCAAATTATTCTGTATCAACTGAGACATAAATAAATATCAAATACATGTCCTTAATAAATCCAAATAAAAAAAAAATAAAAAAATAACTAATCGAATACACATGAGTTGCACTCGCAAGAGGAGTCATGTGTATCCACTTCCTCTTCCACTTCCATCGCCGCCACGTTCTCGTACACTGGATCACTTACATAATCTTCAACAATCGTACCTGCATCATCAACTAAAAATATTCGACGTCGAAAGGGTGAGCACACATCATGGCTCAGTGAGCAAACAAAATAATGTAACATAAGCATGCAGTCAAATCATATCTTTGGTCTGGTTAAAAGTTTGCACTGTGCTATATAAAGGATAGGTGGCCGCCGCACCTCTATGCACGAATGTGTGAAAACGTCCAATGAAAACGGTACCGTCGCCCCACAAGCACCCAGAATGGAACAATATACACCCCATGAAGAACGGTCATGGCTGTACCGGTTGATAACATACCAACAAATAAACCCCTGTTGGCTAGGGTTGCAAACTGGGCTCGCAACTAACCAATCTTAATGCCAAACAGTGTATCCAAGGCCTCACCCCAGCATCCCTCAGAACATCCATAGAGATAGAGCTAAGGCCCCCCGGTAGAGTCAGAGACTACAAGGACCGAGACCACCTCCCCTGATACTCTACGACATAATAGTTCTGCTAAGGTAATGGCGATACGACGACGTTAGTGGGCTTGACTTGCGTAGACCATGGCACAATATACACCCCATGAAGAACGGTCATGGCTATACCGGTTGATACCATCCCTACCCGCACCATATACACTGGCCAAACATAAACATTCACATGCCTATTTCTATCATCATCATCATCATCATGTTATAACAATAAAGTAAATATGCATGAACAAATAATAGAAATATTGGATGACATGTTGAATGCACATACAAAGATACACGCATAGAATCAATATGGCATTGGACTCAAGAAATAAAACAGCTTATTATTAACCAGTTAGTTTAGGTCTTGTTCCCTCACCTTAGCTTGTTAATAGATCCTCTTCCAAGCTTTAGAATCACCTTTATAATGTTATTATATTGCTAGAAGACCTAACAAAGTCAATAGAATTTAATTAAAATTAATTCTGAATTTAAAAACCATGTTTTTAACTGGGGGTCGGAGGTAGGGTCTGTTAGGGTCGATTGACCATCGACCCCCTGTGCGACCCCCTGTGGGTTTTGGTCAATTTTCTTCCTTTCAGTCCATTTTTCGTGTTTGGGGTCCTATGGCTTGTTCCTAAAATCCATTCTATACACATTCTATGGTCTAAAACCATGAATCATTCACCTATATAGCTTTCGTGAATTCCCCCATGGTTTTCCATGAAAACCTAACCATGGTTGATGGTTTCGGACTCTCCGAGATCATACTCTCTTCATTACCTAACCTAAGGTCTGTAGAGACTCATGGAATTAGTATCCATACCTGAGAAGAGTACTCCTTCTCTGCAACTCTTCTCCTTTTTGTTTTCTTCTCTTCCTTGTTTCTCTTCTTCTTCTCTTCCTTCTCTTCTCTTTCTCTCAATCCAATTAGGGTTGTAAAAGGAGTGAAAGGGGCTTAGGGATGTCCTATTTATAGAGTAAAACCTCCCAAAATAAGTCCCACTGAGTTTAGGAAAGAGTCCAACCGAAATTAGGAAACATTTCTAATTTCTGTTTCTGGCGGCAACTGGGGGTCGATGATCCCATCGACCCCTAACTCCTAAAGTATCCGACCCCCTCTGTAAAACAAGGGGTCTGACTTTCTGTCTTGGGGGGTCTGACCCTCTCTTGCTGGGTATGCGACCCTCCCCTTAGTTTAAGTATTTTTGTGTCGATTTAATACCTGGGATCACAATCTCCTTCACGCCCTTGGTCCATTTTGCTCAACCATGATGGGTAAACATGGTTCAAGGTGGTAAGACCGGGTTAGTTTTATACGGGTCTTACAACTCCCCCCTACTTATAAAATTTCATCCTCGAAGTTGTACATACCTTCTAAATCAAATAAGTGAGGGTATTGCTTCTGCATAGCATTCTCTTCTTCCCGTGTAATTTCTTCCATGTCTCTACTTCTCTAAGTGACCTTAACATAATAGATATCTCGGTTCCGTAGTCGTTGAACCTTTCGGCTGGTGATTTCAGTTGGTGTTACTTCAAATGTCAATTCATCAGTCAATTTCGGAAGATCTACTGTCAGGACGTGCATTGGGTCCTTGACATACTTCTTCAATAGGGAAATATGAAATATGTCATGCACATTTGACATAGATGGTGGTAGTGCTAACTGGTAAGCCACTTTTCCACGCTTAGCTAAAATCTCATATGGCCCGACATACCTTGGACTTAGTTTCCCTTTTTGTCCGAACCATTTCAATCCTCGCATAGGCGATACGTTCAAGAATACTTTATCACCTACGGTGAACTCAAGATCTCTGCGTCGAGTATTTGCATATTTCTTCTAACGGTTCTGAGTTGTTCTTACTCGTTCCTTGATAATGTTGACCACTCGACAAGTCTCTTCGAAAAATTCAGGCCCAACAATACTACCTTCTCCAACTTCATTCCAAAATAAAGGGATTCGATACTTTCTGCCATACAGTGCTTCGTAGGGTGACATCTGTATAGTAGCCTGGTAGCTATTGTTATAAGCGAACTCGATCAGTGGTAACTTTTCATCCCATGATCCTTTGAAATCAATTACACATGCTCGTAGCATATCTTCTAGAATCTGAATTGTACGCTCTGACTTTCCATCTGTTTGTGGATGGAATGCAGTACTAAACTTCAATGTTGTACCCATAGCCTTTTGCAATCCCTCCCAAAACTTAGAAGTAAATCGTGGATCTCTATCAGACACAATGCTCTCTGGTACACCGTATAATCGAACAATATTATCCACATATAGCTTTGCTAAGCTTTCCAGTGTATACTGAGGTCGTATCGGTATAAAGCGAGCTGTCTTAGTCAGACGGTCTACAATCACCCAAACTGCATTAACCACTCGAGGAGTCAGTGGTAATCCCGTGACAAAGTCCATAGTGATGCAGTCCCATTTCCATGCTGGCTCCAGTAACGGCTGTAACAGTCCTGCGGGTCTTTGTCGTTCAGCCTTTACTTTCTGACTATTTAGGCATTGAGACACGAACTTAGCTTCATCTGCTTTCATCCCTCACCACCAATATAATTTCTTTAGATCATGATACATTTTTGTACTTCCAGGATGTATCGAATAGATGGTGGTATGAGCTTCTTTCATCAGTCGGTGTCTAATGTCCACACTTTTTGTTTCGGGTAGACATATCCTTCCTTTGTACTTCAATACTTTCTCTTCGTCCATGGTGAACTCAGGGTTAGTTCTACCTTTTTCGATGTCTTCTTACACCGTTCTCAGATAGGGGTCTGATTTGATAGCTGTCTTCACTTCATCAATTATGTCCGGTATAATCTCAATGCAGCAAACATATTTAAAAACTGATGAATAAACCCTTGGTCGGCTGATCCACCCGTTGTATCTATCACATACTGCTCATTACTGTTATTGAATACCATTCCGGTAGTACACATTGTTGCAGTTGTGCTAACCTCTCCTTGAGATTTTATCATTGCCTTTCTGCTCAACGCATCAGCTACTACATTAGCTTTCCCTGGGTGATACTGGATATCACAATCATAGTCTTTCAATAGTTCCAGCCATCTTCTTTGTCTCATATTCAACTCCTTCTGATTAAATAAATAAGTAAGACTTTTATGGTCCGACTTAATCTGGAACTTCTCTCCATATAGGTAATGTCTCCATATCTTGACAGCATGTACAACTGCTGCTAACTCCAAATCGTGAGTGAGATAGTTTTTCTCATGTGTCTTCAACTGTCTTGAGGCATAAGCAATTACTTGTTCTCCTTGCATAAGCACACATCCTAATCCCAATCCTGACACATCAGTGTACAGGGTAAATGGCTGTCCTGGGACAGGAATAGTCAAAATCGCAGCGGATATCAACCTGGTCTTCAATGTCTGGAAGCTCTTCTCACATTTATCCGTCCACACAAACTTTTCACCTTTCTTAGTCAAACTGGTGAGAGTACGGCAATCCAAGAATAGTCTTCCACAAATCTCTGATAATAACCAGTGAGACCCAAGAAAACTTTCAATTTTTGCAACGCTCTTTGGTGCTTCCCACTTAACAATATCCTTGATCTTGTTGGGGTCCACTTTGATTCCTTCAGCGGACACTACATGGCCTAGGAAGGCGACTTCACTTAGCTAAAACTCACACTTGATAAATTTGGCGTATAGCTTCTCTTCCCTTAAACGCTGTAGGGCAGCGATTAGGTTCTTAATATGGGTTTCTTTGTCCTTGGAATATACCAATATATCATCAATAAATACAATAACCGACGTATCCAACATATCGTGGAAAACCTGGTTCATAAGTTCCATGAAAGTTGCTGGTGCATTTGTTAATCCAAAAGACATGACCAGGAATTCATAATGTCCATATCTGGTCCTGAAAGCCATCTTAGGAATATCACCCTCTTTAATCTTCAACTGATGGTAGCCTGACCGAAGATCGATCTTAGAAAATAATTTTGCCCCTTGCAACTGATCGAACAAGTCATCGATCCTAGGTAGTGGATATCGATTCTTGATTGTCAGCTTGTTCAACTCCCGATAGTCGATACATAATCGAACGCTACCGTCCTTCTTCTTTACGAACAACACTGGCGCTCCCCATGGTGATATACTGGGTCGAATATAACCCTTGTCCAGCAGTTCCTATAGTTGTACATTCAATTCCTTTAGTTCAGTAGGAGCCATTCTATACGGTGCTTTTGATACTGGTGCGGCTCCAGGTGTAAGTCTATCACAAACTCTGTTGCTCTGTCGGGCGGTAATTCTGGTAGTTCCTCTGGAAATACATCGGGATAGTCCCGCACGACATCAATATCTTCCATTCGTGGTGCTTCCTTGGTTAGGTCGACCACTGATACTAGATACCTGACTGCCCCCTTCTCAAGGCACTTCTTAGCCTTTAGTGCTGAGAGTATGAGCTTGCGTTTATGGGGAAGTTTGGTTCCTGCAAAACTGAATTCTGCTCCTTCGTTGTCTTTAAATGTTAATTTCTTTTCGGCGCATAGTAGGTTCGCAGAATGCCGAGCTAACCAGTCCATTCCTAAGATGACGTCAAAGTCTGCCATCCCAAGTTGGATCAAGGTTGCATCTAAGGTTTTCTCGCCAATGAGAATTGGGCATGGCCCATAACCTTTCTCTAACTCCACTTCTAACCCCATCGGTGACCGTACAAGTAGTTTGTAGTCTAATGTTTTGATGGGTAAGTTCAGCTTCTTTCCAAACGACACAGATATAAAGGAATGAGTAGCTCCCGAATCAAAGAGTACTCTGGCGGGTATGCCATTTATAGGTACGATACCTGTGATTTATTTAACTTAGTCAACAGGCTCATACAATGTAATACAACTTTAAAGGTTTCGGTCATACCTGTGACCACATCGGGTGATGCGGCAGCATCCTCGGATGTAACAGCATGTACTCGTCCTTGATGTAAGTGCTTCTTGGGCTTAGGACACTCCCTTGCCATATGTCCTATTTGGCTGCAGTTATAACATCTCGGACCTTTAGAATTTGGCTTTGGTTGCTGTTGAGTTACCGGGGTAGTCTTGGATGCAGCAGTAAAGCCTTGAGCACGGAAGGGTTTAAATGTCTTATTGTGCCCTCCGTTATAAGCATTTACGGCTGGCCTTTTTATGCCTCTGTTCTGTGTAAAGTAACTTTCCATCTGGCTCGATTCTATAACTCGAGCAATTTGGACAGCTTCATTATATATCTTCTTTTCCAAACCCAGAACTTGCTCTCTGATGCTTCCTCTAAGCCCCGTGACAAACCTTCGGGTCTTAGTTTCTTCTTCTTGCATGCTAAGTGGTGCAAAGAAAAATAACTCCTCATAACGCTGTTGATATGCATCCACAGACATCTGGCCCTGATATAAACTCAGGAACTCCTTCTCCATAGAATCTCTAAAGCTTCGGGGAAAATACTTCTCAAAGAAAGCTTCTTTATAAATAGCCCAAGTCAATAGGGCGTGCTTGGTCAATAGATAGGCCCTAGTAGATTTTCACCAATGATGTGCATCTCCTTTTAGCATAAAGGTGGCACATAGTACCTTTTCTTCTTCTGTAATAGTCATCATAAGAAAGTTTCTCTCCATCTCGTCGATCCAGTGTGCTGGCCATAACGGATCAGACGGTTTACCGTTAAATTCCCTGGGCTTCATCTTCAAAAATCTCTTAACCAGTCGAGAGTGATCCATCTGATTTTGGGGGTATACCCCAAACATAGGTTGTGGATACTGATAATGAACCTGAGCTGCTTTCAGACCTAGTACTGAAATCTGTGCAGCTGGTGGTTGAGGTGTTTGAGGTGCTGGGTGGTGGCCCACCGGTGCTGCACTGGCTTGTCCAGTCTGCATGGGTGTAGCATGTGCGGCCTGGAACATAATCTCCATTGCAACTTGCATTTGAGCTTGTGCGTGTTGCATTTGTTGCAGCTGCTGTGCTAAGTTCATCACCACGATTGCTAACTGCGGTGGTGGGGGTGGCAAGTTTGTAGGATTCGCCTGAACCAGATTTTCTGGTGGTGAACCCTACGGGTTTTCCTGTGCATATATATTTTCTTGACTAGTTTCCTCCACAGGTGGTGGTGGAACTGCATTTCGGCTATGCCTGGTTACTCTATGCCCAGACATATTTTCTCCTGAAAATAGGGTGCCTAAAAATCATCAAATACGTGAGGCAATCATTTATACTTCATATAGGCATGCTAACCGATATAAAATTTCAAAATTTTTAGCTCATTCTACGAAAAATACTGTCTTTTCTATACAGGGTCGGTGGTGGGGGTCGATGATATGTCCGACCCTCAGTATTCGACCCTGGCAATAACCTGTTCTTCCCGAGAGGTGGGGGTCGATATGGGGGTCGATGGGTGTCCGACCCCCTGGTCCGACCCCTAGTTTTCTATCAGATTCCCGAGAGGTGGGGGTCGATATGGGGGTCGGTATGGGGGTCGATGATCCTGGTCGAATTGTCCGACCCCCAGACCAAGAATCAAACTTTTAAGATCCGATTCTGGGTTCATTTCCCCTCATTTCTTCCCCGTTTCAACTCGTCTCTCACCCCTGAGTTGCTACAGTGCCACTCCGCTGTATTGATCATTTTGGTTCCGTGTTTCGACGTCCACCTCACTCCTACAGGTATGTTTTCTCATTTTTACCTATTTTTAGGTTTCCATTTCTAGGTTTTTTCCCATTTAACTTATATTTTTCAAATTAAACTTTTTTCAACCATAAAAATTTGAATTTTATTGGGGGCTTTTGTTATTGGTGTCTCAAGGAACGAAAGACCTCAAAAATTTTTCAGTTTCATCGGTTGGTTATCGAGAAACTTGAATTTTTGCTCTTTTTGCCCTAATTTGTCCAAATTTTTGATTTCTCGCAATTTCTTCAAATTGGATCCCATTAGTTAGGATTTACTACTGTGTGAGTGTTGTAGGATATGTTAGAACCTACGTAAATCCTCCTGCCCACGTGTATGGGTGACAAGTGAGGATTCTGGCCAACTTACGTTGTTATAATGTCCAAATTTTGGCTTTTATACCCTACTAACGTACTATCTATTTTTCTTTCTTATTTGCAGATATCATGGCTCGTACCAAAGTACCCAGAGTTCGTGATCCTCTTCGTTTCCGTTCCAACAAAGCTGAGGCACAGTATGCCCACTACGCTCGCAAGAAAGTAGAGGGTGGTCGTAAGGTGAACCTGGCTGAGTTAGCCCTGTTCAATGTAGAGAGGGCGTTTGGTGATATGGGATGGCTCCCTGTCAACACTTACGACGCTTGCACCTGTCCGGATTTGGTACGCCAGTTCTATTGTAACCTCCAGGTGGTGGGGGATTACAATGATGTCGAGAGGGGTCATGAGCTGCGCATCACCAACTATGTCAAAGGGGTAAACATTTCATTCGATTTTCGATAGCTGGCCGACCTATGGGCATTTCCTATGATGGCCCCATGGTTTACTATGCTCCTGGAGAGCACCAGTTCTCCTCCACCGCGATGAGGGCTGAGATTGATAGTCAGCTTCTATGACATGACCGTTGGCAGATGAGGGCATGCTATATGCGTCCAGCTCCACGGGTATATAGCAAGATCATTCAGCATAACCTGATCCCGCAGAGTGGCCATTACGAGAGGGTTTCCCAACTGACCTAGTATCTTCTGTACAACATTTGCATTAGACAGCCCGTCTGCCTTCTGTACATCATTATGTGTACTATGATCACTGCTACGTTGCCCAGTCACACTGACAACCTTCCGTACGGACGTATGATCACTATTCTGCTTACCCGCCTGGGGGTTGATTTATTAGATGAGAAGATTAAGGAGAAGTCCTTCTCATCGCCTCTAGATTGGAAGGTTATTTGCAAGATGGGCATGCAGGATGCTCAGGTCAGTGATGAGGAGAGGAATGCGATGGTGCGCCTTCGCACTCGCATAGAGATAGCTGACGCTGAGGCAGCTGCCGCCGCTGCTGGAGTTCATGCGGAGCCTGCTGATGATGATGACCGTATGTACATGGATGTAGACTCGATACCACCGCCTTCACATACGCATGCGGCTGGAGCTGGTACTTCATATGCGGCTGGTCTGTTTCATGAGGCTGGTCCTTCTCATACGGCTGATCCTTCACATCCCCCTTCTGATATGATGGAGATGTTGCATGAGATCAGAGAGGCTCAGTGCAGATCTAATCTGAGGATGGAGGAGTTACTAGACGCTCAGCGTGTGAGAGTGGATGAGCTCATAGACGCCCAACATACATCAGACATGAGGATGGGAGAGTTACTAGACGCTCAGCGGGTGAGAGTGGATGAGCTACTAGACTCCCAGCGGACATCAGCCATGAGGATGGGAGAGGTCATGGAGGCTCAGCACCGGACTGATCAGCGGGTAGCCGATCTTACAGCTAGTCTACAGATGACCCAGACTCAGATAGCCTGGTTGACTAGAGTCTACGTTGAGGACTATGACAGAGATCGTAAGGCGCCGCCTCCTCCTTCGCCTCTAGCTTCATGATTGTATCTTTTCTCTTTCTTTATACTACATAGTAACTGTCCGGGTTGTGGACTGTACTCTGTTTTAACTATGTATATACGTTTGTTTCTTTCACATTGTATTTAAATTTTTCTTCCTTTAATAGATGCGTTATTCTCTTTTTAAATTTGGTCTCAAACATCACGTGTGCTTATAATGAGTTAATATTACTATTTTTACTTTTTATCCTATCTCAGTTCACAATTTGTCATGAATGTGTGCTAGTTCAGCGGACAAGGCCTGAGATGCTCTGATACCAAGTTGTCACACCCCAATTCCGCACTATTCAGAATGGTGTGATGAACCGCTAACAAACCAACGGTTCAACCAGGATCTCGAGTAGGCTATATCCATTTTATCTAAACCCCATACATCCATATTCACAATCAGAGTAAATACACAATAGTGGAAGTCTTATAATAAAATGAACTGAGAATCTACTGTGATATTAATATCTAAATAGCAAATTATTCTGTATTAACTGAGACATAAATAAATATCAAATACATGTCCATAATAAATCCAAATAAAGAAAACTAAAAAAATAACTAATCGAATACACATGAGTTGTAATCGCAAGAGGAGTCATGTGTATCCACTTCCTCTTCCACTTCCATCGTCGCCACATTTTCGTACATTAGATCACTTACATAATCTTCAACAGTCGTACCTGCATCATCAACTAAAAATATTCGATGTCGAAAGGGTGAGCACACATCACGGCTCAGTGAGCAAACAAAATAATGCAATAATACATATGCATGCAGTCAAATCATATCTTTGGTCTGGTTTAAAGTTTGCACTGTGCTATAGAAAGGATAGGTGGCCGCCGCACCTCTATGCACTAAGGGTGTCAAAACTGGGCCCTGCCCGATAGCACGGATCGAGCTAGCCCGATATAACCCGAACCCAGCCCGGACCGAGCCTTAATGGACAGGTTTTGGTCTGAGCTTGTAAAGCCCGACACCGTTTCAACCCAAACCAAAACCAAACCGGACCGGTCCGTTAAGAGGCCCAAATTAGCCCAAATCGATAAAACCCAACCCGAACACCGGTAAGGTCCGTTCGGGCCCAATTTCTTAATTTTAATGGTTTTAAATTTTATTAGATTGTGTTACACTATTAGAGTTCACTTCATGATCTAGAAGATTATGTGAATCTATAGTTGAAAAGATTATGTTAATTGTTAAAATTTATTAAATTACATACATATGGAATGAATAATGCTAATTTTATAGATAGAAATAATAAAATAGGCTATATAGTTTAAATATAAAAGGGGCCCGATAAACCCGATAAGCCCGATCCGGACCGAACCAACCCGAAATCACCTCAATAAACCCAGCCCAAAAACAAATCGACACCGGACCAGCCCGTTAGTTATTGTGTCCAGCGCAGCCCACCCCAGCCCAAACTCTTAATGGACAAGTTTTGGGCTGGGCTTATAAAACCCGACACCGATTCAATCCGGACCAAAACCAGCCCAGACTGGCCCGTTGACACCCTTACTATGCACGAATGTGTGGAAACGTCCAATGGAAACGGCACCGTCGCCCCACAAGCACCCAGAATGGCACAATATACACCCCACGAAGAACGATCATGGCTGTACCGGTTGATAACATACCAACAAATAAACCCCTGCTGGCTAGGGTTGCAAACTTGGCTCACAACTAACCAATCCAAATGCCAAACAGTGTATCCAAGGCCTCACCCCAGCATCCCTCAGAACATCCATAGAGATAGAGCTAAGGCCCCTCGGTAGAGTCAGAGACTACAAGGACCGAGACCACCTCCCCTGATACTCTACGACATAATAGTTCTGCTAAGGTAATGGCGATACGACGACGTCAGTGGACATTGCGTAGTCCATGACACAATATACACCCCATGAAGAACGGTCATGGCTGTACCGGTTGATACCATCCCTACCCGCACCATATACACTGGCCAAACACAAACATTCACATGCCTATTCCTATCATCATCATCATCATCATGTTATAACAATAAAGTAAATATGTATGAACAAATAATAGAAATATTGGATGACATGTTGAATGCACATACAAACATACACGCATAGAATCAATATGGCATTGGACTCAAGAAATAAAACAGCTTATTATTAACCAGTTAGTTTAGGTCTTGTTCCCTCACCTTAGCTTGTTAATAGATCCTCTTCCAAGCTTTAGAATCACCTTTATAATGTTATTATATTGCTAGAAGACCTAACAAAGTCAATAGAATTTAATTAGAATTAATTCTGAATTTAAAAACCATGTTTTTAACTGGGGGTCGGAGGTAGGGTCTGTTAGGGTCGATTGGCCATCGACCCTTTCAGTCCATTCTTTATGTTTGGGGTCCTATGGCTTGTTCCTAAAGTCCATTCTACACACATTCTATGGTCTAAAACCATGAATCATTCACCTATATAGGTTTCGTGAATTCTCCCATGGTTTTCAATGAAAACCTAACGATGGTTGATGGTTTCGGACTCTCTGAGATCATACTCTCTTCATTACCTAACCTAAGGTCTGTAGAGATTCATGGAATTAGTATCCATACCTGAGAAGAATACTCCTTCTCTGCAACTCTTCTCCTTTTTGTTTTCTTCTCTTCCTTGTTTCTCTTCTTCTTCTCTTCCTTTTCTTCTCTTTCTCTCAATCCAATTAAGGTTGTAAAAGGAGTGAAAGGGGCTTAGGGATGTCCTATTTATAGAGTAAAACCTCCCAAAATAAGTCCCATTGAGTTTAGGAAAGAGTCCAACCAAAATTAGGAAACATTCCTAATTTCTATTTCTGGCGGCAATTGGGGGTCGATGAGGGGGTCGATGATCCCATCGACCCCTAACTCCTAAAGTGTCCGACCCCCTCTTTAAAACAGGGGGTCTGACTTTCTGTCTTGGGGGGTCCGACCCTCTCTTGTTGGGTATGCGACCCTCCCCTTAATTAAAGTGTTTTTGGGTCGATTTAATACCTGGGATCACGATCTCCTTCACGCCCTTGGTCCATTTTGCTCAACCATGATGGGTAAACCTGGTTCAAGGTGGTATGACCGGGTTAGTTTGATACGGGTCTTACATTGCATGACCTCCTTGTCCCACATGGCCAACCTCCTTGGCAGTGCCTCTAGTAGAGACCGATTAAAAACTTTTATTATTCTCCTTGGTTAGCATGATACCTATTATGGACAGGTTGACAAGTATGCATTGCAGCCCATTTGGAAACCGATTAAGACCAATTAATATTACAGATTATGGAACGAGACTGACCACACTGAATATAAATTTTTCTGTGCCCCTCTGATTGAGAACCAATTTGCTAAGCCTAGCCGATTGACACCCCCTAGCTAGTGGGGCCCACCAACCATTAGTGTGATACTTCGTTGATGATTCTTAGTGTATTGGTAGATACAACAACCAATAGATCAAAATTCCATGACATCATGGGTCAATTAACCCTTTTGGTGTTGGCATGTGTTTTCCTATCCTATAAAAAAAATATGTATCCATCTGAACCAAATATGAAATTATGAATTAAAAAAAATTAAAAATTAAGGCCATGTGCCATCTTTGGATTTAGTCCCACATTGGGTGTATATGTGTAAGATTCTATGGATATATGACATTCATGACACTATAGTTTGGTTAACCCTTTTCGTATTGGCATGTGTTGTCCCCATCTTACCCAAATAAAAAATGGCTCCTAAGGTGTCAATTGGTTGTTTGAAATGCTTTCGACCTTGGACCTATAGGTGCAAAACCAAATAGTTAGAAAAAGCTCCAAATATTATAAGATTAACTTAGGCTGGATTAATTGCAAGGGGAATTAAGGCCCCGTTTGATAACACTCCAGCTCCTTACTTCTTAGCTCCGGAGCTAATCCGGAGTAGAATGACGATTGATAAACACGGTTCAAGTTTTGACTCCAATGGAGTGAACCGCTCCAAAAATGTCTCTAGGAGCTAAAAAACTGGAGCTAAGAAAACTTACTTCTCTTGCTCCGGAGCTATTACCACTACTAACTGCCATCAACACCACCACTGACACTACCATCGTCACCACCACCCCTCTACCGCCACCATCCCCACCACCACCCGCCACCCACAACTGCCGTGACCACCACCACCGCCACCACCACCACCACCACTGCAGCTGCCACCTCCGCCACCACCACCACCTACCACTTATTATTGAAGCTGGCACCACCACCCACCACCCACCACTACTATCGCCACCACCACCACCCACCACCTATCACCACTATCGCCACTACCACCCACCCACCACCTACCACCACTGCCGCCACCACCACCAGCACCACCACCCACCACCATCACCCACCCATCACCCATCCCCACTACCACCACCCACCACCCACGCCTCTACCACCACCATCGTGACAACCACCACCCCCTACGAGCACCGCCGCCGCCACCACTACCACCGCCCCCCACCGCCACCAATACCACCACCACCACCACCATCAAACAGTATTCTGGAAGCATAGTCTTTTGATTTTAGAGCAGCGATATCAAACAACATTCTACTTCAAAAATCCTGACTCTGGAGAAGAAGTAGAAAATGACTCCAGACCAGAAGTAGCTCTATGGGAGCTAGAGTGTTATCAAACGGGGCCTAAAAGGATGGAAATGAAATATTTTTAATTTAATAAGGAAACTTTTGTAGTTATTACAACACATGCTACTGCATGAATATGTAACTAACTCTAGTTATAAAGTTACATTTTACTTTGCATCCAAATCCTTGCATTTGAAAAGTGAAATCAATTTACATTCAATAAGTATCTTTATTACATATCGTAAAAAATTTAGATAATTTATACAATCATGTTGTGATATAGCTAAAAGTTTATTTTTTAGGTTTGAAAATTTTCACTTTTTTCCCTTTATCTTCTCTTGCAACCAGGCAGAGTCTCATGGAACTCTTATAAGTCCATTATGAGATTATTAGACTTTCCCTTTATCTTCTCTTGCAACCAAACTGAGTCTCATTGAACTCTTATAAGTTCATTATGAGATTATTAGATGTTGGGTTTCATTATATTGATTTCATTTGGATTGAACCAATTTTATCATCATTTCTGGCCACCTCTAACGTTCCCTTTCCAATGTGAGTGTGTTCATGTATCATATGTGTATCCATATGTATCACTCAAAAAGTAAAGTTCTATGAATTTCTTTTTAAAGAAATGGGCATAGGAATGGTCGGACTTAAGGCTGAGCAGTATACTCCGATGCCTAAGTCAGATCTAAGAGAGTTAACAGTAAATGGGGACAAGCAGGAGAAAGAGAGTGATTGCAATGTGAAGTCAAAGTGATGTAATCTTTAATAGGTGAACCTACTTATAGGGGTGCGATATGGGTCTTACCCCCGCATTTGCAATTGTCTGTTGGAATTGCTCATGTTGATTATATCCATGGTGATGCAGTTATAGTCAGGTGTGCCCTTAATGCAGTTATAGTTAGGCGTCCTCTGTCACATTTCAGCCATCAATTTTTTTTTTTGGTAAATAATGTTGTCATCTCAAACTGGACTAGTCCTTAGCTTGATCAAATTTCTTGAACAAGAAAGAAATGACACCATAGTGATGGTCGGGTAGAGACACCTTTTAGCCACTCCGACACATAAATTAGTTTGATGGACAAGCAGTATGGGGCAGATAAGGAAAAATATCCCTTTGTTTTAAGGGGATTCAGGTAGCTAACTTGCTCTGAGCTCAAAAGCTTACGATTGTTCATGTCTTTACCTCTGTCTATTTTTTCAGTATATAGGCTTGGAGTGGCCTAAATATGGATGTAGGATATGTCCTTTGTTGCGGTGGAATATCCTCCCTTTGGGTGTTAATTACTCCCGCTGATTTGAAGATCAGATGAATCTAGGCTAGATCACTCTGTAGTTGACTCTCCTCTTAAGATTCCATTGACTACTATGTAATTGATACGTAGGGAATCTCATTGTCCGTACTATTGATTCTCAAGAAGGCCCTCATGATGGCGAGGCTCTAAGGCCCTTATGATGGCTAGGCATTGAGGCCCTCACGATGGCGAGGCGTCGAGGCCCTCAAGATGGTGGTTTGGGTTGGACTTTTTCTCTAAGGTTGGTCATAACTACAAGGGTTTTACCACAAGGACTTGGGCCCTAGTGTGCACGTATCAAAACTTGGTAAAGGGAGATGCATTTTCCCATATTAGATGCCCCTTGCTCTTGCCTATTTCTTTGAAGATGGGGAGAGCAATAGTGGTCTCCATTCTTTGGTCAAGGTTTATGAGGCTGTCTCTTGAGGAGTTGTAACATTTGTCTTTAGAGAGAGATTTTCAAATTCCCCCAATGCTTTGGTGGGTCCTGCCACTTGCCTCGTTCTCCATAAGAAATGTTTGGTGTATCATTTTCACCATAAATGTACTGGGATTGGAGCGAACGGGGAAATGCCATGTGTCCCTGTCATCTCAATGTGATGGTTTCAGCTGTTTTCTTAGACTTGTAGTCTATTATGGCCTACGTTCGATTATTTATAAGGGCTTTATCCCTTACAACTTCTTCTTCTTGATCCTTCCTGCTTTCATTCTAGTTCGAGTACTCTGTCATTTCTCATTCTTTTTCCCTAAATTTAGCTTGCTGTTAGAGTCCCATTACCTTCCAAGTAAGTAATGGCTAGGTCCCAAAAACCTAGTGATAGAGTAGAGACTATCCCCATAGACGAAGCTTCTGGCTCCGGCATCGCTAGGCGACGAGGCCAAGTTTCAACTTCTACCTCCATTCCTCTTGTCATCTACGAGACTGGCATAGGTTAGAAAAATTAGGTAAGGAGAGCCAAGGCCATTCAAGCTACCTATATGCTGGAAGTGAATCCCATGCCTCTGCCTTCTTCAAGGGTTCCTTCTAGCACTAGCTGTAAGACCCGTATGCCATGAATCTAGTTTAACTTTACATTCTCATGTCGTGACTGGTCTTCCCATCATAATTGACTCAAGTGAATCAATTGTATGAGGAAACCACAAGATGAGGTAAGCAATAAATCTAATTTAGTTGGTATGGTTGACTGTTTAAGTTTGTGTGGAAGCAATCGTATGGTGAGAAATGCCTAAGAACATTGCAGAGATCATAAGTTTCTTCGGTTCAGTTGGTTATTACAGATGATTCATGGAGGACTACTCTAGGATCACAATACCTCTTACCAAGCTAATCAGGAAGGGAGAGAAGTTTACTTGGACTGATAAGTGTGAAGAATATTTCCAGACTCTAAAAGCAAGGTTGATATCAGCTCCCATCTTAATCATTCTGGTACCAAAGAAACCTTTTACCCTATACAACGATGCTTTCGGATTGGTTCTAAGATGCGAGTTAATGCAAGGTGAACCCGCGATTGCATATGCTTCAAGACAACTAAAGGAGCATGAGAAGAATTACCCAACTCATGAGTTAGAGGTAGCGATGGTGATTCATGCAATCGAGACTGGGAGACATTATCTATACGGAGAAGGATTTTAAATAAAATATAATTACGAGAGTTTTACATAGCTCTTCACCCAGAAAGAGTTGAACATGAGGCTAAGGAGGTGGTTAGAACTCCTGAAGGACTAAGACTACGATATTCAATGTCACCTGTGCAAGGCTAATATGGTAGCTGAGGTTTTGAGCAACAAGGAATAATGAAGCCAAAAAGAGGACCTAGTACAATAATCGTCTTGTGTTCCGCAGCAACAGATTCAGATTTGGAAGAAGAGTAACATATAATAGAAACTCGTGATGATCCAATTGAGCGAGAACTTATGGATGAACTTATGGAGCAATAGTTCCTCGACTGCGCTTGTGGCATTAAAGAATATTTCTGAATTGATGGATGAAGTAAAAGTAGCAATTTTGTTAGATCCGTATATAAGAACGGTGCAAAAAGATTTAGAGAAAGAAAACCTAACCCTGACTTACTTCAGATGCGAAAAAGGTCTAAGATACAAAGGATGATTATGCATACTTGAAAGTGAAAAACGCTGATCATAGATACAAGATAATGCTAAAAGCCCATTCTATTCCAAATTGGGTACATCCTAGAATTACAAAATATATCAAAACACGAATAGATTATTTTGGTTAAAGGGAATGAAAGTAGTTGTGGCTATATGCATCTTTCAGTGACTAAATTATCAGCAAGTAAAGGCTGAAAGACAAAGACCAACATGGCTTACTACAACCACTATCAGAGCCAGTCTGGAAGTGAAACTACATTACAATGAACTATGTCATCGATTTGCCATTGACTCCCAGATCGGTTGACGTAGTTTGGGTGATTGTTGATTGCCTTATGAAGATAGCTTATTCCATTGCTATACGACCTCGGTGTGCTTTGGAGCAGCTAACTAAACTATATGTGGTTGATATTGCCAGAATGAATGGTATGCCTGAGAGCATAGTGTCGGTCAGAAGCTCATGCTTTATCTCAAAGTTTTGGGAGGATCTACAGAAAACAATGGAAACAAAATTGAAGATTAGTACTGCATTTTACCTTAAACAGATGGATAGTCGGAATGGACTATACAGATCCTAAAAGATATGCCCCGAGCATGTGAAATTGATTTCAAGGAGCTTGAGTTGAGAAGTTACCGAGGATTGAATTTGCAACCAAGCTACCATGTAGATGTGACCTATGAAGCATGGTACGGTAGAAATATCGAATTCCTTTGTTTTGGAACGAAGTCAGAGAATGAGGAATTGTAATACCTGAGTCTGTTGAAGAAACCTGTCGAGTGGCAGACAAGATCAAAGAAAAGGGCCAAGATAGCTCAAGTTTGTCAGAAGAGACACCAAGCCCTCGAGTTCCCCATAAGTGACAAAGTGTTCTTGAAGATATCACTTATGTATGGTTTGAAATGATTTAACAAGAAGGGAAAGTTGTATCCTATATATGTTTTAGACCTCATAAAAATTTTGGAGAGACGTAGAAAAGTTGCATATCAACTAGCGTTACCACTATCCATGTCTAGTGTGCATGACATATTTCGCATGTCTCTATTGAAGAAGTACGTTGGAGATCCATATCAAAGGTATTGACCATGGATCCACTGGATTAGATAGAAGATTTAACTATTAAAGTGGTACCAGCCTAGTTCATTGATTGACCGAACGAACCCAGAATCGACTCTGTGTTTAGGAAACTTTTCTAATTTGAGGAGGAATCATTCCTAATTAAAGTGGGACTCTATATGGAGGATTTTCCTCTATATAAGGGACGTTCCTTAGCCTCTCTCACTCTTTTAGAACCCAAGTTGAAACTTTAAACCTAAGAGTGAAAGAGAGAGAGGAAGAGAAGGAGAAGGAGATTTGAAGAAGAAGGCTGAGAGAAAGGTTTTGCAGAGAAGAGTTCTATCTCTCTACAATAAGCTTAAGGTATGGACTTGACTCTGTAGGATAGATCAGATAGGATAGGTTCCTTTCCATCAAATTGATGTGTTGAATCTAATGTATTGATTTCGGTAATGAAATTTCTAAGCAAAACCATGAGAGAATAGGTTAGGGATAATTGATAAGGATAAACTGTGATCAAAGTCCATAGAATGATTTTAGGATGAATCCCATTGATGATCCATGAGGAAAAACTCATATGAGAAGAAAAAATTAACTTGACTACATATGGTCGCAGCTATGGTCGACCATAGGAAGAGAAAAGAGTCGACCACAGCCATTCGGGAAGAATTCAGGAAACATACGGTCACAGGTATAGTCGCATGTAATGTGACCATAGGGTATCGACCGTATGTCCTACGGTGGCATATATTGCGACCATAGGATCGGCCATAGCATCGATCGTAGGAAAACAACAAGCATATTTTAAGACCAAACAAGGTTTTTGACTACTGTAACTATGTAAACTTAAACCCTAACTTACATACATTGATTGTTTAGGTTCCTAATAGATTCAAAGTGACTTTCAAATCTTGGGAGAGGAACAAAGAGAGGAACAAACATCGATTAAAGGTGAGGGGACAAGACCTAAACTAATTGGATAATAACAAATTATTTCTTTTATTGACTCCGATGCCATGATTGATTCTATGCTTGTATGCTTGTAATGTGCATCTCACATGTCATCCAATATTTATGTTACTATTGCTCTTGCATATTTAATTCTGTTTATTTATAACATGGTAATGATGATGATGCTAGGAATAGGCATGTGATTGTATGTGTGTGGTTGGTGTGTTGGATGCGAGTGGAGCATCAAGGGGAGGACGTGGCATGGTGGTCTCTGACCTCGTCACCAGACTCTAGCTCTATTTCTACTCAAGTCTTGCCCACTGACATCGTCATATCGCGATTACCTTAGTAGAACTATTATGTCGTAAGGCATCAGGGGAGGTGGTCTTGGACCGTATAGTCTTTGACTCTACTGGGAGGCCTTAGCTCTATCCCTATGGATGTATTGAGGGATGTTGGGGTGAGGCCTTGGATACATTGTATGGCATTAGGATTGGTTAGTTGTGAGACCAATTTACAAGCCCTCGCCAGCAAGGGCTTACATATTGGTATGGGTAGAGCATCAGGGGAAGTGTTGGCGGTGTGTGATCCAGACACTTAGCTCTATCTCTGTTTCATAGTGGATGAATGTGGGATGGCAATGGTGTTTAATTCATTGGGCGGATTCATACACTCGTGTGTATAGAGGTGAGGGGGCCACTAAACCGTTCTTTAGCACATTACAAACTTATAAACCAGACCAAAATATGAATTGAATGCATGCATATGTTTGTTGCATTGTTTGGCTCACTCACTGAGCTCAAGTTGGAGAGCTGACCCTCGCACGCGTAATTCTTTTTAGTTTTTGATGTTGCAAGTGTTATGGTTGAAGATTATATGAATACGCCAACGTGTGGATATGCAGTGACTATGGATGTGCAAGCTGTGGAGGACGAATGTGGCTCGTTAAGCTAGTGTTTCAACTACGTTTACGCTTAGTGGTTAACTTTCGTATTGTGATACTTATAATCAGTATTAATTATGTTTTGGTTACTTGAAGATAAATTGTTGAATATTTAATTAT
Organism: Protea cynaroides; assembly: GCA_028583415.1. Classification (NCBI taxonomy): domain Eukaryota; kingdom Viridiplantae; phylum Streptophyta; class Magnoliopsida; order Proteales; family Proteaceae; genus Protea; species Protea cynaroides. The sequence continues at coordinate 11,366,299 of CM053268.1, read as the reverse complement.
CACTGTAGACTTTCAGTTCATTATTAATAAGACTTCCGCTAATTATTTATTTACTCTGATTATTATTGAGGAATGTGTTTTGGTTTAACATGGTGGGCATAGCCTATACGAGATCTTGGTTTGAACCATTAGTTCTCATGACAGTTCATCACACCACTGGTTAGTCTAGAATTAGCGTATGACACTAGCTATGCCGCCGCCAGACATGAGAGTAAAATCACCCAACTCAGATTAGATGCCATCAGGGAGACCTACAATGTCCCTGAGAATTTCTCCTTCTTGCTTTTTGAGCTTGAAGATAGGATGTGCACTTCTCGTAATGATGCCATAGTTGTATATGAGGAGATGTTTTAATTATGGTTCCGTCTTCCCGCTCGTTTTTATTTCAAGTTGTTGGACAGCTATGGGTTGGCCTCTTCACAAATCACCCCCAATGGGTAGCGTAAAATCACCAACTTCTTGGCTCGTTCTAGGGTTAGTAGGCTTCCTACTGAGGTCGCCCTTTTTAAAAAATTCATTCGTTTGGTTTCTGGAGCGTTGACTACGGGGGATGGCTGGTATTATTTCCAGCATCGAAATCAGCATCGAAATGACTCGTCTTATGCCTTGGCCAAAGACGTCATCACCTTTCATTATTATTGGAAGCAAAATTTCTACTTTGTCTCTTGGTCCCCACTTCCTAGGGGTACTTGGCCATTCAACCGTTGGTCTAGGGTTATTATCTCAGTGGTCAACGCTGTCTCGATGATCGACCAAGATCTTAACAAATGCGGGGAAGTGATTTGCACCGTCCCTACCCCAACTTTAGAGCAGCTGTCAGACCTTGAGTTCCTTCAAAATATTGGGCTTGGTGAGCCCCTTTTTATCTGACTAACTTCCTCATTTTATGTTTTGTTGACTGATTTCTTCCTCTCTATTGTCTTCCTTGATCTAGTGGATATTAACCTATGTGACCTTGCTACAATCCTTTTTGTTGAAAGTTCATCGTCGTCGAGGGGTCCTAAACCTGGGGTATCGTAATCGACATTGGTGAGGTTCGATGAGCCTCGCAAGGTGGGGGATGCCAGCAAGGCTCTTGAGGTAGTCGACCTTGCTTCTATCATCAATATCCCTCCTCTGAATGAGCAAGCACTTGGGGGAACTGGATTCATGGAGGTTCTCAATGTTAAGGCAGAGGGCGAGGCTGGTACGGACCTTCTGCCTCATGAAAAGAGGAAACGCCATCATAGAGACAGATCCTATCACCGAGATGGAACCGAGAAGAAGAAGAAAAGATCTTCCTCTTGAGTCGAGGTAGAGCCTCGCAATGTGACTTCAGGTTTTGTCCCTCTCCTTTGCTTCTGTTTAGTGCTGTCTTCTTGTGCTGGCATTACATGGCTTGTTTAGACATCGGCCGTTGTGAGGGTACAGATCGGGAGTTCGATCATCCTGAAGATATTGAAGAAGATGTCACCCCCTTCGTACCTGAGGTGAATCTTTCCACCCACTAGTCTGCCATTCGGAGTCCTATCGTGGCGGTGGAGCATATCCGTGCCATGATTCTTCCTTCGGATGTTTTGGAATACGACGGGATGTCTCTCGATGAGGCCTTTGAACTAGAGGCATGTCATCATGTCGAGGTATTATTTGTTACTTTTTATTGTTTTTTTATATACTTCCCCCACAAGTTTTTGTGTTGTGACTTATTCTCTGGTTGTAGGCTGGACACTTCTTAACCCACATCTGGGCTACTGTGGTGGATCTCGATTCCAGATTAACTTAGCTCTTCAAAGGATAACTGACGTGGAGTTCCACCATGATGAGTCCGATACCCTTACCAAGGTGTGTCAGGAGGAGATGATCAGGTCTTAAGGTCACGCCAAGGATCTTGAGGTGGAATTGGAGAAGCTCAAGAAGGACCTCGTGGATGCTAAGAATGAGAAGACCAGACTGGGAAAGAACAGGATGATGCACAAGAGCGAGCTAATCAAGACAAGAGGACGTATCAGAAGTTGAGGGAGACCCAAGGCCACCTCGAGGAGGAGCTTCGGAGCGCCAAGAATACTATCACTGCCGTAGAAAAGGTTCTTGAAGAAGAGTGGGTCGCTCATAAGGCTGCCCTTATGAAGCTCGTGGCTTCTTCAGACAATCGGGTTGGGGCTGTTGGGAAGAAGGTCGTGGAGGACTTCAAGGCTAGAGCTTAATAAAAAAAAACTGTTACTGAGTCTTTGTTGAAGCTGGTAGTGCCCATGCTGAAGGAAATCCGAGATTTTGTTTGGGTGAGATATCCTTAACTTGATCTCTAGCTGATTGGTGCCTTCAAGAAGCTCCTTAGTTTTGCAGCATCTCCTAGGGTGTCCCCTCTTTTGGTTCTGCCTTCACCTTCTGGCCAGCCTTCTGTCGTGCCCCTGTAAGTTGGACCTGAGGACCAGCCTCTTCTTCCTTTGCCTTCTGAACCTATTTCTCAAAGTGAAGATATTCCTTCTGTCGAGGGGGAAACTCTTCGTTTTGTCAATGGGCAAGATCTTCCACCTACCAAGGCATGACTGAAATCCTGATGCTCACTATTGGTTGTTTTTTATTTATTTTTTATTTTTGTACACACTTATATTCTCTTAAATGTATGAAGATACTTTTTTCCACCTTCTTTGCATGTGATTCTTCGATGTAGCTTTTTATTCCCTAAAATTTAGGATAATTGTCCCCCGAGGGTGTGAGTGGGGTTCTTGTGGATAATTATCCATCCTTCGAGCTTCGAGGCCCTTTGGCAACCGAGGGTATCGAAGAAAAGTATTCGCGATTGAAGTTCTTGTCGATGTATTCGACCCTCCATGCTTTGGTGCCTTTGACTTTGTCTTTGATGCTGAAGCTATTATTTATATTTTTATGATAATTATCCACCCTCCGAGCTTCGAGGCCCTTGGGAAGCTGAGGGTGTCAAAGATAAGTATTTGCGATTCAGGTTCTTGTCGATAGAATAGACCCTCCATGGTTCTGCATCTCGACTGTGTCTTTGGTGCCCATGCTTTGGTGCCTTGACTGTGACTTTGGTGTTGAAGCCAACTTTTATCCCTTAGGATAATTATCCACCCTCCGAGCTTCAAGGCCCTTGGGGTAGCCGAGGGTGTCGAAGATAACTCTTCGTGACTGAGGTTATTGTCGATGGAATTGACCCTCCATGCTTCAGTGTCTCAACTGTATCTTTGGTGCCCATGCTTCGGCTCCTCAACTATGTCTTTGATGCTGAATCCAACTTTTATCCCTTAGGATAATTTCCACCCTCCGAGCTTCGAGGCCCTTGGGGTAGTCGAAGGTGTCGAAGATAACTCTTCGTGACTGAGGTTCTTGTCGATGGAATCGACCCTCCATGCTTCAACGCCTTGACTATGTCTTTGGTGTTGAAGCCAACTTTTATCCCTTAAGATAATTATCTACCCTCCGAGCTTTGAGGCCCTAGGGGTAGCCGAGAGTGTCGAAGATAATTCTTTACATCATGTAAGACATGTTTCTTGCAACCAAGCATCTTCATGATTTTTACTTGATTTATAATATTTTACGAGTAAAATTTTTATGAGTTCGACACATTCCATGTCCATGGGACTACCTCACCATTCATTCTCTAGAGGTGGTAGGCCCCTGCTCTTATCATCTTCACCACTTTGTTTGGTCCTTCCTAATTTGGGGCCAACTTTCCTTGTTTCATGGGCTCCGAAGCTGAGGCTTTGCACAGGAATAGTTCTTCTACTTGGAACACTTTTTCCCTTACTTTCATATTGTAGTGGTTTTCCACACGAGCTTGGTAATCAATGTTCTTTAGGTGGGCTGCTTCCCTCACTTCTTCTAGGATATCGAGGCCGATTAGCATATTTTCTCGATTTACCTCTTCATCGAAATTGGCTGTTAGGAATGATCTGTGAACGACCTCGACTGGTATCACTACTTCTGCTCCATCACTTAGCATGAATGGTGTTTCTCCTATTGGCGTTTAGGTAGTTGTTCTATAGGATCAAACGACGCTAGGAAGTTCTTCCACCTATTTCTTTCTTTCTTTAGTCAACATATTCTTTAGCCCACTTAGTATTTCTTGATTTATCACCTCTTTTTGTTAGATTCTTTTCTTCAGTCCCTCGAAGATAGTCCTATTGGTGACCTTGACTTGGCCATTTGCCTCGGGATGTTGCACTGAGGTAAAAGGTTGGGCTATCTTGTACTGTTTCCAGAAGCCTCAGAATTTGTTTGAGTCAAACTATTTCTAGTTGTCTATAACCACCACCTGTGGTATCTCATACTGGTATACCATAGATAGTTTGAGGAATTCAGTTACTTTTGAGACTATAATCTTGGGCATCGGCTCCACCTTTATCTATTTAGTGAAGTAATCGATAGCTATAATAAAAAATTTACTCTGCTTTAGCCCTATGGGGAATGGCCCTAGGATATCCTTGCCCATATGGTCAAGGAGATTGGGCTCGCGATCAATTGCAGCAGTATAGCTGGTTGTCGCTGGATCTTGGCATATCTCTAGCATTGTATGCATTTTCTCACATATTCCTCGCATTGCTTCACAATGATAGGGAAGTAATAACAATGCCTGACTAATTTTTGGGTTAGTGTTTGACCCGCTTGGTGGCTGCCACAGAACCCTTCATGTACATCCTCAATAGCTCCTTTTGCCTCGGATGGTCGCAGTCATCTCAGCAAAGGTAGAGAAAATGCCCACTTATATAAAACATCCTCATATACAATATACCACTTTGACCTAGTTTGTATCTTTCTTACTTCTTTGCGGTCATCTGGGAGTATCCCATTTTTCAAGAAATCAAGGATAGGATCCATTCAGCATGACTCATTTGAAAGCATATTGATTTTGACTTCTGAGGTAATGCTCGGCTTATCCGGCTGACTCATGTATATAAAGTTACCAGAAATTGATAATTCCTTACTCAAGAGCTTGGTTAGTTGATCTGCTTCAGTGTTGTCCTCTCTATCGATGCTTCTAATATCAATGTTTTGGAAAGTTATCTTTAATTCCCTGACCATTCTGAGGTATGCTTGCGTCTTTGGGACCTTAGCTTCATAATCGCCTGTTACTTGATTGACCACAATTTAAGTCATTGTGGGCGGAGGTTCGTGTAACCATGAGGCTCTTTGCTAGCTGAAGCCCTACAGTCAATGCTTCGTATTTAGCATCATTATTGGTGACAATGAAGTCTAATTTCACTACACTCCTGACTTTGAATCTTTCTAGGCCAATTAGCACTACTCCTGCCCTATCCTGATGTTCACAAGATGCACTGTCGACAAATAGTGTCCATGGTGGAGTGACTGGTGCAACAACTGGGGTAGGTGGGCGCATTTGTAGCACCATGCTGGTGTCGTCGGGGTTATCCACCAATGTGCTTTCGATGAGGAAATCAGCTAAGGCTTGAGCTTTGATGGCTTTTCTCGACTTGTATTGGAGATCAAATTCTCCAAGCTCTATAGCCCAAGTGATCCTTCCTAAAACATCATTTCGGGCAAGGATCTTTTTTAGTGGCTTTGTAGTCAGGACCTTAATAGTGTAGGCCTGAATGTAAGGTCTCAGCTTCCTTGCGATAGTTACCAATGCTAGAGCATGTTTTTCTATGGCCTGATACCATGTTTCTATGTCCCAAAGCATTTTAATGATGTAATATATTGGTTGTTGCACTTTGTCGACCTCTTTAACTAATATAGCACTTACAACCACAAACAAGACAGCCAAATATAGTTGTAACTCATCTCCAGGTCTCTAGCTTCACCAAAGACCGGGGGTCGACAGGTATTTCCACAACTCCATGAATGCATGCTGACATTTCAGAGTCCATTTGAACTTTTTGTTCCCTTTGAGTGCTTAGAAGAATGGCATACACCGATCCGTGGACCTCGACGTGAAGTGTCCTAGGGCCACTATCCTCCTTGTCAGTTCCTGTAATTGTTTTGAATTTTTAGGTGGCTTCATATCTTGTATACCTTCTATTTTTGCAAGATTGGCCTCTATCCCTTATTGGGATACCATGAATCCGAGGAATTTTTTAGATAGCACCCCAAAAACACATTTGATGGGGTTTAGCTTTATATTATATCTTCGGAGCACTCCGAAGGCCTTGCAGAGATCATCAATGTGTGTCCTCGCCTTCAGAATCTTTACTAGGAAGTCATTGACATACACTTCCATATTTCTTCTTATATGATCCTTAAAAACTTTATTTACCAAACGTTGGTAAGTAGCTCCCGTATTTTTTAGGCCAAAGGGCATAACCTTGTAATACTATGTCCTCTGGTTGGTGATGAAGCTTGTGCTTTCTTTATCTTCCTTACTTATCGAGATTTGATTGTATCTAGAGTAAGCATCCATGAATGAAAGTAATTCATGGCCTGAGGTGGCATCTATTAATTGGTCTATTCGAGGTAGGGGGTAGCTATCTTTTGGGCTTGTTTTATTGAGGTTAGTATAATCGATACATATTCTCCATCGATCCCCTGATTTTGGCACCGTTACAACGTTGGACAGCCATTCGGGGTACTTCACCTCTCTAATAAACCAGGCCTGAAGGAGTTTTCAACCTCCTTGTTTATTATGTCCTGCTTGTCAAATGCAAAACTTTTCTTTTTCTATCTCACCGGACTATGCTAAGGGTCAATGGCCAGGTGATGCTCCATGAGGCTCCTGTTTATTCCTGGCATATTTGCTGTCGACCATGCGAATACATCTACATTCTCCCTGATGAATGAAATGAGCTCATCCCGCATTTCTCCTCACAAAGAGACACCAATCTAGTAGGTGCATTCAGTTTGATCTTCTGAAATGGGAGTTTGGTCAAGTCCTTCAGTAGGTGTTCCTAGGTGGGTAGCCCCTTTTTCTAGGTCTGGGTCATCCCTCATATCCTCTAATATGATGGATTGGACCAAGGCTTTTCCTTTCTTTTTTTTTTGTCTTTGCTTTTCTCTTTCTCTTTGTCGAGGTTAGAGGTTCCGGGCATTCTTCTTAATTCAATATCATAGCACTGTCTTGAGATTTTTTGATTTCCCCAACATTTTCCAGTCCCGTGATCAGTGGGAAACTTGATGACCTGGTAATAAGTTGACAGACAACTTTTAGGATGGTGCAGAGAGGGACGTTTGAGGACCACATTGTAGTTGGCTCAGAGATCGACTGCTAAAAATTTTACATTATGACCCTCCGAGCCGGCCTATTTCCAATCATGAAGGGCAGGCGAATCCCCTCTTTCACATAGACAGAATCCATCACATCCCAATTCTGGACTAACCAGTGGTGTGATGAACCATCAATAAACCAACGGTTCAATTAGGATCTCGTATAGGCCGTACCGACCATATGAAACCAAACACATTCCATGGTAATAATCAGAGATAATAAATTAACATGCGAAAGTCTTTATAAATAATGAATTGATGTCTAACAATGATAAATAAGTAATTACATTTAATTATCTCCAAACGACTCAAGTCATAAATTAAAGAAACCATTACATGTTTCGATACTTAAACATAACTAAATCTAATAAAAAAACACATTAGTTGCACTCGCATGACGGATCATGCACATACTCCACAGCTTCTACGTCCATAGCCGCCATGTGTCCATACGACGACACGTTCAAGTAGTCTTCTACAGTAGGACTTGCATCATCAACTAAAAATATTCAACGTCGAGGGTGAGCACACATCACGGCTCAATGAGAAAACAAAACAATGTACAAACATATGCATGCATTTAATTCATATCTTTGGTCTAGTTTAAGTTTGCAATGTGCTATAGAGAGGATTGGCAGCCACCGCACCTCTATACACGAGTGTGTAAATCCTACCAATGGATCAAACACCATTTCTGTCCCATATGCACCCAGAATGGAATAAAGATAGAGTTAAAGTGTCCAGGTCACACATCGCCAACACTTCCCTTGATGCCCTACCCATACCAACATGTAAGCCCCTATTGGTGAGGAAGTTTAGTTCCCATGAAACTGAATTTTGCTCTTACCTTGTCTTTGAATGATATCTTCATTTCAATACAAAGCAAACTCACGGAATGCTGGGATAACTAGTCCATATCTAGGATGACGTCGAAGTCTGCCATCTCGAGTTACACCAGGTTGGCATCCAAACTTCGTCTATTTATCAGAATTGGACATGGTCCATAACCTTGGTTTAATTCTGCTTTTAGTCCCATAGGTGATCGTACTAGTAGCTTGTAATCTAAAGGTTTGAGGGGTACCTCTAGCTTCTTTTCGAAAGACACAGATATAAATGAGTGAGTGACTCCAGAGTCGAAAAGCACTCTAGTTGGTATGTTAGCTATAGGTACGATACATGTGATTTTTACTTACTTTAGTACATGCTCACACAAGGTATTCCAAAACATAAGGTTGAATCATACTTGTGACCACATCAAGCGATGCGGCAGCATCCTCAGAAGTAACTGCATAAACCTTTCCTTGCTGTAGCTGCTTCCTTGGCTTAAGGCAATCTCTTGAATAATGCCCTACTGATCGCAGTTGAAGCATTTGACTCCAGTATTACCCTGTTTCTATTGAGGTTGGATTGTTGGAGTAGTCTTGGGCACCGCATTGAAGCCTTGAGTGTGGAAAGGCTTGAAGGTCCTTTTATTCCCTCTATTAAATGAATTTCCATTAGGCCTTTCGACACCTTTACTCTGAGCAAAGTAACTCTCCCTTTGACTAGACTCCAATACTCGAGCAATCTATGCCGCTTCATTATATATCCTCTTTTTCAGTCCCAATACATGCTCTCGGATGCTTCCCTTAAGTCCCATGACGAACCTTCGGGTTTTGGTATCTTCTTCTTGTCTGCTAGAGGGGGCAAAGAAAGACAGCTCTTCATAACGCTACTGATAAGCCTCGATAGTCATCTGACCTTGATATAAACTCAAAAATTCTTTTTCCATCTGATCCCTGAAACTCCCAAGAAAATATTTCTTAAAGAAAGCTTCTTTGAATATAGCCCAGGTTAACTGGGTATGCTTGGTCAACAGATAACCTTGAGTGGATTTTCACCAATGGTGTGCATCCCCTTTCGGCATAAATGTTGTACACAATACTTTTTCCTCTCATCATAAAATTTCTTTCCATTTCGTCAATCCAGTGAGCTGGCCACAATGGATCTGACGGCTTATCCCTAAACTCCTTTGGTTTCATCTTCAAAAAAATACTCGATCAGTCTGGAGTGGTCAAGCTGATTTTACGCATAGTAACCGTACGTAGGTGGCTGATTTTGGTAATTCCCTGAGTTGTTTGTCCGTTGTTGTACTCTGATATTCTAGATTGGGGTTTGTAATGCTGGAGTTTGCTACAATATGGGTATGGTATTGTTCTCCATAGGTGCAACGGGTACTGTATTAATAACAACCGGTTCGAGAGGGATAGTGTAGCTACCATGAGGTGTTGATGCGGTATTTGCTACTGGTGGTGCAATCCCCAAAGTAGCTTGCATGTTTGTCTGCATCTAATGCAGCTGTTGTACCTATTGTGCTAAATTCATCACAACAGTGGTGAAATCTATTGGTGGTGCTGGTAAGTTAGTTGGGTTGGCCTGGGAATGAACATCCTGAGGCACAACATTTTGAGTCCCAACATCTTCTTTTTGTCCTTCTTGATTTTCATTGGCATTGACCTCCATAGGTGGTGAAGGTGGGTTTGCATTTTGTTTCCTTCTGCCTGATCTACGCCCAGCCATTTAAACTCTTGGATAAAATAGTATTGGAAAGACTACACTTGTGAGACAAGATAGAAAGGTAGTATTTTGTAAGTCCCACAATAAAAGGAGGGAAAAAAACATTACGAGGCATTAGGTCTAATAGAGGTAAAACAGATGACAGTCAACTTTGTGGTCGACATTGTACGGTCGTGTAATGCGACCATAGGTTCGACCATATGAACCCTAGCAACTTTCTGAGACTGTCACACCCCAATTATGGACTAACCAATGGCGTGATGAACCGTCAATAAACCAACGGTTCAATCAGGATCACGTACAGGCCATACCCACCATATCCAACCAAATACATTCCACAGTAATAATTAGAGATAATAAATTAACAAACGAAAGTATTTATAAATAATGAACTAAGGTTTAACAATGATAAATAAGTAATTACATCCAATTATCTCCAAACAACTCAAGGCATAAAGTAAATAAACCATTGCATGTTTCGATACTCAAACATAACTAAACCTAATAAAAAACACATCGGTTGCACTCGCACGACGGATCATGCTCATACTCCACAGCTTCTACGTCCATAGCCGCCATGTGTCCATATGAAAGTGCGTTCAAGTAGTCTTTTACAGCAGGACCTGCATCATCAACTAAAAATATTTGACGTCGAGAGGGTGAGCACACATCACGGCTCAGTGAGTAAATAAATCAATGAGAAAACATATGCATGCATTCAATTCATATCTTTGATCTGGTTTAAGTTTACAATGTGCTATAGAAACTATTGGTGACCACCACATCTCTATACATGAGTGTGTGAATCCGCACAATGGATCAAACACCGTTGTCATCGTACATGCACCCACCATGGAATAGAGATAGAGCTAAAGTATTTGGATTACACACCGTCAACACTTCCCCTGATGCCCTACCCATACCAATACGTAAGCCCCTATTGGCGAGGGCTCATGTCACATCCCAATTCTAAACTAACTAGTGGTGTGATTAACTGTTAATAAATCAACGGTTCAACCAGGCTCTCGTATAGGGCGTGCCCGTCCAATTAGACTAGATACATTCCACAAGGATAATCATAGAATAAATGATAGCGGAAGTCTTCATTACTAATGAACTGAGTATCTAATAATGATAATAATAGTAAATCTAATTATTTCCATGTAACTCAAGACATAAAATAAACTAATCAATTACATGTCCGGTAATCAAAATAACTAAACTAATCAAAGGCACATTGATTGCACTTGCATGATAGATCATGAGCTTCCTCCATAGCTTCTACGTCAATGGCCGCTACGTATCCATACGTCGACGTGTTCACAAAACCTTCAACAGTAGGACCTGCATCAACAACTAAAAATATTCGACATCGAAAGGGTGAGCAAACATCATGTCTCAGTGAGCAAACAAAACAATACGCAAACATATGCATGCATTCAATTCATATATTTGGTCTGGTATTTAAGTTTGCAATGTGCTATAGAAATGTTTGGTGGCCCCCGTACCTCTATACACGAGTGTGTGAATCCTCCCAATGGATCAAACACCATTGCCGTCCCACATGCACCTACCATAGAATAGAGATAGAGCTAAAGTGTCCCGATCACATACCGCCAACACTTCTCTTGATGCCCTACCCACACCAACATGTAAGCCCCTACTGGCGAGGGCTTACAAACTGGGCTCACAACTAACCAATCCTAATGCCATCCAGTGTATCCAAGACCTCACCCTAGCATCCCTCAATACATCCATAGGGATAAAGTTAAGGCCCCCCGATAGAGTCAAAGACCTGGTCTCAGACTACATCCCCTGATGCCCTACGATGCAATAGTTCTACTAAGGTAATGACGATACGACGATATCAATGGACAGGAATTGAGTAGATAAAAAGAGCTAAAGTCTGGTGACCAGGCTGAACCACAATGCCACGTCCTCCCCTTGATGCCCCACTCACATTGAACACACTAACCACACACATACATTCACATGTCTATTCCTAGCATCATCGTCATCATCATGTTATAAATAGACAGAAATAAATATGCATGAGCAGCAATAACAGGAATATTGGGTGACATGTGACATGCACATTACAAGCAAACAAGCATAGAATCAATCATTGCATTGGACGCCATAATATAAAATAGCTTGTTATTAGCCAACTAGTTTAGGTCTTATTCCCTCACCTTTAACGATGTTCGTTCTCCTCCAAGCTTTGTAAATCACTTTTGAACCACTTGAAAACCTAGGAAATTTATGGATTCTAAGTTAGGGTTTAAGTTCATCAAGCTATCGTAATTGTAAGTCTAATCTGAAATCAAACAGCCTTCCACAAGTTATGTGGTCATAGGTGTGGCTGCACCTGTGGTCTCAATTTTTACGACCATAGGGTGTGTGGTCGATACGTGTGGTCGCATATCATGTGACCACACATGCAACCATACCCTCTCTGGGACCTTCTCGAGAGCATGTGGTCGATCATGTGTGCCTCGTGTGGTCGACCATAGCTACGACCACACGAGTTTTGGTCGACTTTCACTCTCAGTCCAACCCCTTCATGATTTGATTCCTTGGCTTATCATTAGGGTCCTTCCTATGATTGATCTATGACCTTAATTTCATAATTTTATACAATTATTTACCCTAACCTACTCTTCATATATCTCTCTTGATTTTTTTTATCCATGGGTCTTATAGTTGAGATCCTGTGTTGATTTAACATCTCAATTACGATGAAGGATCCTATTCCAGATGTTCTACTACTAGAAAGAATGGTTCCATACCTTAAGCTTGTTAGGGAACCAGAGCCTTCTCTGTAACTCTTCCTCTTAGCCTTCCTCTTCCAATCTCCTTCTCTTTCTCCTTTTCTCTTTCTCTTTTTCAACTTGGATTCTAAAAGAGTAAAGGAGACTAGGGGACATCCTTAATATAGAGAAAAACTCTCCATATAAGGTCCCAATCTAACTAGGAAAAAATCCCATAGTTTTGGAAAGTTTCCAAAACTTGAAATCGGTCATACCAACGTGTGGTTGCACATGTGGTCACAGAATCCGTTGACCACATACGTCCCAAATATGCGACCACACATCCCAGAATGGAGTAGTTTCATTTTTCTTAGGTGTGGTCGACCATACCTGCTTAGGTATGAAACCACACACTCTTAATTAGTTGATTTTGGTTCGATTTACGTACTTAGTCTTGTGGTTCCTTCATGCACTTGGTCCACTTGGTCTGACCATAATAGGAAGACCTGATACTCCATGGTAAGACTAGGTTAGTAGAGTACGGGTCTTACAATTCCCCCCTCTTATATAAATTTTGTCCTCAAAATTTTCACATACCTTCCGAGTCGAAAGGTGAAGATATTACTTCCACATAGCTTTTTCTTCTTCCCATGTGATTTTTTCCACATTCTGGCTTCTCCAAGTAGCTTTAACATAATAGATGTTACAGTTGCATAGCCGTTGAACCTTTCGACTAGTGATTTCAAATGGTACTACTTCGAATGTCAAATCTTCAGTCAGACCAGGTGGATCCGCTCTTAGGATATGTGTTGGATCTAGGACGTACTTCTTCAGCAATGAGATATGAAATACATCATGCACACTTGACATAAATGGGTGTACTACTAACTGATATGCTACCTTTCCACGTTTTGCTAGAATCTCAGATGGCCCGATGTACCTCGGACTTAGCTTTCCTTTCTGTCCGAATTATTTTAAACCACGCATAGGTGAAATTTTTAGAAATACTTTGTCACCCACAAAAAACTCAAGGTCTCGGCGTCGATTATCTGCATACTGTTTCTAACAATGCTGTGCTGTTTTAACTTTTTCCTTGATTACGTCTACTACTTTGCAAATTTCTTCAACAAACTCGGGGCCTACAATTCTTCGCTCTTCGATTTAATTCCAAAACAAAGGAGTTCGATACTTCCTAACATACAGTGCTTCATAGGGTGACAACTGTATAGTAGATTTATAGTTGTTGTTATATGTGAACTCGATCAATGGTAACTTATCATCCCATGATCCTTTGAAATCAATCACATAAGCTTGGAGCATGTCTTCTAGAATCTGAATGGTATGCTCCGACTGTCCATCAGTTTGAGGGTGAAATGCTGTGCTAAACTTTAATGTTATTCCCATAGCCTTCTACAATCCTTCTCAAAACTTTGAGGTAAAGCGTGGGTCTCTGTCAGACATGATGCTTTCAGGTACTCCAAGCAATCTGACAATGTTATCCACGTATAACTTTGCTAACCATTCCAAAGTATATTGAGGTCGTTTGGCAATGAAACAAGCTGTCTTGGTAAGTCGATCCACAATTACCTTGACTGTGTCTACCGATTTGAGAGTCAATGGTAACCCAGTAATGAAGTCCATAGTAATGCAGTCTCATTTCCAGGCTGGTTCAGGTAGAGGTTGTAAGAAGCTTGCTAATTTGTCTTTTCGTCTTTACTTGTTGGCAATTTAGGCGTTGAGACACATATCGGGCTACATCCATTTTTATTCGCCTCTACCAATATAGTTTCTTTAAATCATGGTACATCTTCATTTTTCCAGGTGTATTGAATAGGATGTGGAGTGGGCTTCTTTCATTAGTCTATTTTTGATATCTATGTTTTCACTTTCAGGTACGCATACTTTTCCTTTATACCTTAATATCTTTTCCAAATCCAAAGTAAAATCAAGAATGGCCTTCCTTTCTTCAGATCTTCATGTACTGTCCTCAAATAGGGATCAGATTTGATTGTCTCTTTTACTTCGTCCAACCAATCGGGTACAATTTTCAATGTCGAGAACATATTTGAAAACTTGTGAATCAGCCCTAGGTTTGTTGAACCTCCTGGTTTATCGACAATGAATTGCTCATCACCATAATTAAATACTCTTGCTGTGACACACATTGCAGCACTAGTGTTAGCTTCTTCTTCTGACTTTGTTATTGCCTTTCGGCTTAGTGCATCAGCAACTACATTAGCCTTTCCTAGATGATACTGGATGTCACAATCGTAATCCTTTAGTAACTCCAGCCATCTTCTCTATCTCATGTTCAACTCCTTTTGGTTAAAGAGATAAGTGAGACTCTTGTGATCCAACTTGATTTGAAACTTTTCTCCATATAGGTAGTGACTCCATATCTTGACAGCATGCACTATTGTCACTAACTCCAAGTCGTGAATAGGGTAATTCTTCTTGTGTGCCTTCTGTTGTCTCAAAGCATACATAATTACTTGCTCTCCTTGCATGAGAACACAGCCCAATCCTAACTCAGAAGCATCGGTGTACAACGTAAATGGCCCTCCTGGCACCGGTGTGATTATGATGGGAGCTGATATTAGTCTTGCTTTCAGTGTTTGAAAACTCTCTTCACATTTATCAGTCCAAATAAACATTTCTCCATTCTTCGTCAAACTGGTGAGAGGTACGGTGATCCTAGAGTAGTCTTCCATAAACCGTCTGTAGTACCCAATTAAACCCAAGAAACTTCTAATTTCTGCAACACTCTTAGGTGCTTCCCATTTTACAATAGCTTCAATCTTACTGGGATCCAGTTTGATTTCTTTTACGGATACTACATGACCTAAGAATTGTACTTTTTTCTACCAGAACTCACACTTCTTGAATTTGGCATATAGCTTTTCTTTCCTTAATCGATGTAAGGCTGCTCTAAGATCTATTGCATGAGTTACCTCATCCTTGGAGTATATCAATATATCATCTATGAAAACAAAAACCGAAGTATCCAACATGTCATGAAACACTCGATTCATTAGTTTCATAAATGATGCAGGTGCATTTGTTAATCCGAAGGACATCACTAGAAACTCATAGTGTCCATATTGGGTTCTAAATGCTGTCTTTGAAATGTCACCATCCTTGATCTTCAACTGATGATACCTAGACCTAAGATCGATCTTGAAAAACACCTTCGCTCCTTGCAACTGATTAAATAAATCATCGATTCAAGGTAGGAGATATCGATTCTTGATTATGAGCTTGTTTAATTCCCAGTAGTTTGTACATAATCTGACACTACCATCCTTCTTCTTGACAAATAACATTTGTGCTCCCCAAGGCGATAGAAAAGTTGCATATCAACTAGCGTTACCACTGTCCATGTCTAGTGTGCATGACATATCTCGCATGTCTCTATTGAAGAAGTACGTTGGAGATCCATATCAAAGGTATTGACCATGGATCCACTGGATTAGATAGAAGATTTAACTATTAAAGTGGTACCAGCCTAGTTCACTGGTTGGAAGGTACAACGTCTCCAAAGCTGGGATAATTATTATATGAAGATAACCTAGTGAAGACAAGACATGGAGAAGATTAAATGAAAAGAGAAAGATACAATGCGGAAGTAGTAATCCCACCTATTTAACTCCAAAGTATATTCAAATTTCAAAGATGAAATTTCTTTTAAGGGTGGGGGAGTTGTAAGATCCGTGCGTGTAAATTTCAAGGATGAAATTTCTATTAAGGGTGGTAGAGTTGTAAGACCCGTACACCACGAATCCGGTTTAACCTTACGTTCTCATGTCATGACTGGTCTTCCCATCATAATTGACTCAAGTGAACCAATTGTATGAAGAAACCAAAAGATGAGGTAAGCAATAAGTCCAATTTAGTTGGTATGGTTGACTTTTAAGTTTGTGTAGAAGCAACCAGTCAAAAACTAAAAACCAATAAATTTTGGGCCTGTGGTGGTAGTTTTGAGGGCTACGGTCACACCTATGGTCAACCGAAGTGAGACCGTATGACCTATGGTCGCATGTTTTGGTGGCATGGTCGACGATTTATGTAACCGTATGATTGACCGTACGAACACAGAATCGACTCTGTGTTTAGGAAACTTTTTTAATTTGAGGAGGAATCTTTCCTAATTAAAGTGGGACTCTATATGGAGGATTTTCCTCTATATAAGAGACGTTCCTTAGCCTCTCTTACTCTTTTAGAACCCAAATTGAAACTTTAAACCTAAGAGTGAAAGAGAGAGAGGAAGAGAAGGAGAAGGAGATTTGAAGAAGAAGGCTGAGAGGAAGGTTTTGCAGAGAAGAGTTCTATCTCTCTACAATAAGCTTAAGGTATGGACTTGACTCTGTAGAATAGATCAGATAGGATAGGTTCCTTTCCATCAAATTGATGAGTTGAATCTAATGAATTGATTTCGGTAATGAAATTTCTAAGCAAAACCATAAGAGAATAGGTTAGGGATAATTGATAAGGATAAACTGTGATCAAAGGCCATAGAATGATTTTAGGATGAATCCCATTGATGATCCATGAGGAAAAACTCATATGAGAAGTAAAAATTAACTTGACTACATATGGTCGCAGCTATGGTCGACCATAGCCATAGGAAGAGAAAAGAGTCGACCATAGCCATTCGGGAAGAATTCAGGAAACATACGGTCACAGGTATAGTCGCACGTAATGTGACCATAGGGTATCGACCATATGTCGTACGGTGGCATATATTGCGACCATAGGATCGACCATAGCATCGATCGTAGGAAAACAACAAGCATATTTTAAGACCAAACAAGGTTTTTGACTACTGTAACTATGTAAACTTAAACCGTAACTTACATACATTGATTGTTTAGGTTCCTAATAGATTCAAAGTGACTTCCAAATCTTGGGAGAGGAACAAAGAGAGGAACAAACATCGATTAAAGGTAAGGGGACAAGACCTAAACTAATTGGATAATAACAAATTGTTTCTTTTATTGAGTCCGATGCCATGATTGATTCTATGCTTGTATGCTTGTAATGTGCATCTCACATGTCATCCAATATTTATGTTACTATTGCTCATGCATATTTAATTCTGTTTATTTATAACATGATAATGATGATGATGCTAGGAATAGGCATGTGATTGTATGTGTGTGGTTGGTGTGTTGGATGCGAGTGGAGCATCAAGGGGAGGATGTGGCATGGTGGTCTCTGACCTCGTCACCAAACTCTAGCTCTATTTCTACTCAAGTCTTGCCCACTGACATTGTCATATTGTGATTACCTTAGTAGAACTATTATGTCGTAAGGCATCAGGGGAGGTGGTCTTGGATCGTATAGTCTTTGACTCTGCTGGGAGGCCTTAGCTCTATCTCTATGGATGTATTGAGATGCTGAGGTGAGGCCTTGGATACATTGTATGGCATTAAGATTGGTTAGTTGCGAGAACAATTTACAAGCCCTCGGCAAGGGCTTACGTGTTGGTATGGGTAGAGCATCAAGGGAAGTGTTGGCGGTGTGTGATCCATACACTTAGCTCTATCTCTGTTTAATAGTGGGTGAATATGGGATGGCACTGGTGTTTAATTCATTGGGCGGATTCACACACTCGTGAATAGAGGTGAGGGAGCCACTAAACCTTTCTTTAGCACATTACAAACTTATAAACCAGACCAAAATATGAATTGAATGCATGCATATGTTTGTTGCATTGTTTTGCTCACTCACTGGGCTCAAGTTGGAGAGCTGACCCTCGCACGTGTAATTCTTTTTAGTTTTTGATGTTGCAAGTGTTACGATTGAAGATTATATGAATACGCCAACGTGTGGATATGCAGTGACTATGGATGTGCAAGCTGTGGAGGACGAATGTGGCTCGTTAAGCTAGTGTTTCAACTACGTTTACGCTTAGTGGTTAACTTTCGTATTGCGATACTTGTAATCAGTATTAATTATGTTTTGGTTACTTGAAGATAACTTGTTGAATATTTAATTATCACTGTAGACTTTCAGTTCATTATTAATAAGACTTCCGCTATTTATTTATTTACTCTGATTATTATTGAGGAATGTGTTTTGGTTTAACATGGTTGGCATAGCCTATACGAGATCTTGGTTTGAACCGTTAGTTCTCATGACAGTTCATCACACCACTGTTTAGTCTAGAATTGGCGTGTGACACTAGCTATGCCGCCGCCAGACATGAGAGTAAAATCACCCAACTCAGATTAGATGCCATCAGGGAGACCTACAATGTCCCTGAGAATTTCTCCTTCTTGCTTTAAAGATAGGAAGTGCACTTCTCGTAATGACGCCATAGTCGTATATGAGGAGATGTTTTAATTATGGTTCCGTCTTCCCGCTCGTTTTTATTTCAAGTTGTTGGACAGCTATGGGTTGGCCTCTTCACAAATCACCCCCAATGGGTAGCGTAAAATCACCAACTTCTTGGCTCGTTCTAGGGTTAGTAGGCTTCCTACCGAGGTCGCCCTTTTTAAAAAATTCATTCATTTGGTTTCTGGAGCGTTGACTATGGGGGATGGCTGGTATTATTTCTAGCATCGAAATCAGCATCGAAATGACTCATCTTATGCCTTGGCCAAAGACGTCATCACCTTTCATCATTATTGGAAGCAAAATTTCTACTTTGTCTCTTGGTCCCCACTTCCTAGGGGTACTTGGCCATTCAACCGTTGGTCTAGGGTAATTATCTCAGTGGTCAACGCTGTCTCGATGATCGACTAGGATCTTAACAAATGCGGGGAAGTGATTTGCACCGTCCCCACCCCAACTTTAGAGTAGCTGTCAGACCTTGAGTTCCTTCAAAATATTGGGCTTGGTGAGCCCCTTTTTTATCTGACTAACTTCCTCATTTTATGTTTTGCTGACTGATTTCTTCCTCTCTATTGTCTTCCTTGATCCAGTGGATATTAACCTAGATGACCTTGCTACAATCCTTTTTGTTGAAAGTTCATCGTCGTCAAGGGGTCCTAAACCTGGGGTATCGTAATCGACATTGGTGAGGTTCGATGAGCCTCGCAAGGTGGGGGATGCCAGCAAGGCTCTTGAGGTAGTCGACCTTGCTGCTATCATCAATATCTCTCCTCTGAGTGAGCAAGCACTTGGGGGAACTGGATTCATGGAGGTTCTCAATGTTAAGGCAGAGGGCGAGGCTGGTACGGACCTTCTGCCTCATGAAAAGAGGAAACGCCATCATAGAGACAGATCCTATCACCGAGATGGATCCGAGAATAAGAAGAAAAGATCTTCCTCTTGAGTCGAGGTAGAGCCTCGCAATGTGACTTCAGGTTTTGTCCCTCTCCTTTGCATCTGTTTAGTGCTGTCTTCTTGTGCTGACATTACATGGCTTGTTCAGACATCGGCCGTTGTGAGGGTACAGATCGGGAGTTCGATCATCCTGAAGATATTGAAGAAGATGTCACCCCCTTCGTACCTGAGGTGAATCTTTCCACCCACCAGTCTGCCATTCGGAGTCCTATCGTGGCGGTGGAGCATATCCGTGCCATGATTCTTCCTTCGGATGTTTTGGAATACGACGGGATGTCTCTCGATGAGGCCTTTGAACTAGAGGCATGTCATCATGTCGAGGTATTATTTGTTACTTTTTATTGTTTTTTTATATACTTCCCCCACAAGTTTTTGTGTTGTGACTTATTCTCTGGTTGTAGGCTGGACACTTCTTAACCCACATCTGGGCTACTATGGTAGATCTCGATTCCAGATTAACTTAGCTCTTCAAAGGATAACTGACGCGGAGTTCCACCATGATGAGTCCGATACCCTTACCAAGGTGTGTCAGGAGGAGATGATTAGGTCTTAAGGTCACGCCAAGGATCTTGAGGTGGAATTGGAGAAGCTCAAGAAGGACCTCGTGGATGCTAAGAATGAGAAGACCAGACTGAGAAAGAACGGGATGATGCACAAGAGCGAGCTAATCAAGACAAGAGGACGTATCAGAAGTTGAGGGAGACCCAAGGCCACCTCGAGGAGGAGCTTCGGAGCGCCAAGAATACTATCGCTGCTGTAGAAAAGGTTCTTGAAGAAGAGTGGGTCGCTCACAAGGATGCCCTTATGAATCTCGTGGCTTCTTCAGACAATCGGGTTGGGGATGTTGGGAAGAAGGTCGTGGAGGACTTCAAGGCTAGAGCTTAATAAAAAAAAACTATTACTGAGTCTTTGTTGAAGCTGGTAGTGCCCATGCTGAAGGAAATCCGAGATTTTGTTTGGGTGAGATATCCTTAACTTGATCTCTAGCTGATTGGTGCCTTCAAGAAGCTCCTTAGTTTTGCAGCATCTCCTAGGGTGTCCCCTCTTTTGGTTCTGCCTTCACCTTCTGGCCAGCCTTCTGCCGTGCCCCTGTAAGTTGGACCTGAGGACCAGCCTCTTCTTCCTTTGCCTTTTGAACCTATTTCTCAAAGTGAAGATATTCCTTCTGTCGAGGGGGAAACTCTTCGTTTTGTCAATGGGCAAGATCTTCCTCCTACCAAGGCATGACTGAAATCCTGATGCTCACTGTTGGTTGTTTTTTATTTATTTTTTTATTTTTGTACACACTTATATTCTCTTAAATGTATGAAGATACTTTTTTCCACCTTCTTTGCATGTGATTCTTCGATGTAGCTTTTTATTCCCTAAAATTTAGGATAATTGTCCCCCGAGGGTGTGAGTGAGGTTCTTGTGGATAATTATCCATCCTTCGAGCTTTGAGGCCCTTTGGCAACCAAGGGTGTCGATGAAAAGTATTCGCGATTGAAGTTCTTGTCGATGTATTCGACCCTCCGTGCTTTGGTGCCTTTGACTTTGTCTTTGATGCTGAAGCTATTATTTATCTTTTTAGGATAATTATCCACCCTCCGAGCTTCGAGGCCCTTGGGAAGCTGAGGGTGTCAATGATAAGTATTTGCGATTCAGGTTATTGTTGATAGAATAGACCCTCCATGCTTCTGCATCTCGACTGTGTCTTTGGTGCCCATGCTTTGGTGCCTTGACTGTGACTTTGGTGTTGAAGCCAACTTTTATCCCTTAGGATAATTATCCACCCTCCGAGCTTCAAGGCCCTTGGGGTAGCCGAGGGTGTCGAAGATAACTCTTCGTGACTGAGGTTATTGTCGATGGAATTGACCCTCCATGGTTCAGTGTCTCAACTGTATCTTTGGTGCCCATGCTTCGGCTCCTCAACTATGTCTTTGATGCTGAATCCAACTTTTATCCCTTAGGATAATTTCCACCCTCCGAGATTCGAGGCCCTTGGGGTAGTCGAAGGTGTCGAAGATTACTCTTCGTGACTGAGGTTCTTGTCGATGGAATCGACCCTCCATGCTTCAGCGCCTTGACTATGTCTTTGGTGTTGAAGCCAACTTTTATCCCTTAAGATAATTATCTACCCTCCGAGCTTTGAGGCCCTAGGGGTAGCCGAGAGTGTCGAAGATAATTCTTTACATTAAGTAAGACATGTTTCTTGCAACCAAGCATCTTCATGATTTTTACTTGATTTATAATATTTTACGAGTAAAATTTTCATGAGTTCGACACATTCCATGTCCATGGGACTACCTCACCATTCATTCTCTAAAGGTGGTAGGCCCCTGCTCTTATCATCTTCACCACTTTGTATGGTCCTTCCTAATTTGGGGCCAACTTTCCTTGTTTCATGGGCTCCGAAGCTGAGGCTTTGCATAGGACTAGTTCTTCTACTTGGAACACTTTTTCCCTTACTTTCATATTGTAGTGGTTTTCCACACGAGCTTGGTAATCAATGTTCTTTAGGTGGGCTGCTTCCCTCACTTCTTCTAGGATATCGAGGCCGATTAGCATATTTTCTCGATTTACCTCTTCATCGAAATTGGCTGTTAGGAATGATCTGTGAACGACCTCGACTAGTATCACTACTTCTGCTCCATGACTTAGCATGAATGGTGTTTCTCCTATTGGCGTTTAGGTAGTTGTTCTATAGGACCAAACGACGCTAGGAAGTTCCTCCACCTATTTCTTTCTTTCTTTAGTCAACATATTCTTTAGCCCACTTAGTATTTCTTGATTTATCACCTCTTTTTGTTAGATTCTTTTCTTCAGTCCCTCGAAGATAGTCCTATTGGTGACCTTGACTTGGCCATTTGCCTCGGGATGTTGCACTGAGGTGAAAGGTTGGGCTATCTTGTACTGTTTCCAGAAGCCTCAGAATTTGTTTGAGTCAAACTATTTCTCGTTGTCTATAACCACCACCTGTGGTATCTCATACTGGTATACCATAGATAGTTTGAGGAATTCAGTTACTTTTGGGAGTATAATCTTGGGCATCGGCTCCACCTTTATCTATTTAGTGAAGTAATCGATAGCTATAATAAAAAATTTACTCTGCTTTAGCCCTATGGGGAATGGCCCTAGGATATCCATGCCCATATGGTCAAGGGGATTGGGCTCGTGATCAATTGCAGCAGTATAGCTGGTTGTCGCTGGATCTTGGCATATCTCTAGCATTGTATGCATTTTCTCACATATTCCTCGCATTGCTTTACAATGATAGGGAAGTAATAACAATGCCTGACTAATTTTTGGGTTAGTGTTTGACCCGCTTGGTGGCTGCCACAGAACCCTTCATGTACATCCTCAATAGCTCCTTTTGCCATGGATGGTCGCAGTCATCTCAGCAAAGGTAGAGAAAATGCCCACTTATATAAAACATCCTCATATACAATATACCACTTTGACCTAGTTTGTATCTTTCTTACTTATTTTCGGTCATCTGGGAGTATCCCATTTTTCAAGAAATCAAGGATAGGATCCATTCATCATGACTCATTTGAAAGCATATTGATTTTGACTTCTGAGGTAATGCTTGGCTTATCCAGCTCACTCATGTATATAAAGTTACCAGAAATCGATAATTCCTCACTCAAGAGCTTGGTTAGTTGATCTGCTTCAGTGTTGTCCTCTCTATCGATGCTTCTAATATCAATGTTTTGGAAAGTTATCTTTAATTCCCTGACCTTTCTGAGGTATGCTTGCATCTTTGCGACCTTAGCTTCATAATCGCCTGTTACTTGTTTGACCACAATTTAAGAGTCACTGTGGGCGGAGATTCGTGTAACCATGAGGCTCTTTGCTAGCTGAAGCCCTACAATCAATGCTTCGTATTTAGCCTCATTGTTGGTGACAATGAAGTCTAATTTCACTACACTCCTGACTTTGAATCTTTCTGGGCCAATTAGCACTACTCCTGCCCTAGCCTGATGTTCACAAAATGCACTGTCGACAAATAGTGTCCATGGTGGAATGACTGGTGCAACAACTGGGGTAGGTGGGCGCATTTGTAGCACCATGCTGGTGTCGTCGGGGTTATCCACCAATGTGCTTTCGATGAGGAAATCAGCTAAGGCTTGAGCTTTGATGGCTGTTCTCGACTTGTATTGGAGATCAAATTCTCCAAGCTCTATAGCCCAAGTGATCATCCTTCCTAAAACATCATTTCGGGCAAGGATCTTTTTTAGTGGCTTTGTAGTAAGGACCTTAATAGTGTAGGCCTGAATGTAAGGTCTCAGCTTCCTTGCGATAGTTACCAATGCTAGAGCGTGTTTTTCTATGGCCTGATACCATGTTTCTATGTCCCAAAGCATTTTACTGATGTAATATATTGGTTGTTGCACTTTGTCGACCTCTTTAACTAATATAGCACTTACAACCACAAACAAGACAGCCAAATATAGTTGTAACTCATCTCCAGTCTCTAGCTTCACCAGCACCGGTGGGGTCGACAGGTATTTCCTCAACTCCATGAATGCATGCTGACATTTCAGAGTCCATTTGAACTTTTTGTTCCCTTTGAGTGCTTAGAAGAATGGCATACACCGATCCGTGGACCTCGACGTGAAGTGTCCTAGGGCCACTATCCTCCTTGTCAGTTCCTGTACTTGTTTTAAATTTTTAGGTGGCTTCATATTTTGTATACCTATTTTTGCAAGATTGGCCTCTATCCCTTATTGGGATACCATGAATCCAAGGAATTTTTTAGATAGCACCCCAAAAACACATTTGATGGGGTTTAGCTTTATATTATATCTTTGGAGCACTCCGAAGGCCTTGCAGAGATCATCAATGTGTGTCCTCGCCTTTAGAATCTTTACTAGGAAGTCATTGACATACACTTCCATATTTCTTCTTATATGATCCTTAAAAACTGTATTTACCAAACGTTGGTAAGTTGCTCCCGTATTTTTTAGGCCAAAGGGCATAACCTTGTAATAGTATGTCCCCTGGTTGGTGATGAAGCTTGTGCTTTCTTTATCTTCCTTACTTATCGAGATTTGATTCTATCTAGAGTAACCATCCATGAATGAAAGTAATTCATGGCCTGAGGTGGCATCCATTAATTGGTCTATTCGAGGTAGGGGGTAGCTATCTTTTGGGCTTGTTTTATTGAGGTTAGTATGATCAATACATATTCTCCATCGATCCCCTGATTTTGGCACCGTTAAAACGTTGGACAGCCATTCGAGGTACTTCACCTCTCTAATAAACCAGGCCTGAAGGAGTTTTCAACCTCCTTATTTATTATGTCCTGCTTGTCAGATGCAAAACTTTTCTTTTTCTATCTCACCGGACTATGCTAAGGGTCAATGGCCAGGTGATGCTCCATGAGGCTCCTGTTTATTCCTGGCATATCTACTGTCGACCATGCGAATACATCTACATTCTCCCTGATGAATGAAATGAGCTCATCCCGCATTTCTCCCCATAAAGAGACACCAATCTGGAAGATGCGTTCAGTTTGATCTTCTGAAATGGGAGTTTGGTCAAGTCCTTCAGTAGGTGTTCCTTAGTGGGGAGCCCCTTTTTCTAGGTCTGGGTCATCCCTCATATCCTCTAATATGATGGATTGGACCAAGGCTTTTCCTTTCTTTTTTTTGTCTTTGCTTTTCTCTTTCTCTTTGTCGAGGTTAGAGGTGTCGGGCATTCTTCTTAATTCAATATCATAGCACTGTCTTGAGATTTTTTGATTTCCCCAACATTTTCCAGGCCCATGATTAGTGGGAAACTTGATGACTTGGTAATGAGTTGACAGACAAATTTTAGGATGGTGTAGAGAGGGACGTCTGAGGACCACATTGTAGCTGGCTCAGAGATCGACTACTAAAAATTTTACATTATGACCCTCCGAGCCAGCTTGTTTCCAATCATGAAGGGCAGACGAATCCCCCCTTTCACATAGACAGAATCCATCACAACCCAATTCTGGACTAACCAGTGGTGTGATGAACCATCAATAAACCAACGGTTCAATTAGGATCTCGTATAGGCCATACCCACCCTATGAAACCAAACACATTCCATGGTAATAATCAGAGATAATAAATTAACATGCGGAAGTCTTTATAAATAATGAATTGATGTCTAACAATGATAAATAAGTAATTACATCTAATTATCTCCAAACGACTCAAGACATAAATTAAATAAACCATTACATGTTTCGATACTTAAACATAACTAAATCTAATAAAAAACACATTAGTTGCACTCGCATGACGGATCATGCACATACTCCACAGCTTCTACGTCCATAGCCGCCATGTGTCCATACGACGACACATTCAAGTAGTCTTCTACAGTAGGACTTGCATCATCAACTAAAAATATTCAATGTCGAGGGTGAGCACACATCACGGCTCAATAAACAAACAAAACAATGTACAAACATATGCATGCATTTAATTCATATCTTTGGTCTAGTTTAAGTTTGCAATGTGCTATAGAAAGGATTGGCAGCCACCGCACCTCTATACACGAGTGTGTAAATCCTCCCAATGGATCAAACACCATTTCTGTCCCATATGCACCCAGCATGGAATAAAGATAGAGCTAAAGTGTTCAGGTCACACATCGCCAACACTTCCCTTGATGCCCTACCCATACCAACATGTAAGCCCCTATTGGCGAGGAAGTTTAGTTCCCATGAAACTGAATTTTGCTCTTACCTTGTCTTTGAATGATATCTTCTTTTAAATACAAAGCAAACTCACGGAATGCTGGGATAACTAGTCCATATCTAGGATGACGTCGAAGTCTTCCATCTTGAGTTACACCAGGTTGGCATCCAAACTTCGTCTATTTATGAGAATTGGACATGGTCCATAACCTTGGTCTAATTCTGCTTTTAGTCCCATAGGTGATCTTACTAGTAGCTTGTAATCTAAAGGTTTGAGGGGTATCTCTAGCTTCTTTTCGAAAGACACAGATATAAATGAGTGTGTGACTCCAGAGTCGAAAAGCACTCTAGTTGGTATGTTAGCTATAGGTACGATACTTGTGATTTTTACTTACTTTAGTACATGCTCACACAAGGTATTCCAAAACATAAGGTTGAATCATACTTGTGACCACATCAAGCGATGCGGCAGCATCCTCAGAAGTAACTGCATAAACCTTTCCTTACTGTAGCTGCTTCCTTGGCTTAAGGCAATCTCTTGAATAATGCCCTACTTGATCGCAGTTGAAGCATTTGACTCCAGTATTACCCTGTTTCTATTGAGGTTGGATTGTTGGAGTAGTCTTGGGCACTGCATTGAAGCCTTGAGTATGGAAAGGCTTGAAGGTCCTTGTATTCCCTCTATTAAATGAATTTCCATTAGGCCTTTCGACACCTTTACTCTGAGCAAAGTAACTCTCCCTTTGATTAGACTCCAGTACTCGAGCAATCTATGCCGCTTCATTATATATCCTCTTTTTCAGTCCCAATACAGGCTCTCGGATGGTTCCCTTAAGTCCCATGACGAACCTTCGGGTTTTGGTATCTTCTTCTTGTATGCTAGAGGGGGCAAAGAAGGACAGCTCTTCATAACGCTACTGATAAGCCTCGATAGTCATCTGACCTTGATATAAACTCAAAAATTCTTTTTCCATCTGATCCCTGAAACTCCCAAGAAAATATTTCTTAAAGAAAGCTTCTTTGAATATAGCCCAGGTTAACTGGGTATGCTTGGTCAACAGATAACCTTGAGTGGATTTTCACAAATGGCGTGCATCCCCTTTCGGCATAAATGTTGTACACAATACTTTTTCCTCTTCTGTAATAGTCATCATCATAAAATTTCTTTCAATTTCGTCAATCCAGTGAGCTGGCCACAATGGATCTGACGGCTTATCCATAAACTCCTTTGGTTTCATCTTCAAAAAAATACTCGATCAGTCTGGAGTGATCAAGCTGATTTTACGCATAGTAACCGTACGTAGGTGGCTGATTTTGGTAATTCCCTGAGTTGTTTGTCCGTTGTTGTACTCTGATATTCTAGATTGGGGTTTGTAATGCTGGAGTTTGCTACACTATGGGTATGGTATTGTTCTCCATAGGTGCAATGGGTGTTGTATTAATAACAACCGGTGCGGGAGGGATAGTGTAGCTACCATGAGGTGTTGATGCGGTATTTTCTACTGGTGGTGCAATCCCCAAAGCAGCTTGCATGTTTGTTTGCATCTAATGCAGCTGTTGTACCTATTGTGATAAATTCATCACAACAGTGGTGAAATCTATTGGTGGTGCTGGTAAGTTAGTTGGGTTGGCCTAGGAATGAACATCCTAAGGCACAACATTTTGAGTCCCAACATCTTCTTTTTGTCCTTCTTGATTTTCATTGGCATTGACCTCCATAGGTGGTGAAGGTGGGTTTGCATTTTGTCTCCTTCTGCCTGATCTACGCCCAACCATTTAAACTCTTGGATAAAATAGTATTGGAAAGGCTATACTTGTGAGACAAGATAGAACGGTAGCATTGTGTTAGTCCCATAATAAAAGGAGGGAAAAAAACATTACGAGTCATTAGGTCTAATAGAGCTAAAACAGATGACAGTCAATTGTATGGTCGACATTATACAGTCGTCTAATGCAACCATAGGTTCGACCATATGAACCCTAGCAACTTTCTGAGACTGTCACACCCCAATTCTGGACTAACCAATGGCATGATGAACCGTCAATAAACCAACGGTTCAATCAGGATCTCGTATAGGCCATACCCACCATATCAAACCAAATACATTCCACAGTAATAATTAGAGATAATAAATTAACAAACGAAAGTCTTTATAAATAATGAACTAAGGTTTAACAATGATAAATAAGTAATTACATCCAATTATCTCCAAACAACTCAAGACATAAAGTAAATAAACCATTACATGTTTCGATACTCAAACATAACTAAACCTAATAAAAAACACATCGGTTGTACTCGCACGACGGATCATGCTCATACTCCACAGCTTCTACGTCCATAGCGGCCATGTGTCCATATGATAGTGCGTTCAAGTAGTCTTTTACAGCAGGACCTGCATCATCAACTAAAAATATTTGACGTCGAGAGGGTGAGCACACATCACGGCTCAGTGAGCAAATAAATCAATGAGCAAACATATGCATGCATTCAATTCATATCTTTGATCTAGTTTAAGTTTACAATGTGCTATAGAAACGATTGGTGACCACCGCATCTCTATACATGAGTGTGTGAATCCGCACAATGGATCAAACACCGTTGTCATCCTACATGCACCCACCATGGAATAGAGATAGAGCTAAAGTGTTTGGATTACACACCGTCAACACTCCCCTGATGCCCTACCCATACCAATACGTAAGCCCCTATTGGTGAGGGCTCGTGTCACATCCCAATTCTAAACTAACTAGTGGTGTGATTAACTGTTAATAAACCAACGGTTCAACCAGGCTCTCGTAAAGGGCGTGCCCATCCAATTAGACTAGATACATTCCACAAGGATAATCATAGAATAAATGATAGCGGAAGTCTTCATTACTAATGAACTGAGTATCTAATAATGATAATAATAGTAAATCTAGTTATTTCCATGTAACTCAAGACATAAAATAAACTAATCAATTACATGTCCGGTAATCAAAATAACTAAACTAATCAAAGGCCCATTGATTGCACTTGCATGATAGATCATGAGATTCCTCCATAGCTTCTACGTCCATGGCCGCTACGTATCCATATGTCGACGTGTTCACAAAACCTTCAACAGTAGGACCTGCATCAACAACTAAAAATATTCGACGTCGAAAGGGTGAGCAAACATCATGGCTCAGTGAGCAAACAAAACAATACGCAAACATATGCATGCATTGAATTCATATATTTGGTCTGGTATTTAAGTTTGCAATGTGCTATAGAAAGGTTTGGTGGCCCCCATACCTCTATACACGAGTGTGTGAATCCTCCCAATGGATCAAACACCATTGCCGTCCCACATGCACCTACCATAGAATAGAGATAGAGTTAAAGTGTCCAGATCACATACCGCCAACACTTCTCTTGATGCCCTACCCACACCAACATGTAAGCCCCTATTGGCGAGGGCTTACAAACTGGGCTCACAACTAACCAATCCTAATGCCATCCAGTGTATCCAAGGCCTCACCCTAGCATCCCTCAATACATCCATATGGATAAAGTTAAGGCCCCCCGACAGAGTCAAAGACCTGGTCCGAGACTACATCCCCTGATGCCCTACGATGCAATAGTTCTACTAAGGTAATGGCGATACGACGATATCAATGGACAGGAATTGAGTAGATAAAAAGAGCTAAAGTCTGGTGACCAGGCTGAACCACAATGCCACGTCCTCCCCCTGATGCCCCACTCACATCGAACACACTAACCACACACATACATTCACATGTCTATTCCTAGCATCATCGTCATCATCATGTTATAAATAGACATAAATAAATATGCGTGAGCAGCAATAACAGGAATATTGGGTAACATGTGACATGCACATTACAAGCAAACAAGCATAGAATCAATCATTGCATTGGACTCAATAATATAAAATAGCTTGTTATTAGCCAACTAGTTTAGGTCTTATTCCTTCACCTTTAACGATGTTCGTTCTCCTCCAAGCTTTGTAAATCACTTTTGAACCACTTGAAAACCTAGGAAATTTATGGATTCTAAGTTAGGGTTTAAGTTCATCAAGCTATCGTAATTGTAAGTCTAATCTGAAATCAAACAGCCTTCCACAAGTTGTGTGGTCATAGGTGTGGCTGCACCTGTGGTCTCAATTTTTACGACCATAGGGTGTGTGGTCGCATATCATGTGACCACACATGCGACCATACCCTCTCTGGGACCTTCTCGAGAGCATGTGGTCGATCATGTGTGCCTCGTGTGGTCGACCAAAGCTACGACCACACAAGTTTTGGTCGACTTTCACTCTCAGTCCAACCCCTTCATGATTTGATTCCTTGGCTTATCATCAGGGTCCTTCCTATGACTGATCTATGACCTTAATTTCATAATTTTATACAATTATTTACCCTAACCTACTCTTCATATATCTCTCTTGATTTTTTTTGTCCATAGGTCTTATAGTTGAGATCCTGTGTTGATTTAACATCTCAATTACGATGAATGATCCTATTCCAGATGTTCTACTACTAGAAAGAATGGTTCCATACCTTAAGCTTGTTAGGGAACCAGAGCCTTCTCTGTAACTCTTCCTCTTAGCCTTCTTCTTCCAATCTCCTTCTCTTTCTCCTTTTCTCTTTCTCTTTTTCAACTTGGATTCTAAAAGAGTAAAGGAGACTAGGGGACGTCCTTAATATAGAGAAAAACTCTCCATATAAGGTCCCAATCTAACTAGGAAAGAGATCCCATAGTTTTGGAAAGTTTCCAAAACTTGAAATCGGTCATACCAACGTGTGGTTGCACGTATGGTCACATATTCCGTTGACCACATACGTCCCAAATATGCGACCACACATCCCAGAATGGAGTAGTTTCAGTTTTCTTAGGTTTGGTCGACCATACCTGCTTAGGTATGAAACCACACACTCTTAATTAGTTGATTTTGGTTCGATTTAAGTACTTAGTCTTGTGGTTCCTTCATGCATTTGGTCCACTTGGTCTGACCATAATAGGAAGACCTGATACTCCATGGTAAGACTAGGTTAGTAGAGTACGGGTCTTATAATTCCCCCCTCTTATATAAATTTTATCCTCAAAATTTTCACATACCTTCTGAGTCGAAAGGTGAAGATATTACTTCCACATAGCTTTTTCTTCTTCCCATGTGATTTTTTCCACATTCTGGCTTCTCTAAGTAGCTTTAACATAATAGATGTTACAGTTGCGTAGCCGTTGAACCTTTCGACTAGTGATTTCAAATGGTACTACTTCGAATGTCAAATCTTCAGTCAAACCAGGTGGATCCGCTCTTAGGATATGTGTTGGATCTAGGACGTACTTCTTCAGCAATGAGATATGAAATACATCATGCACACTTGACATAAATGGGGGTAGCACTAACTGATATGCTACCTTTCCACGTTTTGCTAGAATCTCAGATGGCCCGATGTACCTCGAACTTAGCTTTCCTTTCTGTCCGAACCATTTTAAGCCACGCATAGGTGATATTTTTAGAAATACTTTGTCACCCACAACAAACTCAAGGTGTCGACGTCGATTATCTGCATACTGTTTCTAACAATGCTATGCTGTCTTAACTTTTTCCTTGATTACGTCTACTACTTTGCACATTTCTTCAACAAACTCGGGGCCTATAATTCTTTGCTCTCCGATTTCATTCCAAAACAAAGGAGTTCGATACTTCCTAACATACAGTGCTTCATAGGGTGACATCTGTATAGTAGATTGATAGCTGTTGTTATATGTGAACTCGATCAATGGTAACTTATCATCCCATGATCCTTTGAAATCAATCACATAAGATTGGAGCATGTCTTCTAGAATCTGAATGGTATGCTCCGACTGTCCATCGGTCTGAGGGTGAAATGCTGTGCTAAACTTTAATGTTATTCCCATAGCCTTCTACAATCCTTCCCAAAACTTTGAGTTAAAGCGTGGGTCTCTGTCAGACATGATGCTTTCAGGTACTCCATGCAATCTGACAATGTTATCCATGTATAACTTTGCTAACCATTCCAAAGTATATTGAGGTTGTATGGCAATGAAACGAGCTGTCTTGGTAAGTCGATCCACAATTACCTTGACTATGTCTACCGATTTGAGAGTCAATGGTAACCCAGTAATGAAGTTCATAGTAATGCAGTCTTATTTCCAGGCTGGTTCAGGTAGAGGTTGTAAGAAGCTTGCTGGTTTGTCTTTTCGTCTTTACTTGTTGGCAATTTAGGCATTGAGACACATATCGGGCTACATCCGTTTTCATTCCCCTCCACCAATATAGTTTCTTTAAAACATGGTACATCTTCGTTTTTCCAGGTGTATTGAATAGGATGTGGAGTGGGCTTCTTTCATTAGTCTATTTCTGATATCTATGTTTTCACTTTTAGGTACGCATACTTTTCCTTTATACCTTAATATCTTTTCCAAATCCAAAGTAAAATCAAGAATGGCCGTCCTTTCTTCAGATCTTCCTGTACTGTCCTCAGATAGGGATCAGATTTGATTGTCTCTTTTACTTCATCCAACCAATCGGGTACAATTTTCAATGTCGAGAACATATTTGAAAACTTATGAATCAGCCCTAGGTTTGTTGAACCTCCTGGTTTATCGACAATGAATTGCTCATCACCATAATTAAATACTCTTGCTGTGACACACACTGCAGCACTAGTGTTAGCTTCTTCTTCTGACTTTGTTATTGCCTTTCGCCTTAGTGCATCAGCAACTACATTAGCCTTTCCTAGATGATACTGGATATCACAATCGTAATCCTTTAGTAACTCCAGCCATCTTCTCTATCTCATGTTCAACTCCTTTTGATTAAAGAGATAAGTGAGACTCTTGTGATCCAACTTGATTTGAAACTTTTCTCCATATAGGCAGTGTCTCCATATCTTCACAGCATGCACTATTGTCACTAACTCCAAGTCGTGAATAGGGTAATTCTTCTTGTGTGCCTTCTGTTGTCTCAAAGCATACATAATTACTTGCTCTCCTTGCATGAGAACACATCCCAATCCTAACTCAGAAGCATCGGTGTACAAGGTAAATGGCTCTCTTGGCACCGGTGTGGTTATGATGGAAGCTGATATTAGTCTTGCCTTCAGTGTTTGAAAACTCTCTTCACATTTATCAATCCAAATAAACATTTCTCCATTCTTCGTCAAACTGGTGAGAGGTACGGTGATTCTGGAGTAGTCTTCCATAAACCGTCTGTAGTACCCAACTAAACCCAAGAAACTTCTAATTTCTGCAACACTCTTAGGTGCTTCCCATTTTTCAATAGCTTCAATCTTACTGGGATCCACTTTGATTTCTTTTGCGGATACTACATGACTTAAGAATTGTACTTTTTTCAACCAGAACTCACACTTCTTGAATTTGGCATATAGCTTTTCTTTCCTTAATCGATGTAAGGCTGCTCTAAGATCTATTGCATGAGTTACCTCATCCTTGGAGTATATCAATATATCATCTATGAAAACAAAAACCAAAGTATCCAACATGTAATGAAACACTCGATTCATTAGTTTCATAAAAGATGCAGGTGCATTTGTTAATCCGAAGGACATCACTAGAAACTCATAGTGTCTATATTGGGTTCTAAATGCTGTCTTTGAAATGTCACCATCCTTGATCTTCAACTGATGATACCTAGACCTAAGATCGATCTTGAAAAACACCTTCGCTCCTTACAACTGATTAAATAAATCATCGATTCAAGGTAGGAGATATCGATTCTTGATTATGAGCTTGTTTAATTCCCAATAGTTTGTACATAATCTGACACTACAATCCTTATTCTTGACAAATAACATTGGTGCTCCCCAAGGCGATATACTCGATTGGATATAACCCTTGTCCAATAGCTCTTGTAGTTGAACCTTCAATTCCTTCAATTTAGTTGGAGCCATTCGGTATGGTGCTTTAGATATAGGTACTGATCCTGACAATGGGTCGATAACGAACTCTGTTGCTCTATCTGGTGGCAAACCCTATAAATCTTCAGGGAACATGTTTGGAAATTCTCGTATAAATTTTATATCTTTCATTCATAGTGCTTCCTTGGTAAGGTCCACGACAGACACAAGATATCCAACTCTACCCTTCTCAAGGCATCTTTTAGCCTTTAATGTAAAAAGGATGAGTTTTTGTTTACGAGAGAGTTTGGTCCCTAAAAAATTGAGTTCTTCACCGTTCTGGCCTTTAAATGTCAATTTTTTTTTGCACATAATAGGTTTGTAGAATGCCGGGCTAATTGCTATTCCTAAGATGACGTCAAAGTTTGCCATCTCGAGTAGGATTAAGGTTGCATCCATAGTTTTCTTGCCAATAAGAACTAGACATGGTCCATAACCTTTGTCTAGCTCTACTTCTAATCCCATAGGTGATCATACAAGCAATTTGTAGTCTAAAGATCTGAGGGGTAGACTTAGTTTCTTCCCAAACGATATAGATAAAGAAGAATGGGTGGCCCCTGAGTCAAAGAATACTCTGGCTGGTATGCCATTTATAGGTACGATACCTGAGATTTTTCCTCTTGAATTAATCTACATGCTTACACAAGGTATCATAAAACAAAAGGGTCAGGTCATACCTGTGACTACATCATGTAATGCAGCAGTGTCTTCAGCAGTCACCGCATAAACCTTACCCTACTGCAGCTGCTTTCTTGGCTTAGGGCAATCCCTTGAATAATGTCCAACTTAATCGCAGTTAAAGCATTTAACTCCTGCATTTCTTTGCTTTAGTTGAGGTTGGACTGTTGGAGTAGTCTTGGCTGCAGCATTGAAGCCTTGAGTACGAAAAGGTTTGAATGTCCTTGAGTTCCCTCCATTGAATGTATTCCCATTCGGCCTCTTAATGCCCCTGTTTTGAGCAAAGTAACTCTCCCTTTGGCTCGATTCTAGTACTCGAACAATCTGTACAACTTCATTATAAATCTTCTTTTTCATTCCCAATACATGCTCTCGAATGCTTTTCTTAAGTCCCATGACGAACCTTTGGGTTTTGGTATCTTCTTCCTGCATGCTAGAGGGAGCAAAGAAGAACAGCTCTTCATAACACTACTGGTAAGTGTCTACAGTCATCTGTCCTTGATATAAACTCAAGAACTCCTTCTCCATCATGTCTCTGAAGCTCCTGGGGAAATACTTCTCAATGAAAGCTTCTTTAAAGATAGCCCAGGTTAACTGGGTGTGCTTAGTTAATAGATAACCTCGAGTGGATTTCCACCAGTGATGTGCATCACCTTTCAGCATAAAAGTGGCACATAACATAGTCATCATCATAAAATTCCTTTCCATCTCATCGATCCAGTGAGCCGGCCACAAAGGATCCGATGGCTTGCCCATGAACTCCTTCGGTTTCATCTTGAGAAAACACTCGATTAGCCTGGAGTGGTCCAGTTGATTCTATGCATAAGCTCCATACATGGGTGGTTGGTATTGATAGTTACCTTGGTTATATTTGCCTTGCGGTGCCTCAGGATTCTACACTTGAGCTTGTATTATTGGCATTTGAGGTGCTTGGGGTACCGTGTTGTTCATAGTA
The DNA here is from genome assembly GCA_028583415.1 of Protea cynaroides. Classification (NCBI taxonomy): domain Eukaryota; kingdom Viridiplantae; phylum Streptophyta; class Magnoliopsida; order Proteales; family Proteaceae; genus Protea; species Protea cynaroides. Next base: position 11,330,325 of record CM053268.1, on the reverse strand, counting down.
GATGCTTGGGCATAGTATTGCTACCCCCGGGTATGGTACTAGCTTGTCTTATAGGCATAGGTGTTGTGTTTGTAGCTGGGGGAGCAATTCCCATAGCAACTTGCATGTTCACTTGCATTTGATGTATCTGTTGCACCTGTTATGCCAAGTTCATAACAACCATAGCCAAATCTGTTGGTGGGGCTAGTAAATTTGTTGGGTTGGCCTAATTGTTGACTCCTGGTGGTGCTACGTTCTGGTTCTCCAGGTTTTCCTCATGTTCCTCAGGGTTTCCATTGGCATTTACCTCCACAGGTGGTGGTGGAGGTGAGCTTGGCTTTCATCCTCTTCGGTTTACTCTACGCCCAGCCATTTCCTACATTCGTTTATGGTAGTGTCTGAAAAGTCAAGGAAGACATGTGAGATGAGTACAATATATGATGATCTCACGTTAGTCTCACAATAAACGAGGCAAAATTTAAATTTTTCATGGTCATTCAAACAAAACAGTGCATTTTCGATCGTATGGTCAATAGGTGTGGTTGCACTATATGCGACCACAGGGTTGTGACCACACGAATCTTAGCAGCTTACCCAAAGCCTGTGGTCCATCTTGTGGTCGATCGTGTGGTCACATTTTTGGTCGAATTCGGTGACCACACGACCCTAAATCAGGTTTTAATCCCAATTTCAAGTCATTTATCTTCATTCTTCTTTTGTCTCTTACTGTTCACAACTCAACTTGCCTCCATTGAGTTTCTATAGTACCGACCACTCAATTTGAGTGAAATTTTCATGATCAACCACCGTATTCCACATATCTATGGTACGTTCTACATTCTCATTGTTCTCTTTGTCGGTTCATTCTAAGTTTTCATCGCCTATTTCAATCTTTTCCCAATTAAATTTTATTCAACCATAAAAATTCAATTTTTATTGGTGAACCTTGCCATTGGGCACCCAACGGACAAAATCCCTATAGAAAATTTGGGTTTCATCAATCGGTTTGGTCAATCAATGGAACATTTATCTTTTGACCTAGAAATTGGGGATTTTTTCCAATTTTTAAAATTTCTTTAATTTTTTTTTTATTTAATGGAAATTTCTCATTTGATTGATCATTGTGTGATGGTTTGTGATGTATGTAAGTCCTCTAGTCCAAGCATTTGGGTAAAATGAGGCTTTGGCCAAATCACGCCGTCATAATGCCAAATTTTGAAATTCTTGATATCTGACAAGTTGCCTGTCAGTTGATGCTCCTTGCAGGTAACATGGTTAGTACCAAAGTCCCTAGAGTTCATGACCCCCATCGTTTCAGGTCTATCGAAGTGGAGGTGCAGTATCCCTGGTACCATCGCAATAAGGTAGAAGGGGGTCGACATGTCAACTTAGCCAGTCTAGCCCTATTCGATGTGGAGAGGACGTCCGGTGATATGGGTTGGCTTCCCATGCACTAGTCCAGAGTTGGTGAAGCAGTTCTACTATAATTTATAGATGGAGGATGATCTCGAGGACACAGATAGGGGTAGAGAGCTTCGGGTCACTAGTATAGTAAAAGGTGTACCGATTTTGTTCAATTATCAAGAGTTGGCGGATCTCCTGGGCATTTCAAATGACCGTCCCTTGGTTTACTGCACACCAAAAGAGCCCCAATTCTTATCAATGGTGATGCGCACAGAGGTGTGCAATTTGCTTCTTCGGGATGATAGCTGGCAATTGAAGGCAGTTAACCTCCATCCTGAGCCTCGGGTGTATTACAAGATTATTCAGCATAACCTGATTCCCCAGAGTGGTCACTATGAGAAGGTTTCGTAGCTGACCCAGTATCTCCTTTACTGTATCTACACCAGGCAGCCTATCTATCTTCCCTAAATCATTATTAGGACCATGCACCATGCTACGATGCCCGGCCTGAAGGGTAACCTACCATATGGGCGCTTGATCACTATACTACTCACTCACCTGTAGGTGGACTTGGTACATGAGAGGATCTATGAGGACACCTTTTTGGCTGATCTCAACTGGGAGGCCATCTGTAGGATTGTAATGCAAGATGTACAGGTCAGTGACGAGAAAAGAAATGCTATGGTGTGTCCTCTTACTCGGGTGGTGGCAGCAGCAAAGGCATCAGAGGGTGATGATGATGAGGATGATGACCAGATGTACATGGATGTAGATGACATCCCTCCTTCATCGCCACAACACTCTACAGGAGCTGGCCCTTCTCGGACCTCTCATTTAGCTGGCCCTTCGCATCCACCACCAGATGATAAGATAGCATTACTACGTGAGATTTACGATGCTTAGCGTGCTACAAATTAGTGGGTAGGAGAGATCATAAACTCTCGTGACTGATGGGAGAGTGGCAAGTCTCATCGAGAGTCTCTGAGAGACCTAGGCACAGGTAGCCCGGCTCACAGGGGTGTATGCCGAGGACCGTGGTCGAGATCGAGAGGCATCTCTTCCTCCCGCACCATGATATGTTATATTTTCCTTTTTATTTGTATTACAGAAACTGTCCAGATTGTGGACCGTACTCTGACTCTTTATGTATGTTTTGTTATTTCAACTTTGAGTTTATATTTAAAAATATCCATATTGTTCCTCATTTACATATGTGCATTATTTTCTTTCTTTAAGTTAGGTCTCAAACAACAAAGGTGCTTATGGTCTCGTATAGGTCGTGCCCTTCCAATTAAACCAGATATATTCCACAAGCATAATCAGAGTAAGTAAATGATAGCAGAAGTCTTCATTACTAATGAACTGAGTATCTAACAATGATAATAATAGTAAATTCAATTATTCCCAAGTAACTCAAGACATAAAATAAACTAATAAATTATATGTCTGGTAATCAAAATAACTAAACTAATCAAAGATACATTAATTGCACTCGCATGACAGATCATGCGCTTCATCCATAGCTTCTACGTCCATGGCCGCTAAGTGTCCATATGTCGACGAGTTTACAAAATCTTCAACAGTAGAACCTGCATCAACAACTAAAAATATTTGACATCAGAAGGGTGAGCACACATCATTACTCAGTGAGCAAACAAAACAATGCGCAAACATATGCATGCATTCAAATAATAACTTTGGTCTGGTATTTAAGTTTGCAATGTGCTATAGAAAGGTTTGATGGTCCCTACACCTCTATACAAGAGTGTGTGAATCTACCCAATGGATCAAACATAATTGCCATCCCACATGCACCCACCATGGAATAGAAATAGAGCTAAAGTGTCCGGATCACACACCGCCAACACTTCCCCTGATGCCCTACCCATACTAACATGTAAACCCCTATTGGCGAGGGCTTGCAAACTGGGCTCTCAACTAACCAATCCTAATGCCATTCAGTGTATCCAAGGCCCCACCCCAGCTTCCCTCAATACGTCTATAGGAATAGAGCTAAGGCCCCTTGACAGAGTCAAAGACCTCATTGTCCGAGACCACCTCCCTTGATTCCCTACGACGTGATAGTTCTGTTAAGATAATGGCGATACGACGATGTAAATGGACATGTAATTGATTAGTTTATCTTATGTCTTGAGTTACATGGAAATAATTGGATTTACTATTATTGTTATTATTAGATACTCAGTTCATTAGTAATTAAGACTTCCGCTATCATTTATTTACTCTGATTATGCTTATGGAATATATCTGGTTTAATTGGACAAGCGGCCTATAAGAGATCCCAGTTGAACCATTGGTTTATTGATGGTTCATCACACCACTAGTTAGTCTAGAATTAGGGTGTGACAGCTCACAAACTAGGCTCGTAACTAACTGATCTTAATGCCATCCAATGTATCCAAGGCCTCACCCCAACATCCCTTAATATGTCAATAGAGATAGAGCTAAGGCCCCCAGGTAGAGTCAAATATGACACGGTCTAAGACCACCTCCCTTAATGCCCTATGACATAATAGTTCTGCTAAGGTAATGGCGATACAACGATGTCAGTAGGCAAGACTTAAGTAGAGATATAGCTAGAGTCTGGTGACCAAGTTAAACCATAATGCCACGTATTCTCCCTGATGTCCCACTCGCATCCAACACATTAACCACACACACAATTACATGCATATTCCAAGCATCATCACCATCATGTTATAAGTAGACAAAAATAAATATGCATGAGTAGAAATAACAATAATATTGGATGACATGTGAGATGCACATTACAACCATAAGCATAGAAGCATTCATTGCATTGGACAAATAAAATAAAATAGTTTATAATTATCCAATGGGTTTAGGTCTTGTTTCCTCACCTTTTTACGATTTTTGATCTCCTTCCAAGCCTTGCAATTCACTTTGAATCAATTTAACAACCTAGGAATTATATGGATTTAAGTTTGGATTCATGTGTAATATGTTATAGTAGTCGAAAGTCAAATCTGACCATTGATAGGTGATGTGAGGACAAAGATGGAAATCTTTTGGAGTCGCCACCTAGATATAGGTCTAGGACCTTAGAAATGTGAAATCTCACCCCAAGGTAAGACTTCGATTGACTCATGATCCTTAGATTGGAATTCTGGTCTATCAGAGATTGGGTAAGCGTCAAGTTACGATTATGGGAAGGGGTTAGGCACCCAAACCGCCCGATCAAAATCGATCTCCTATACCTTTCCTATGCTAGACTCTATTTGTTAAACCAAATCAAACCAAGTGGTCTGATATCATTGAACCGAATCTGTATCCATCAGATTGCCTACGTATCAATGAATTATTCCGAAATCAAGTTCACCATCGTAGTTCAGGTGTGATTAAAGTTTATGGATGTGATTTATGCTTGTGCATAATTAAGTTCTTTGTTCAAGTTGAAATTTATGCTTGAAAGGCTGAGAAATTCTATGGATTAGGATCTGGATAGTCCATGTGGACTGATAAATAGTCCTAGTGGATCTAAGAATAACCCTATTTGGGTTGAAATATGGATAACCTATTTTGGGTTGGAATGTGGATAACCCTATGTGGGTCAAAATGTGGATAAATATCCTAGTGGATTTATGGATAGTCCAAGTGGACTAAGGTTTGGATAACCCTATTTGGGTTAAAATATGGGGGATATCCTACTGGATCTATGGATAGTCCGAGTGGACTAAATTGTGGATCTGAATTTGGGTTTTTCCCAAATGGCCTACGTATCCTAGGGTTTGACCTAGGAATCAGAATCCGCATAATTCGAAATGGATAACCCTATTTGGGTCAAAATATGGGTAAATATCCTAGTGGATCTATGGATAGTCCAAGTGGAGTAAGGTGTGGATAAATATCCTAGTGGATCTATGGGTAGTCCGAGTGGGCTAAGGTGTGGATCCGAATTTAGCATTCTCCCAAATGGCCTATGTATCCTAGGGTTTGCCCTAGGAATCAGAATCTACATAGTTCGGGACTCTGGGTTGAATTGGGAATGGATATCCTATTGGATCTATGGATAGTCCGAGTGGACTAAGGTGTGGATCCGAATTTGGGATTCTCCCAAATAGCCTATGTATCCTAGGGTTTGCCCTAGGAATCAGAATCCACGTAGTTCGAAATATAACCTGTTCTAGGTTAGAATGATTGAGAACCTATTCTAGGTTTAGGGTTTAGAACCTATTCTAGGTTTAGGGTTTACCGAGGGGCAAAATCATCCTAAATTACCCTTTTCATCCTGAATTCTAATTTTGGAAGGTTTGACAAGCATTTTTCTTTCTTTATTATGATTTTTTTATAATTTCCATTATGCCCTTCCCAAGAATGTGGGTGCCTAAATGCACGTCCCCACACCTAATATGTTTGCTAGGTGTACAGATATGGCAGTTCGACTAGGGTGTTGCATAAATTAAATTATTACCAAAATTGAATTATTCATCTAAATATGGCATATAACATATTTATGGAAAGAAATACACATATAGCAAGATTGTGAAAATCTCCTTAATATGGCATGCACAGCAAATAAGGCAAGAGCCTATATGGTAAGATCTAATATGCTAATTCTAAGCATGGCAAGACCTAATATGACTATTTTTAGGGTTTTCTACCCTAATTGCTATTTTCTTTCCATTTTAGGGTTTTCTACCCTAATTGTTATTTTCTTTCTATTTTTAGTGTTTTCTACCCTAATTGATATTTTCCTTTCATTTTAGGGTTTTCTACCCTAATTGCTATTTTCTTTCCATTTTTAGGGTTTTCTTACCTTAATTGCTATTTTCTTTCCATTTTAGGGTTTTCTACCCTAATTGCTATTTTCCTTCCATTTTAGGGTTTTCTACCCTAATTGTTATTTTCTTTTCATTTTAGGGTTTTCTACCTTAATTGTTATTTTCTTTCCATTTTTAGGGTTTTCTACCCTAATTGCTATTTCCTTTCTATTTTATGGTTTTCTACCCTAATTGCTGTTTTTCAATTTATCTCTTTTCAAGACGAATATGATGAATGAAAACATTCCAACTATAGCAGTGGTAGTAATCCAAACATAGCAGTAAGCATCCAAACATGGCAGTAATCATCTAAATATGACAGTAAGAATGTGACAGACAAATATGACAACAAGCATGTGTAGCATTCCAAAATAGCAAGAATCATGCAAGCATCAAGATGGTGGACATATCAACATAGAATCCAATGGTTCAGATTTAATGTCATTACATAATCAGAAATCAATTGATCATCCAGTGGATCAGATTTATCAATCAATGGCTTAAGATCAAATGCCATAATTAAATCATATGAAAATAACTTAACATCAAATGACCATATACAAATTTGCATTAAAAAGTTTCAAATCAATGGTCATAATTAATCACATCAAACTCCCAAGGTCAGATCTAGATAAGATGGCCATAATTTAATCATCCAAAATCCATATCAATGGTCCATATTTAATCACCTTAAATTTCAAACCAATGGGATCAATTTCGTAAAATTCTAAGCATTTTCAGATCAATTTTGATCATATAAAATTCCTACATATAATTGATCCAATTAATCACATCAAATTCCCAAGATCAGATCCAGATTAGATGGTCATAATTTAATAATCTAAAATCCATATCAATGGTCCATATTTAATCACCTTAAATTTCAAACCTAATGGATCAATTTCATAAAATTCTAAGTATTTTTAGATCAATTTTGATCACATGAAATTCCTACATGTAATTGATCCAATTAATCACATCAAATTTCCAAGATCAGATCCAGATAAGATGACCATAATTTTAATCATCCAAAATCCATATCAATGGTCCATATTTAATCACCTTAAATTTCAAACCAATGGGATCAATTTCATAAAATTCTAAGCATTTTCAGATCAATTTTGATCACATGAAATTCCTACATGTAATTGATCCAATTAATTACATCAAATTCACAAGATCAGATCCAGATAAGATGACCATAATTTTAATCATCCAAAATCCATATCAATGGTCCATATTTAATCACCTTAAATTTCAAACCAATGGGATCAATTTCATAAAATTCTAAGCATTTTCAGATCAATTTTGATCACATGAAATTCCTACATGTAATTGATCTAATTAATTACATCAAATTCACAAGATCAGATCCAGATAAGATGGCCATAATTTAATCATTCAAAATCCATATCAATGGTCCATATTTAAATACCTTAAATTTCAAACCAATGGGATCAAATTTCATAAAATTCTAAACATTTTCAGATTAATTTTGATCACATGAAATTCCTACATGTTTGGATCAATTTTATCCACATGAAATTTCAACACATTTGGGTCAATTTTAGCACATGAAATTTCAAATAAAGAACAAAGAAAATGATAAAGTAGAGTTTACCTATTTTTTTCTGATTTCTCCTTCTCTTGATCTTCTTCTTCTTTTTCTTCTTCTTTTTCTTCCTCTTCTATTCTTTCTTTTTCCGGTTTTAGCTCATCTTCTTCATTCTCCCATGCTCTCTCTCTCTCCCTCCCTTTTTTCGGATCTCCCCCCTCTTCTTATTATTATTTTTTTTCTTTCTTTCCTTTTTCTTCTCTTTCTTTCCTTCTTCTTCTTTTTTCTTTCTTTCCTTTTCTTCTTTTCTTCTCTTTCTTTCCTTTTCTTCTCTTTTTCTCTTTCTTTCCTTTTCTTCTCTTTTCTTTCTTTTTCCTTTTCTTCTTTACTTTTCTTTTCTTTTCTTTCTTTCCTTTTCTTTTCTTTTTCTCTTTCTTTCCTTTTCTTCTCTTCTTCTCTCCCTCATTCTAGAAAACGTGAAGGAGATCCTCTTTTTATTATTTTTTTCATTTTCTTTTTTTCTTTTATTTATCTTTCTTTCCCTTTTTTTTTCTTTCTTTTTCTTCTCTTTTCTTTCTTTCCTTTTCTTTTCTTCTTCTCTTTCTTTCCTTTTCTTTTCTTTTCATTCTTTTTCCTTTTCTTCTCTTCTTATCTTTCCTTTTCTTCTCTTCTTCTCTTTCTTTCCTTTTCTTCTCTTTTCTTTCTTTTTCCTTTTCTTCTTTCCTTTTCTTCTATTTTCTTTCTTTCCTTTTTTTTCTCTTCTTCTCTCTCTCATTCACGTTTTCTAGAAAGAAAACGTGAAGGGATCCTTTTTTCTTTCCTTTTTTCTTTTATTTTTTTCTCTCTTTTCTTTTTTTTTTCTTTCTCCCATTCTCTTTCCTATGGCCCCTCTTTCCTCTCTCTTTCTTATAATATATATATATATATATATATATATATATATATATATATATATATATATATATATATATATATATATATATATATATATATATATATGTATTAATACGAAAATGGGGTGCTTACAGGTGACTGATTGGTCCTGTGGTATCATGCCTGTGTCGACCATACCACGTACGATCGACCCCCTACGGTTGCACTATATGCGACCATACCTGTGACCATACGTTTCTGAATTCTTCCCGAATGGCTGTGGTCGACTCTCTAGTCACCTTATGGTCGACCATAGCTGCGACCATATGATTTCTGGTTAATATTACTTTCAATCTGAGTTCTTCCTGAGTCAATTTCTTGGCTCATTACTTGGGTTCATCCTAAGGTTATCCTATGATCATTATTTACAATTTCTAATTAACCATTATCCTAACCCATCCCTCATGATTATCCTTGAGATTTACTCAAAGGATCACATTGGTCATAATGGTTTGACATCCCCAACCCCAATAGAAAATCTTATTCAATAGGATTTACATCTACAGAGATAAGTTTTCTACCTTGACTTACAGTAGAAAGCTAGAACCTTCTCTGTAAAACTTTCCTCTTAGCCTTCTTCTCCTTCTCCTCTTCTCCTTCTCTTCTTTTCTCTTTCTCCCTTAGGTCTAGGGTTTGATAATGTTCCAAAAGAGTAAAAAAGAGGTGGAGGGACATCCTTATATAGAGACAAACTCTCCATATAGAGCTCTCCAACAATAGGAAAGAGATCCCCCTTTTATTTAGAAAGTTTCCAAACTCTGAAGTCTGATTTGGGTGCATACAATCGGACATACGGTCACAAAATCTATTGACCATACATTTAAAAGTATCGACTGTACATTTAATTATCAGTGGCTTTCATTCCTCATCGTATGGTTGACCATACCTACTCAAGTAGTCGACCATACACTTAATTTTAAGTGTTTTTGAGTCGATTCACTTACCTGGTCTCATGGTCTTTCTTCACACGGTTGGTCCACTATGATGGGAAGACCTAGCACGGCACAATTAGACCGGATTAATAGAGTGAGGTTTTATAACTCCCCCCTTACATAAATTTTATCCTCGAAATTTGCACAAACCTTTCGAGTCGAATAGATGAGGATATTGTTTTCGCATAGTATTTTCTTCTTCCCATGTGATTTTTTCCACATCTGGGCTTCTCCAGGTAACCTTAACATAGTAAATGTCATGGTTTCGAAGACGTTGAACCTTTCGACTGGTGATTTTAAAAGGTACCACTACGAACATCAAATCTTCAGTCAATTCCTATGGATCCATCGTTGGCACATATGTTCAGCTATAAAACATGGAATACATCATGTACACTAGACATCAATGTTGGTAGTGCTAGTTGATACGCTACCTTTCCATGCCTTGTCAGAATCTCATTAAGGTCCAATATATTTAGGACACAACTTCCCTTTCTGTCTGTACCGTTTTAAGCCGTACATAGGGGATATTTTCAAAAAAAATACCTTATCACCTGTGGTGAATTTAAGGTCTTGGCGTCAATTGTCGGCATACTACTTCTGATGGTTCTGAGCTATTCAGACCCTTTCCTTGATGATGTCGACTACTCAACAAGTTTCTTCGATAAATTCTAGTCCAATAATTCTTCGTTCTCCAACCTTGTTTCAAAATAAAGAAGTTTCGACACTTCCTACCATACAATGCTTTATAGGGCGACATTTGTATTGTAGCTTGATAGCTGTTGTTATAAGTAAACTCGATCAATGGTAACTTCTCATCCCATGATCCTTTGAAATCAACCACACAAGCTCGGAGCATGTCTTTTAAAATCTGAATAGTGCGCTCTGATTGTCCATCGGTTTTAGGGTAAAATACGATACTAAATTTCAATGTTGTACCCATAGCCTTCTGTAATCCTTTCTAGTACTTTGAGGTAAAGCGTGGATCTCTGTCGGACACGATGCTTTCAGGTACACCATGTAATCTGACAATATTATCCACATACAGTTTAGCTAACCTCTCTTGGGTATACTGAGGTTGTATAGCTATGAAACAAGCTATCTTAGTCAAATGATCTACAATCACCCAGACTGCATCAACTACTTTAGAAGTCAATGGTAACCCTATGAAGAAGTCCATAGTAATGTAGTCCCATTTCCAAGCTAGTTCAGGTAGTAGTTGTAACAAGCCTACAGGTCTTTGTCTTTCTGCCTTTATCTGTTGACAATTTAGGCATTGAGACACATGTCTAGCTACATTCGCTTTCATTCCTCTCCACCAATATAGTTTCTTCAGATCATGATACATCTTTGTACTCCCAGGATGTACCGAATAGGATATCGAATGAGCTTCCCTCATTAGTTTGTGTCTGATGTCTAAATCTTCACTTTCGGGTACGCACACCCTTCCTTGGTATCATAGTACCTTTTTGAAGTCCAGAGTGAAATTAGGAGTAGACATACCCTTTTCCAAATCATCTTGCACTTTCCTCAGGTAGGGGTCCGATTGGATTGCTGTTTTTAATTCGTCCATCAGATCAGGTACAATCTTTAATGTAGCAAACATGTTTGAAAATCGATGAATAAACCCTAGGTCAGTCGATCCACCTAGTTTATCAATCAAAAACTGCTCACTGCCACAATTGAATACTCTTCCTGTGACGCACATTGTAGCATTTGTTCTAGCTTCTTCTTGAGATTTTGTCATCGCTTTTCTGCTTAGTGCATCAGCAACTACATTAGCCTTCCGTTGATGATACTAGATATCACAATCGTAATCTTTTGGCAACTCTAGCCATCTTTTTTGTCTCATGTTCAACTCCTTCTGATTGAAGAGATGAGTGAGACTCTTATGGTCCGACTTAATCTAAAAATTTTCTCCATATAGGCAGTGTCTCTATATCTTAATGCCATGTACCACCACTGCTAACTCCAAGTCATGAGTAGGGTAATTCTTCTCGTGTGCCTTTAATTGTCTTGAAGCATATGTAATTACTTGCTCTCTTTGCATGAAAACACATCCCTAACCTAACCCAGACGCATCGGTGTACAAGGTAAATGGTTGTCCCTATACCGAAATAGTCAAGATGGGAGCCAATATCAGTCTTGCCTTCAATGTTTGGAAACACTCTTCACATTTGTCGGTCCAAACAAACTTTCCCCTTTCTTAGTCAGACTAGTGAGAGGTACAACGATTCTAGAGTAATCTTCCACGAATCGTCGATAATACCCAACTAAACCCAAGAAATTTATAATTTTTGTAACATTCTTAGGAGCTTCCCATTTCACAATAGCTTCAATCTTGCTAGGATCCACTTTAATTCCTTCAGTCGATACAATATGGCCTAAGAAAGCAACTTCATTTACCCAGAACTCACACTTAGTAAATTTGACGTAAAGCTTTTATTTTCTTAGTCACTGAAGAGTGGCTCTAAGATTTGTTATATGAGTCCCTTTGTCCTTGGAGTAGACTAGGATGTCGTCTATAAATACAATGACCAATGTATCTAGCATATCTTGGAATACCCGATTCATGAGTTCCATAAAAGTTGTTACTGCATTAGTCAATCCAAAAGACATAACTAAAAATTCATAATGTCCATATCTAGTTCTAAATTCTGTCTTCAAAATATCACCTTCCTTAATCTTCGACTGATGGTATCCTGACAGAAGATCAATCTTCGAAAATATTTTGGCACCTTGCAACTGGTTGAATAAGTCATCTATCCGAGGCAACGGATATCGATTCTTGATTGTGAGCTTGTTTAATTCCTAATAATCTATACAAAGTAGAATTCTACCATCCTTCTTTTTTACGAACAACACTGGCCCTCCCCATGGTGATATACAGGGTCAAATATAACCCTTGTTCAGTAACTCCTGTAATTGTACCTTCAGTTCCTTTAATTCAGTAGGAGCCATTCGATAGAGTGTCTTAGATATTGGTATGGCTCCAGGTATTAAGTCTATAACGAACTTAATCGCTCGATCTGGTGGCAATCCTGGTAATTCCTTGAGAAATACATCTAAAAATTCACGTACAACTTTAATGCCTCCATTCATGATGCTTCTTTGGTGAGGTCAACCATGGACACTAAGTACCTAACTCCTCCTTTGTCGAGGCATCTCCTAGCCTTTAATGCAGAAAAAATGAGTTTTTATTTATGAGAATGTTTGGCTTCCATGGAACTGAATTCTGCTCCTACCTTATCTTTGAATGATATCTTCTTTTCAACACAAAATAAACTCACAGAATGCTGGGATAACCAATCCATCCCTAGGATGACGTCGAAGTCTGCCATCTCTAGTTGTACCAGGTTGGCATCTGAACTTCGTCCATTTATGAGAACATGACATGGTCACACAAGGTATTCCAAAACATAATGTTGAATCATACCTGTAACCACATCGGGCGATGCGGTAGTATCCTCAGAAGTAACTGTATAAACCTTCCCTTGTTGTAGCTTCTTCCTTGGCTTAGGATAATAATGTCCTACTTGATTGCAGTTAAAGCATTTGACTCTAGTATTACCTTGTTTCTATTGAGGTTGGGCTGTTGGAGTAGTCTTGGCCGCTGCATTGAAACCTTGAGTATGGAAAGGCTTGAAGGTCCTTGTATTCCCTCCACTAAATGAATTTTCATTAGGCCTCTTGACACCTCTGCTCTGAGCAAAGTAACTCTCCCTTTGATTAGACTCGGGTACTCGAGCAGTCTGTACCGCTTCATTATATATCCTATTCCTTAGTCCTAATACATGTTCCCGAATGCTTCCCCTAAGTCCCATAACAAACCTTCGGGTTTTGGTATCTTCTTCCTGCATGCTAGAGGGGGCAAAGAAGAACAACTCTTCATAACGCTGTTGATATGCATTGACATTCATCTGACCTTGATATAAACTCAAAAATTGTTTTTCCATCTGATCCTTGAAACTCCTGGGAAAATATTTCTCAAAGAAAACTTCTTTGAAGATAGCCCAGGTTAACTGGGTATGCTTGGTCAACAGATAACCTCGAGTGGATTTTCACCAATGGTGTGCATCCCCTTTTAGCATAAATGTTGCACACAATATTTTCCTCTTCTATAATAGTCATCATCATGAAATATTTTATCTATTTCGAGCTGGCCACAATGGATCTGATGGTTTACCCGTAAACTCCTTTGGTTTCATCTTTAAAAAATGCTCGATCAGTCTAGAGTGGTCAAGTTGATTTTGTGCATAATAACCGTACGTAGGTGGCTGATTTTGGTAATTCCCTGAGTTGTTCATCCCTTGTTGTACTCCAAGATTCTGGATTGGGGTTTGTAATGCTGGAATTTACTGCACTGTGGGTACAGTGTTGTTCTCCACAAGTGCAATAGGTACTATATTATTAACAACTGGTGCAGGAGGCATAGCACGGTACTGTATAAAAGACTGAATCTCCCTCCTGTAAGACCTGTACACCACGAATCTGGTTTAACCTTACGTTCCCATGTCGTGACCGATCTTCCCATCATAACCAGCCCAAGTGAACCAATTTGTATGAAGAAACCACAATATAAGGTAATCAACAATTAAAATTTAGTTGGTGTGGTTGACTGTTTAAGTTTGTATGGAAGCAACCAATCAAAATCTAAAAACCAGTAAATTTTACTTATGTAGTCACACGTATGGTCGACCGTATGGTCAACTAGGTTGAGACCGCAAAATGTATGGTCGACTATTTTGGAATTGTATGGTCGACGGATTATGCGACCACACCATGGACAGCACGAACCCAGATCCGACTCCGAGATTTGGAAACTTTCCAAATCAAAGGGGATCTCTTTCCTTATTGTAGAAGGACTCTACATGGAGAGTTTCTCCCTATAAAGAGGACATCCCTCTACCCTCTTTCACTCTTTTAGATCAATCTCAAACCCTAAACCTGAGAGAGAATGAGAGAGGTAGAGAAGTAGAAGGAGATTTAGAGAAGAACGCTGAGAGAAAAGTTTTATAGAGAAGGTCCTAGCATTCTACAGTAAGTCACGGTATGAAAATTATCTCTGTAGATGTAGATCCTATTGCATAAGGTTTTCTATTATGGATTGGGGATGTCAAACCAATATGATCCATGTGATCCATGAGTAAATCTCAAGGATAACCATAAGGGATGGGTTAAGGTTAATGGTTAGTGAGAAACTATAAATAATGGCCATAGGATAACCATAGGATGAACCCAAGTGATGAGTCAAGAAATTGACTCAAGAAGAACTCGGATTAAAAGTAAAAATTGACCAAAAATCGTATGGTCACAGCTATGGTTGACCATAGGCTGACTAGTGTGTCAACTATAGCTATTCGAAAAGTTCCCAAAAATCCTCTGGTTGCACTTACAGTCGCATGTAGTGCGACCATAGGATCGACTGAACATCGTGTGGTCGCGTATATTAAGACCACAGGGGTTGACCACACGATAATAGCAAGTATATTTTGAGACCAATCAAGGTTTTTGACTATTGTAACTTGAAAAAATTAATCCCTAACTTAAATACAATAATTGTTTAGGTTCCCAATAGATTCAAAGTGACTTCCAAAGCTTGGAAAAGAAACAAACATCAACCAAAGATAAGGGAACAAGACCTAAACTAATTGGATAATAACAAACTGTTTTATTTTATTTGTCCAATGCAATGAATACTTCTATGCTTGTATGTTTGTAATGTGCATCTCACATGTCATCCAATATTATTGCTATTTCTGCTGATGCATATTTATTTATGTCTATTTATAACATGATGGTGATGACGCTAGGAATAGGCATGTGATTGTGTATGTGGTTAGTGTGTTGGATTCTAGTGGGGCATCAGGGGAGGACGTGGCATTGTGGTTCAATCTGGTCACCAGACTCTAGCTCTAACTCTACTCAAGTCTTGCCCACGAACATCGTCGTATCACCATTGCCTTAGTAGAACTATTACGTCGTAGGGCATCAGGGGAGGTGGTCTAGGACCATGTGGTCTTGGACTCTATGGGGGGCCTTAGCGCTATCTCTATGGACGTATTAAAGGAGGCTGGGATAAGGCCTTGGATACATTTGGATGGCATTAGGATTAGTTAGTTACAAGCCCAGTTTGTAAGCCCTCGCCAGTAGGGGCTTACGTGTTGGTATGGGTAGGGCATCAGGGGAAGTGTTGGCGGTGTGTGATCCAAACACTTTAGCTCTATCTCTATTCCATGGTATGTGCATGTGGGATGGCAATGGTGTTTGATCCATTGGGCAGATTCACACACTCGTGTATAGAGGGGTGATGGCCACCAATCCTTTCTATAGCACAGTTGCAAACTTAAACTAGACCAAAGATATTGAATTTAATGCATGCATATGTTTGCGCATTGTTTTGTTCACTCACTGAGCTCATGTAGGAGAGTTGACCCTTGCGTACGCTATTCTTTTAGTTTCTGATGTTACAGGGTGTTACTATCTAGATTGTATTAGTGCGCCAACGTATAAACACGTGGCGGCTATGGATAAGTACGCTGTGGAGGACAAATATGACTCGTGAAGCAAGTGTTTCAATGATGTTTACGCTTAGTGTTTAACTTTTGTATTTTGGTAATTGTAATAGTTTTTTATATTTATGTCTTGGTTACTTGGAGATAATTGGATTATTTAATTACTTATCATTGTAGACACTCAGTTCATTATTATTAAGACTTTTATTGTTTACTTTAATATCTCTGATTGATGAAGAATGTGTATTTGGTTTGGATTGTTGACACGGTCTTACGAGATCTTGGTTTGAACCATTGGTTTTTATGACAGTTCATCACACAATTGGTTAGTCCAAAATGAGGGTGTAACAACTTGGTATCAGAGCTCCTAAGCTCTGCCCATCAAACCTGAATACTTCTACAAGTCATGAACTGAATTAGGATAAACTTAAAAGCTTTAATACAAATACACCATAAGCACCTGTGTTGGTTGAGACAAAACTTAAATAAGACAATAATGTACATATAAAAGGTGGAACCATATGTATATACAGATAAAAGAAAAAGAGAATCTAAATGTATCCCGATAAACAAATAACATAGGGTACGGTTTACAAGTCGAACAGTTGCTTAAGTATACAAAGGATATAGTATAGTAGCAAGAAGGGAGCATCTGTAAGTAGAAAATTAAAATATCGAATTAGTACTCATAAGATGTGGAACTCAATGTATGACAGAGGAAGAAGGAAAAAGGCTAGTAACGCCTAAATCCCTACAGAGGTCAAGGGAAGGATCTCAAGCCAAATCCAACAAATATAGGAAAAAATTGGCCATACACCAAAAATAAGAGTAACTATAAAAGAAAATAAAGCCATACTCCTGGGTGGCATGGAGACTCAGAGTGAGATCCATCACACGCTGAACCATCACCACTGAGCATTAAGAAGAGGCAGCAACTTGACCCCACCACCATCTGGGTCGAGAACGGGAAATGAGAACCCATTTGAGCAGATGTTAAATAATGATAATCAGACTAGAGCAAGTCAAAGGGGTGAACAACCAAGCCACTTCAGCCAATCTACTTAGACCATGAAATGCCTTGGCCATGGTTGTAACAAATTTAGTTTTACAAAATGCAAGAGCAACACAAATGATACCGGCAATGCAAGTTGCCATGGGAATCACTACCCAAGTTGCCAATGCTATACTAGCTTCTCCAGTTTAGACCATGTACGGTATTAATTGGTAGCAACACTGTATCTCTAGCACCTGTTAACCATAACATAGTGCCTACCATACAGTAGGTCCTAGTAACACACACTCTAGTACAGAAACTTGGTGCATAACAAGCAGTGTATCAAGGTGGTTACCCTTATCAGCCACCGATGTATGGGATAGCTACCCCATGCCAGAATGATCCAACAAGGATTGAGAAATTTTTTCTGAAGATGAAGCCTCAAAAGTTTTCAACAAGGGATCAAATCTATTGTGGCCATATGTCTAGACAGGTGTATATAGGATGTAGTGCATCATTGACTTACTCTTATGATTATAGAGGATGCACATACCTAATTCTAACTTGTCGTGCCTTGATAGGATACCTTCTCGATTCAATCTATCAATTAGAGTTATAGATATTTTTTCCTTAAAATTAATCCTGATTATATGAATCTAAGCTACTCTCATGATCGACAACATGAATAGAAATATGAACTAATAGAATAACCTAATTGTTTAATCATTTCAAATGTACATCTTTTTTATATTTGTACCTAAGTAATTATTGTACCAAAACTTTCTCTAGATTTACTCCTATAGTGCCTTAACCAATGGCATTATATACTCGATAGAACCTGCAACCATGAGGCTAAGAGTTGGAAACCTCTATTTCCATATATTTAGACCATCATGCAACCTGAAGACCATTAGATGCTGGTTGGGTTACTATAGATTTACTCTTGATCATTTAAATCTAGGTTTACTAGATAAAACAAGTGTTCATCATCATACTGAATTTGAAAGAAGGAAATGAATTGTTTTTAGACAAACATTCTAATTCTTAGGAAATGAATTGTTTTTAGATAAATATTCTAATTCTTACATTACCCAACCTCCATTGATAAAGATATTTAGTTAATAAGGGAATTATTGGAGGGAAGATGATTGAATTCAGATTAGATTCTATAACTAAGAAATCTCAAATGAAGTAATGGAGAATCTATTTTGAGTTGTTGGATATATGGATTTGAGTCATGATCTGTAAAAGAGTGCATGAGCAAAAAGTGAGAACTATTAAGAGTAACCAATAAAGAGTAGATAGCACTTGAGTAGAATTAAAGATGACTATATCTGAATGAATTTTGACAAGTAGAAGATTTTCAAAAGCATATTTAAGAGTGGATATAAGGATGAAATCGAAAATGATGGCATTGATAGTACTCGGTTTAGTACAATGATAATTAAGTTAATTCCAATGTCGAGTGAGATGATTAAGTAAAAGACCAAGAGAGTTTGGCAAAATTAATGAAATTATAAGCATATACTCTAATGCTTATAAGTAAACATGTGGGATATGTAGAGAGCACCAATCAAAAGATGCTATTTGGGACGTATGAAAGGGAGATCAAGGTAGAAGAGCAGTGATAAAAGAGATGTAAGCTAATGAGTACAATATGAGATTATTGGCAATAGTCTTTGAAAAACTAAGAGGTAAAAGGTAATTAGATGTGCCATTAAGACCTTTAGACCAGAGTTTGCAAGTTTAAGCCCTTTTAGACTACATGTTGTATTAGGTGAGTATTATGAACAATGTCTGCATCATATTAAAGGACGGAATTTGGATGCAACCTAATTCGACTTGAGATGGCAAACTTTAACGTCGTCTTGGGGATAGACTGGTTGTCTCAATACTTTACAAAGCTATTATGTGCATAGAAGAGGTTGTCATTCAAGAGCAAAGACGGCATAGAATTTAGTTGAAAGCACATTGTTGGAGAGATCTGTCACATCACCAATACAAATAGCGACACTTAGGACTCAATCAACCACATATACGTTCTTGCGTGGATATAAGAAAG
This sequence comes from Protea cynaroides, assembly GCA_028583415.1. Taxonomy (NCBI): domain Eukaryota; kingdom Viridiplantae; phylum Streptophyta; class Magnoliopsida; order Proteales; family Proteaceae; genus Protea; species Protea cynaroides. The sequence goes on along the minus strand of CM053268.1, from coordinate 11,311,149 downwards.
CATTCCCATAAATCCAATCATATGGGAAAGGGTAAAAAAACGTCATTTTCAAGCTATTTCAAGGACATTTCAGGTATCAAAAGCTACAAAGGGCAAAAATGATATTTACGAAAAAAATACTATTCACTATAAATAGATCAAATCCCTAGAATTCAGGTATGCGAACATTAATTACTCATTCTTGGGATTCTTGCTCTAACCCTTCAGACTAAGGATTTTTCTTTTACCCCACCACATAAAAGGTGGGCTCGGATCCCAGGCCCATTGACTGTTCATGGATTCCTAACTTTGGCATCGGAGTGAACCCAGGGTCATAAGGCCTGCCCTTCTCTTGTCTCTTGTCTTTGTCTTGCAGGTTACATCAGCACCAAGGACCTCGGATACGGAATTTGGCTAAAACAGTTTGGCGCCCACCGTGGGACCCATTGAATAATTTGGGGGCCATTGAATAATTTAAAATCAGAAGAGTAATGTCAGAAAGAAATCTTTGAGCATGAGTCATCGAAGGACAAGATGCCACATGGTCAACCTTAACCCATGTAACTCACCCTGCACAGATCGCGAGGAGGGAAGACCGGCCCAGTGGAAAGGAAAAAGGCCTATGGCCGAGTCCCCACCACCAGAATATGTCACCTATGAGAAGTTTGAGGCTATAGTACAGTAGCTAAAAGAAGTAACAAGAGCCCTGCAGGCTGCCCAGCACCCACCAATGGGTTCTACCTCGAGGCCGTCAGTGGGGATCATTCCCCCCATTGGGGTTTTTCCTCTATATCGGCCAGCATCTTAGAACGGCCCACCACTAGAGCCCCCTCTATGTGGGAGGCCATGAAGGCCCTAGGCCGAGGGAGAGGCAAGAGAACCTCATGCCCATCAAGAGGAGAGCGGGACTGGCTCGATAGCTCAGCGAGTTCGGATACCCGTGCTGGACCGGCTAGGACTACACACAAACATCGAACGATGGGTTGAAGACATTGATGATGAAACCCCACCACAGGAGGTCAATGCACTACCTAATGATGGAACAAGGGCTCCTATGCACACGGATATGGCTGCATGGATTGAAGATCAGCTGGTCTTGCTCCAACAGAAGATTGAAATTATGGAGAGGAACGGCCATAACACCAAGATAGAGAAGGATTACTCAGTGGACAACCCCCTTACCGACGTCAACATGACAGTGCCCTTACCCAACCGCTTCAGCATGCCACCCATAAACACCTACGATGGGTCTACCGACCCAATCGAACACCTAAACCATTTCGTGGGAGCAATGAAGCTTCATACCAATCCAAACGCGATCATGTGCAGGGTATTTCCGTTAACCCTAAAGGGTGCCGCACAGATGTGGTTTAACATCCTTCCCCCGAGGTCGATTGAAGGATTCTAGACATTAAGCAAATCATTCCAAATGCAGTTGTAGGGGAACCGAGTACAGCGGAAGACGAGGGCACATCTGGTGAATATGAAACAACAACTAGGGGACTGCGAGCTTTCCTAGCCAGATTCAATTTAGAGGTACTTCAAGTAAGGACATCGAGGATCCTATCCATTTTGCCACCCTTAGGGCAGTAGTCACTGATGAAAAGCTCAGATTCTCCATCACCAAGAAAGAGTCGGCCGACCTTCAGGAGCTCCTAGCCTGCTATGAGAAATTTGCTACCACAAATGAAATTTTCGAGGCCAATAAGAGCATGTGTCACACCCCAATTCTGGACTAACCAGAATGGTGTGATGAACCGTCAATAAACCAACTGTTCAACTAGGATCTCGTATATGCTATGCCAACCATGTTAAATCAAAACACATTCCACATTAATCAGAGATAATAAAGTAAATAGCGAAAGTCTTATTAATAATGAACTGAGGTCTAATCATGATAAATAATTAATATTCTAGTTATCTCCAAGTAATCAAAACATAATTTAATACATAATACAAATATCAAAATACGACAGTTAAACACTAAGCGTATCCATAGTTGAAACACTCGCTTAACGAATCATAATAGTCCTCCACAACTTGCTCATCCGTAGCCACCACCTGTTCATATGTTGGCGTGTCGATATAATCTTCAACCGTAATACCTACAATATCAGAAACTAAAAAGAATTGCACGCATAAGGGTCAGCTCTCCAACTTGAGCTCAGTGAGAAAACAAAACAATGCAACAAACATATGCATGCATTCAATTCATATCTTTGGTCTGGTTTATAAGTTTGCAATGTACAATAGAAAGGAT